>CAJQZJ010034110.1:53515-100112 GCA_907164525.1 Lophiomys imhausi | reverse complement strand
CACACACACACACACACACACACACACACACACACACACACACACACCTGTCTCATAGCTGTGGGTCCTCCTGGAATCTCTCCTCTCCGACTTGCTCTGCACTCCGAGTGTGTCTGAAGCTAGCTGGAGGGGGGCCATTTGAAGACCAACACATTGCGGGGGTGGAGGAGGACTGACGTCAGACAAGCCTGTTCAGGGGCCCTGAGGTCAGGCAATCCTATGACTCCACCCTTTCAATTCCCGACATTGCCCTCATCCCCCTCGCCAGATAGGGCCTCCCTTCCCAGCCCCTCAAATTGGCCATTCACACCCTCCTCTCTCCCAACCCATCCACTCTGTTTTCTCTCTCCCCTTCTCTCTTGCACTGAGTTTTCTTTATCTTTCCTTTGTCCCATTTGTATATTCCTTCTCAATTCCCCCTGCCAATTCTGTCTTTTCCAGCTCTCTCAGCTGCCTCCATTGTGTTTTGTCTGTATTTATGTCTCCATCTTTCTCCATTTGTCTTACCCCTTTATATCATCAACCCCCATCTCCCTGTCCCCCTGCCCTGCCTACACACCTTCTTACCTCTTCCTCTTCTTCCTCACTTACCCTCATCTCCCTATAGCCCACCATTAGTCTCCCCAGACTCTCTTCAAATGAGTCCCCCAGGAACATATTGCAGCAACTGGAAGATAAAGTATACACACATACATGTCTCTGGGTGTGCCTATGTTGCTGGCTTGTGTTTCACAGCAGCTTAGAGCTGTAGTCAGAGTTGTCTATTCTTTGCTGGGCTAGTCTCTCCCTCTCCCTCTCTCCCTCCCTTCCCCCCTCCCTTCCTCCCTCCATCTGTCTGTGGGGTACATGTGCACACATATGTTCATGTCAAAGTTTGGCTGGGTATGAGGGCTGGGATGCTGGAATCTGTCTTCTGAGGGACCTCAGTGACGTCAGGGAGTGGCCTGGACTCAGTGCTCTGATACACATCATGGAGACTGGGTCAGAACACAGCTAGGAAGAGATGGGTGTGTGTATCCTAGCACCATGGGGCCAGAAGGACAGTGATCCCTGCCACTCTTTTATACTCTTTTTGTAAGGTTGTTTTGTTTGTTTGTTTGTCTTAAAGCTCTAAGACTATCTTTCTCAAAGTTCCCCTCACTACCCAGTGACGGGTAGTGTCCAGTCTGCTCAGTAGCTATCTCTTGCATCCTCCTGTGTGGGGGACATTGATAAAATTTATATTCTTTCTTTCTGTGTCTGCCTCACTCTTTCCTGGTCTGATTTGAACTTGATACCCTGACTCTATTTCTCTATACATCTGTATTCCCATTTCTTTCTTTCTTCCCCCTTTCATAGCTGTTATCAATGATATCTCATCCACAACTAATGTATAATCTGTCTATCATCTATTCCTCTATGTCTCTAGCTATCATCTACCTCTGTGAGACTCTCTTACTCCCCCTTCCCTTCTGACTTTTTATGCTCTCTGTTTTTCCCTTTTCCTGCTGCTTCATCTCTTCTAGCCATTCAGCACTCTCCTGGACAGAGCCAGGTTCTCACATACATGGTGTGAGAACCTTGCTAGACAGTATATAGGTGCAGTACCAGGTTGGGCCTTTGCTTGAGCCTGGGCAACGGGGAGCAGGTCTTTGGTGGTGGGAGCCTGGGCAACAGCCATTCATCAGGGCGGGGAAGGTTGTGTCTGACACTATTGCTGGGATCCTGGCACTACACTACGTGTTGCCTAGTGTCTGGCTGTGTCAGGATGATGGGTCCTCTGATGGAGGCAAGCCTAGAGCAGGGGAGAAGGGGAGTTCCTGTGGCTAGGAGGGGATAACCCAAGCTCCACCCATAAGCTGGGCATTTGACTGCCCTGCCTCAACACCACCCTTATTGGGTGGAGCAGCTGTATAAAACCAGATGTTTCTAAAACCAGATTGCATGAAAGACAGACCAGGATTTCAAACTGTGGGTTTTTTTCTCTTCCAGGACACAAGAGACCAGGCCACAGAGTTTTCTTTCAGGCTCGGGTGTCCAGGTCTCAGTCCTTCTCTATTAGATCCAGGGGCACAGTCCCTAGCTCTCCTCCCTCACACTCAGAATATCAGACTCCAGCCCTCCTCTCTCAAACTGGGAGATCTAGTATTCACCCCTCCCCCTATTTTGGACTCAGGAGTCTAGACATTAGCCCTCTTCTCTTGGACACAAAAGTCCAGTCTTCCATAATTACTTGCAAGCACAGCTGACCAGGACTGAATGTAGTAACAAGATGACAAGGACAGATGAAGCTGAGCACTCTTTCCCAGATCCTTCCCCTCAAATGGTGGCTTATAACTTGTACTTGTCCTGAGTCTACAGTGGCCTCCAGGTAGGATTATCATCATTTAACTTCACCATATAGAAAGGAGGGAAGAGTAAGGGTGATATCCCAAAATGGAGGATCAGAAAAAACATGTATTCATTACGGGGACATCTCTTGAGCTGCATGTTGATGGGTGGGGCCCTGGACTAAGTAATGCCAGGCATACAGAAATGACTCAACGGGGGCCCTGCCTCTGATGAGATGGCAGTGGGGTAGAAGAGACAGCTGTGTAAATAGGAGGTTGGGCACTGATGGAGTGATGGTTCGATCCAACCAAAAGGCAGGAAGAGCTTCCTGGAAGAGGTGCTCCTGACTGACGAGTTAGGAGAGTGGAAAGTGAGGAAGAAAAAAGGCATCCAAGGCAAGACATGGGGTGGCTAGTTTACAAAGCACACACTGAATCGTGAAGTGAAAGCATGAAGGAGTTGGAAAGTTAGGTTAGTAACAAGATTCATAAAGGCAAAATTACTTTAAAAATTATTTTGGAGGATGAACAGATGGCTCAGTGGTTAAAAGTGCTTGATGCCCTTGCAAAGGACTTCAGTTGGAGACCAGGGGTCATGTCAGGTGGTTTACAACTACCTGTAACTCCAGTTCCACACTATCTGATGCCTTCTTGCCTCTGTGGACAACTGTACACATTTAACATACACATAAAAATAAAATGAATCTTTAAAAAAGTAGGGTTACAGGTGACTGTAGAGATGACTCAGTGGTAATAGTGCTTGCTGCTCTTACAGAGAACCTGGGTACAGTTCCAAGACTCCCATGGTGGCTCACAATTTCCCAAGACTCCAGGCACAGTGGCTTTCATCCCCTCTTCTGAACCTCTGTGGACACTGCATGTACATTATGCACAGTCTACATGGAAGCAAAACACCCATACTCATAAACTAACATTGAATAAATATTTAAAATGACTTTTAGATAGAAATGTAAAACTATACATACAGGATGAAGATATAGCTCACTTGGTAGAATGATTGCTTAGTATGCATTTGACTGTGGGTCTGATCTTTAGCAAGATATACCCTGGGTGTGGTGGTTAATGCCTGCAATCTCACCACTTGGGAAGTGGAGGCAGTAGGGTCAGAAGTTCATGGTTGTCTTAAACTGTAAAGTGAATTTGAGGCCATCTGGGGTCACATCAGATCCTGTCTTTAGGGTTAGATGGGGTAGTTAAATGGGTAAAGATACTTGCCACTAAGCCTGAAAACCTAAATTCATTCTGAAGAACTTACATGATGGGAGGAGAGAGCAGACTCCTGCAACTACTAAAATAAATATAACAAAACTTCAAAAAAAAAGACCTGCCTACCACCTTGCCTTGAGGTGTGGGCATGCAAAAGGCTCCCAGGGGCCAACCTGCCTGTAGGCTCGCCTGTAAGTGGGAGCCACTATGAGCAAGTATCTGGTGGATAAATGGGAGAGAAAGAGAAGCAGAGTGGTTTGAGCACTATGAAGAGAGTCAGAACTGTAGATGAGTGGTTGGAGAGGGATATCCTGATGTGAGTAGCCTGCTCTATCACCTGAAGCCCTGGTGAAGTCCAGGCCCATGAGGCCACTGAGGGCCATGTCTGGGTCTATGGCCATGCAGCACCAAAGGCCTGTGTTAATGTGTCTGACTCATCCTTGGGCCAAGTTGATATCTCTAGCATAGCCATTTGTAGCTCACAAGGTGTAGGCTACTAATTGTAGTGCCACAGTTGGGGCATACTGGGCAGGGTATGGGGTGAGTGTTGACATCTGTGGGGCTGAGATTGGGCTACATATTTAATGTCCCATAGAGAGAATTCTAACAAATGTTGCTTTTCTCACTGTCTGCAGAAGGTACCTTATGAAAAGGCAAAAATGCAAGTCCTCAGAGATGTGAGAGCACTGGAAAAAGTGTGGTCATGCTGGTTGCTGTTGGAGTTCTGGGTGATCTGGAGGATCACTGTACTATCAGGGTTACCTGAGTCAAGGACTGGTGCTCTGGGCCAGAGAAAACATGGTGGGTCCATGAAAGTGCCAGTGTAGTTGGAGAAAGCTTTCTTTGATGGCGAAAAACTCCTTTAGGCAGAATCACAACAGCTTGGAGGCAGCTATTTGGTGAACCAAGTTTCCTTTATTTTTAGCTTAGGTGTCATGATGGTCTTGGTTCTCCCTAAATCTCTAATCTTCCAAATCTACTCCATGTCTATTAAATCTCTTGAACCTCCTTTATATCTATTAAAATGCCACCATCTATCAGATCTTTCAAACTCTGAGATATGTGAGTGCTCTTGAATGGGGGAAATGTGGGAGTGATTTTTTGGGGGGGATGAATGCATTCTATTGACTGAGATGCTGGCAATACTATATTTACATGGGAAAGGTCCCAGACACTGTGTATGTGACTGAGCTCACTTGTAACCAACTGTGGGGTTGTTTCTAAGTGTCACAGGGAAGGTAGCCTTTTGATGGTGTGTCCATGGGCTCCAGAAGCAGGGACAGAGCTTGCCCCACTCCTACCGCTCAAATCTCAATTTCGAGATTCCTGGGGTTTGGACATACTTGGAAGTCACCTGTTTCTAGCCATGAGTCTCTAGGGCCACACCCAATAGATATCCAAGGGCTATGAAGAGCTGGCTCCTTCCCTCATTGACTTAGAGAACTCAAAAGATCTGCTTTAACCCCTTGATAGCTGCAGTATTTAGGAGATCTGGCCCTGCACCTTGCCTGGGCAGTCTGTCCTGTGGTGACATGAGTAAGGGAGAGATGCCTTCCCTCCAATCCAATGGGAGAACTGGCCCCATCATCCCTTGCCTGTTGCTGCACTTTAGAGAGTTGGCCCAGTACCTCACCTGGGAAGAACAGTAGAGCTGGCCCTGTGGCCAAGGCACTGGTGAGCTGGTCCAAAACTCATGAGAGTTGGTGAGCTGCCCCTGCCCCTTTCTGGTTAAAGCATTGGGTGAGCTTTTCAGGGCAGTGCTGGAGAGCTCACCTTTGTGGTGTGTGTGTGGGAGAACTGTTGGCAGATCAACCCAGATACCACCTGGGCTTTGAGGTGGCCCACCCCAACATGTACCCTCTCTATGAACTGCTGGAGTGCATGAAGGGGCTGGTCCTGAAGACCCAAAGTTGCAGGATCTCCATGACATAAGACAACAATAGGATAACTGAGAGGAGTCCCAGTAAGGATCCAGTATTGATATTGTAGCAGAACCCAGAGGCCTCAAACCAGACCAATGACTTATTGCAACGAACATTTGCAAGTAAAGATGTGTGAACAAAAGGGTATGCTGTGGAACAGTGATACACTATAGCTTCCACAACAAGATGCCTTTATTTTGTTTTATTTTTTATTTTGAGGTGGAAATTGCAAGGGTGGAGGGTGGAAACAAAGGGACAGGGAGATGAATGGGATTGGGTGCATGATGTGAAATTCACAAAGAATCAATAAAAAGTTTAAAAAAGAAAAATTTGAAAAAAGTTTAAATTGTATATTCAAGAATACATCATTTTTATATGTGACAATAAAACTATTATAGCATGTGCAATCCCTGTCTCACTTCATCAAATATTGTTCTAAAAAAAACCCTAGGATTCTATATCTGGTTTCCCTTTGTGAGGTTGCAGTTAGCAGAAATCAGCTAAAGTCCAAAAATATCAAATAGAAAAATCCTAGGAATAAACTCTTTGTCACTTAAAAAAAATTTCTATTTTATTATTTTGTATGAATAGGTGTTCTGACTGTCTGTATATCTTGGGAATCATATCCAAGTCTTCTAAGACAGCACTTAGTGTTCTAAACCTATGAGCTATCTCTGTAGCTCAACAACCCATAAATTAAAATAGTATTCCTTAAGTATAAAATAATAAGATTCTGGCCTCCATCTATTGTTCCCATAGTCCCCCTCAAATTTATGGCCTCTTTTTCTTTTAATTATCATATATATAGTGTTTGTGTATGAATAAAATGAAACATACATATCTATAACATGCTAAGTTCAATTGTGTATTGTTCCTAAGCAGCACAATGAGATCTAATACCATCCTGTTTGTCCTGTCCTAGACATAAGACCTTCCTTTGGCTCAGAGTATGAATACCTGGTGGCATATGGTACCAGCCCCTTAATTACTTAGTCATCTAGAACTTGGTTCAGTTATTACCATTCTTTGTACTTGAATTCCAATAGTTATTTTACTTAAAAGTTCACTCTTACCCATTTCTCCTTTTGGCTAGGATCACACAACAATAACAATTGAGGTATACTAAAAAATAAAATCATGCAGTGTAACGTTCTTCATGTGTAGTACTGAGTGTTATGTATAGTTTCAAGTGTTTAGTAAGGGTCTTGCAAATTATACTCCTTAGATAATTGAGGGAGGGGATTTTTGTTGGTATTTTGAGTCAGGGTCTGTCATGAATGAACAAAAAAAAATAAAAAGGAAAGGACCATGACTGCTTCTAGATATGGTGGAGTCAAAAGTTTAATGTGGATAAAAGGGAGACATAGTCAGAGGCAGGGACATTGGGCAGAGTCCAGAGTGGACATTATGCTAAACCTTGTGAGGAGAGGAAAAGGGTGGAAGGGAAGGGAATGTACAGCAGCCAGGAGGCCCAAAAGAGAGTAGAGGAAAGACAAGGTAACCAAAATCGTTGGATTATTTGGGAAGGACAGTCCATCCACTAGGCTGGAGAAGTTTAGGGAATGGGGAGGAGTATGCCATCCAAGAGGGTCATGTAGCAGATAGAGATTAAAGGTAATAGGGAGAATCTGGCAACCATGTCTACTTTGTTGTGTTAAGAGATACCTCAGCTGTTTGTCTGGGGTTGAAACTTAGCATCTTATAGCCCAAGTTGTGCTCTAACTCAAAATATAGCTGAGGATGACCTTGAAATCCTGGTCCCTATGCTTGCACTTCTCAAGTGTTAGGGTTGCAGGTATATGGTAACTACTGCATGACTGGCTTATACAGTGCTGGGGAAGGAATCCAGAGCTTTGTTCCTGCTAAGCAAGCACTTTACTAACTGAACTACAGCTCCAGTGTGAAGTAAGATACTTTGAAATTTCCTTCCTACAGAACTAAGGAGGGTAAGTGGACATTGAAAGTAACTCGAAGAAGTCTGATAAATGAGGGAGAGGATTTTTGTTGGTATTTTGTTAATGTTGTTAATTGCTTGAATCCAGGTAGGTACTCTACTAAGTGTTGAAGAAATCCAGAAACCAAGAAATGGAGAGACAAAAGAGATGGAGTCAGGTATCACTCACAGATCAGATGTTTGAACACTTGGTAACCAGCTGGTGGCACTGTTTTAAAGGTTGAGGCGCTGTTATTGAGTGTTTGTGTGTGTGTGTGTGTGTGTGTGTGTGTGTGTATTTGTGTGTGTGTCCCAGTTCTTGTCTTCTTGAATGAAAGACTTCAGTCAACAGATATACACAGTTTGAGCAAAGGTTTGTTTTGCAAAGCAAAAACAACACTATAGAGGGAGACTGAACTGGATTACCTGCATGTGGGGGAGCAGTCCAGTATGTTCTACATTGTAGATTTCAAAGAAAGTTTTAATGCACTGGGCTTGGTGGTGCACACCTTTGATCTGAGAACTTGGAGGACAGAGGCAGGTGGATTTCTGTGAGTTTGAGGCCAGCATGATCTACAAAGTGAGTCCAGGACAGCCAGGGCTATTACACAGAGAAACCCTGTCTCAAAAAACCAAAAAAAAAAAAAAAGTTTTAATGAATATTTATGTGGTGGGTGACATTCATGGGATTAAGTAACCTTTTTCTCCCTCCCAAATCATGGTGGACTAGGTCTCCCTTTTAAGGTATTTATTCCCATGATCCTCTAGAAAAGTCCACAAGAAGACAGTAAATACCACAATTCGAGTGATATGTATAAATCAAATAATTTCAGTGTGTAGACCCTTCTTTACTGTACTTGTGTTAGAGATTTTCCAACTGTCTTAGTTTCTTATATGATGAGAACAACATAACTGCTTCAGAGATGTTTAACCATGAAGGGGTTCTGACCACAGGAAGACACACTTACCAAGATATAGCTATAGATTTCCTCAGTTAACTATTATCCAATTAGCTTAATGTGACAACTTTATACATCCTAGAGCTATTGGAGAGGAGAGCTTCTAGGTCAGATTGGCTTGTGAGCATGTCAGACAAAGAACATCTTAAGTGATGATTGATGTAGGAGGGCCCGGCCCACTATGGGTAGTAAACCAAAGCAGGTAGCCCTGGATTGTAGAATACAACTAGCTAAACATGAGCCTGCAAGTAAGTCAGCCAAGCAGCATTCTTCCATGGTTTCTTCTTTAAGCTCCTACTTGAGTTCCTGCATTGACTTTCATTAATGATAAATTGTGACTTGAAATTACAAGCCAAATAAATCCTTTTCTCTCCCATGTTGCTTCTGATCAGTATTTGATCACAGAAAAGAAACTAGGACACTTCTTATTCTCATATTTAACTCCTTGTCTACTCAGAATTACATTTTTTTTGTTTTTGTGTTTCAAGACAGGGTTTCTTTGTGTAACAAGCCCTGGCTGTCCTGGACTCGATTTATAGACCAGACCAGGGTGGTCTCTAACTCATAGAGATCCACTTAACTCTGCCTCCTGAATGCTGGGATTATAGATGTGACCCACCATGCCTGGCCAGAATTAGAATCTTTTAGGCATTGCACCTAGCTGGCAAACCCTGTCCACTGGTGGGTGAAGGGGTTTGATTGTTTATTGCCAGGTCTCTTTTCTTGTCCCACTCTCTCCTGATCCACCAAAATGTGAACAAGCCATCTAATGAGCTCCTGTTGTTATGGGTTGAGTCGATGAAACTGTCATACTTTTCTCATCATCATTATGGACTATTTACCCTGAACTATGACCAAAATTAACCTCTCCTTCCTCAAGTTGCTTCTCCTAGGTATTGTGTTACAATATTTATGTAACTGATACAGGGAGGAAGATGACTTACCTATTTGATATAGAAACTGCTTCTGTGCTACACTTTTTACTTCCAAATTCTCTGTTTTTCCCTTTTCCACATAAAATTGGTCAGCTTTCTATATATGGTATAGATTTGATTGTTCAACATCTTCTTTCGGTATAATGAGAGGCCTCTCTTGTTAGAATGTAAGCTGCCTATGGGCAGAAGTCCTTACCCATTCTACACATATCTCTGCCCTTAGAGCCTAGGCCAATTCCTGGGCTGAGCAGGTGGTAGAACAACAGATGTTGCTTGACTGAGTGCGGTCAGTATGAAAAGCCAGAATGGGGGAGAGGGAAAAGGAAAAGAAGAGGAAGGGTCACTTTAAACTTCTAACCCTTAGCCGGGCGTGGTGGCGCATGCCTTTAATCCCAGCACTTGGGAGGCAGAGGCAGGTGGATCTCTGTGAGTTCGAGGCCAGCCTGGTCGACAAAGCAAGTCCAGGACAGCCAGGGCTGTTACACAGAGAAACCCTGTCTCGAAACCCCCCCCCAAAAAAAAAAAAACTTCTAACCCTTGTTTTCTATCTCTTTCTTCCTCCTTTCCTCCCTTCCCTTTCTCTCTCCCTCCTTCCCTCCATTCCTTCCTTTGATCCTTCCTTCCATCTTCTTTCTTTTTCTTCCCTCTTTCTTTTTTCTTTCTACATGCCCCTTCCTTTCTGACATTGTTTCCCTGAGTAGCTCAGACTGGGCTTAAACTCATCCTATATCTCAGTTTACTCTGCATATTGCAATCCTCTGGCATAAAATGTGCTAGATTAATGAAATGAAGGATGTATGGGTCATGGGTGTTTATAATGACTGCCCTCCCTGACTTTATTTTCTGAGTGTTTGATTATTGATCTATCTCTCTATTGTCAAACACACACACACACACGATTATATATATATTCTCTCTCTTCATTCTCCTTATCCCCAACTCCCCATTGTTTCCCTTTGTTCTCTCTTATCTTTCTAAAGAAAACCTGTTGTACCACTGACAGAGTCAATTTCTTACACCCTGGAATTTCCCAGGGAGGCAGAAGAGAAGGGATATACAAGGATAGGGGAAGAGGGATGACAATAAGAGAGGAAGAGGGAGGAAGACTGAGAGTGATAGGAGGAGATGGGAGGAGGGAGAGGGGCCAGCAGCTGGGAGGCCCACACCCTATAGCTCTGTGACTGCCACTCAGTTGAGCAAGATGTGATAAGGAACTCCCAGCAGCAGGGATGGAAAGTTTGGAACTGAGGCAAGGAGTTTCTAGGATGGGCACAGATCCCAGACATGCAAGCAGTCTGCTTCAGACTTCCAAGAACTGGGAGGGCTTGGATCCTAATGCTGCCAATGGGGCCTCAGTGAGCCATTCCTCCTCCACACTCACCAGATTCCAGGAAGCACCTAAACCGTCAAGATTCCTAGGAAACCACTAAATAGAGGCAGTTTGGCTCCATGTCTCTGGAAGGTAGCTATCCCAGATAGATGCCCCTCTACCTAGACATTTTCCAAGGGTTTCCACCACTTCCACCCTTCTTTCTGGAGGAAAAAAGAATGATGGGAAGAAAGAGGACAGGAAATTTCATCATACTTCTCTTTCTCTGCTCAGACAAGCAAAAAAGGAGGGATCTTGGTTTCCATAGAGAAGAACTGAGACCCAAGAAAAATAGTATCACAGCCAGAAAGATGCAGCAAGAATGTTGGCTAGTTGAGTGAGGTAACCAAGTAAGTATTCTGAATTAGGTCTCTTCCTGTGGTAGGAGGCTAGGGCCTGCTGTGAGGGAAGAGGAGACAAGGCCTAGACCTCATGATCTGAGGAGGAAGCTGGGACCTGGACACTTGAGTCTGACAGAGTGAAGAGCTGGGCCTAGCACCTAAGTCTGAGCGAGGAAGCTGGGGTCTGGACACTTGAATCTGAGAGAGGAGAGATAAGGCCTGTATTCCTGGTCTGAAGGAGAAGAGATGTGGCCTGGACACTTGAGTTGGGCAGATATAAGGTCACCTTAGCCTGAGGGAGGAGGTTGGGGCCTCAACACTTGAGTATGGGAATGGATAGATGGGACCTGGATCCCTGGGTCTGAGGGAGGAAGGCAAGGGTCTGGATCATTGATTCTGAGGGAGGATGGAGGATGTCTTGATCTCTGGATCTGAGGGAGGGTTAGTCTGGATCTCTGGGTTTGAGGGAGGAGGTCTGGAGCCAGTCACCCTGGGTCTGAGGGAGGCACACATGGGGGTGGGGGCCTCTGGTCCCCTATGTCTGAGAGAGGAGGGCAGGGGTCTGAAATTCTGATTCTAAGGGAGGAGGTCAGAGGTTGGGAGATTGGGTTGGCATGCAGACACTCCTTAGTACACAACTTTAATCCAAAACAATGAAGGTAAAATTATTTTGTAGAAGGAAGCAACCATGTTTGGGAGTGATGTCTAATTGAGGGGCAGATAAAATGACAAATCAGAGAAAGGTTTGACAGAATGAGTCAGAGATAGGATACACCCAACTCTCATGTGAACAGAGAGGAAAGTAAGAAACCCACACACCTATGAACACTTGATTTTTGACAAAGAAGCCAAAATTTTCAACTGTATAATGGAAAAAAGGAAGCATCTTCAACAAATGGTGCTGGTCTAAATGGATGTCTGCAATGTAGAAGAATGCAAATAGACCCATATTTATCATCCTTCACAAGCTTATGTCCACCTGGATCAAAGACATCGACATAAAACCAGATACACTAAATCTAATAGAAGAGAAATTTGGGAATAGCCTTGAATGCATTGGTACAGAAGACAACTTCTAAACAACACGAACAGCTCAGGCACTAAGTTCAACAATTGATAAATGACACCTTATGAAACTGAAAGTCTTTTGTAAGACAAAGGACACCATCAATAGGACAAAATGGCAACCTAAGGAATGGGAAAATATTTTCACCAAACTTGCATTTGACAGAGAGGGCTAATATCTAATATGTATGTATATATATTAAACTCAAGGAACTAAACACCAAGAAACAAGATCATTCAATTAAAAATGGGGTACAGAACTATACAAAAAATTCTCAAGTGAGGAATCTCTAATGGCTGAGAAGCACTTAAATGTTCAATAGTGCTCGAAAAATGGCTCAGCCATTAAAGGCTAGAGTCACAATCAAAAAATATATGAAATATTCAACATCATTAGTCATCAGGGAAATGCAAATGAAAATGACTCTGAGATTCCATCTTACACCCATCAGAATGACTAAGATCAAAAACTCAAGTGACAGGACATGATGGTGAGGATGTGGAGCAAGGGGAACACTCCTCCGTTGCTGTTGGAAGTGAAAAATTGTACAACTACTTTGGAAATCAATCTTGTGGTTACTCAGACAATTGAGAATAGTTCTAACTCAAGACCTAGCTATACCACTCCTGGGCATATACCCAAAAGATGCTCCACCATATCCCAAGGACACTTGCTCAACTATGTTCATAGCAGCTTTGTTTATAATAGCCAGAAACTGGAAACAATCTAGATGTCCCTCAACTTAGAAATGGATAAAGAAAATGTTTACACAATGGAATACTACTCAGCTATTAAAAACAAGGAAATCATGTAATTTGCAGACATATAGATGAAGCTAGAAAAGATCATCCTGAGTGAGGTAACCTAGACTCAGAAAGACATGTGTGGTATGGACTCACTTACAAGTAGATATTAGTTATAAAGTACAGGATAACCATGCTACATTCCATAGATTTAAAGAAACTAAGTAACAAGGAGGGCCCAAGAGAGGATGCTTGGATCTCATTCAGAAGGGGAAATGAAATAGTCATCTGAAGTAGATGGCAGGAACTGGGTGGGAGGGAGTGTAGGGAGAAGCATGGGGGTGGGGATCAGGTGGGGAGATATTGGGGGGAGACTGAGAGAGAAAGAATGAAAATCAGTGGAGAGGATGGGTAGGTGAGGCTTCCAGGAGTCTATGGGGGTGACACTAAATGAGAATCCTAGCAGCTGGGGATATGTACCCTGAAGTCACCACCTCCTGTAGCTGGGGAGGATCTCTAGTGGATGGAGGGGGACACCAACCCACCCATAAAATCTTCAACCCAAAATTTGTACTGCTTACAAGAAGTGTAACTGTAAAGATGTTGCAGAGATTGAGGGAATGTCCAACCAATGACTGGCCCAACTTGAGATCTACCCCATAGGAGCAAGCCAATCCCTGACACTATTAATGATACTCTCCTATGCAGACAGAAGCCTAGCATAACTCTCTTCTGAGAGGCTTCATCAAACAGCCGATTGAAGCAGATGCAGATACCCACAGTCAAACAATAGGCAATAGGCGGAGTCTTGTGGAAGAGTGGGAGGAAGGATTGAGGGAGCAAGAGGGGTCAAGGGTACCTCAAAAAGACCTACAGAGGAGGTCTAACCAAAGCCCATGGGGCTCACAGAGACTGAACTTACCAAGCAAAGAGCATGCATGGGCTTGACCTAGGTCCCTAACACATATGTAGCAGATGTGCAGCTTGTTGATTTGAGTCCCCTAACAATTGGAGCAGGATCTGTCTCTGACCCTGTTGCTTGCCTTTGGATTCTTTTCCCATAGCTGGGCTGCTTTGTCTGGCCTCAGTGGGAGAGTAAGTGCTTAGTCCTGTTTCAACTTGATGTGCCAGAGAGGGTTGCTAACCAAAGAGGGGCTTCCTCCTCTCTGAGGAGAAGGAAAAGAGGGAATGGGGTTGGAGGATATGAGGATGGGACTGGGAAAAGAGAAGGGAGGGGGGTCTGTGATCAAGCTGTAAAGTGTTAAATAAATTAATGGAAGGAAAAAAAGGAGAGGTAACTTAAGAGAGCAACACAGAGAGAGGAAGGAGGCAGTTTTACTAGGACAGTTTTACAGAGACAAGTTTTGGAGAGAACAAGCTAGACAGTCATGAAGACAGATAATCCAGAGAGCAAGAAGGAGCCAGAAAATTAGGACAGATTGCTAAAGTTAGTTTGAGGCCAAGCAGAGTAATTCAGTCAGAAGCTAACAGAAGCCAGTTTGAATCAGTCAACTTGGAGAGGAGTTTTGAGCCAGACAGCTGAGTTGAACCAGCCAGCCAGAGTTCAGAAAGAACTAGACTGGGTAAACTTATTCAGTAGTAAATCTCAGAGGCTGATAATATTCTAGGCCTAGATAACACTGTATGGAGGCTAGAAGCATGCATGGCTAGGCGTAACTTAGCAGATAGAGGTAGTAAGCCTCCAAGATGACAATTACAAGACAATAAAAGTTATTTTTACAGAGAAGGGACTTGATCCTGGAAAGAAAGGTAATCCCGGTTCATCTAAAAACATTCTATGTTTTGTTTTAAAAATTTTGCATATTGGGGATTTGTACACACATGCCACAGCACACTGTTGGAGATCAGATGACAACTTGCAGTGGTTAATTCTCTTTTTTTTCAGCATGTTGGCCCCAGGGATCCCAGTGTAAGAGGTACCATTCCCTAGGCATGAGATTGTGGTCTGCATAAGAAAGCTAGATGAACATGAATCTGCCAGTAAGTAGTATCTTCCTTGGTTCCTACCATACTTCTTCGATTTTGAAGTAGGTTTCTTCAAGTTCTTGCCATGAGTTCCTGCAGTGATAGCCTGTGACCTGGATTTGTAACCCAAATATACTCTTTCTCACTCAAAGTAGCTTTTGGTCATGGTGTTTTGTCATAGCAGCAAAAATGGAAGTAGACCTGTTGCCAGTCTTGAGGTCCTCCCTCCTAGTAATGCACCATCACCTTGTTCCTTTCATTTCCTACTGTGGGTTTTAGGGAGACACAAACCCTGATTATATCATTGTTGCTTGGATGTTATTAGAAAGGCTCATTCTCCAGAACACCTCTTTAGATATCTATAATATAAGATTATTTCAACTCATTTCCCACAGTACATCCCTTAAGAGAGAGTCTTTTCAGCATAGTGGACATGAAGTGGTGTTACCCATTTGTGGAAATTACTTTTACCTTTCTGTGACCACACTACCAGATAGAAAAAACTCAAAGGAGGAAAGATTTACTTTGGCTTATGGTTTTCAAAGATTTCAGTCCATTGCAATGGGAAAAGCATATTAGAGCAGTTTAAATAAGCAGCCAAAGGTAGACAAGGAAAGTGTAGGGGGGGGCACAAAAAATTGAGCAGGGGCTGTGTATTACCTGCAACATCTTGCCCTAGTGACCTAACTCCACTCACTAGACCTGTGTTAGGTATTTTATGCTGCTGCGATGAAATACTCTAGCAAAAACAATTTAATGAGGGAAGGATTTTTATCTTGGCTCATAGTGGCGAAGTACAGTCCATCATAGAAGGGAAGTCATGGTAGCAGGAGCTTGAGGCATCTGTTACATTGCACCTATAATTGGGAGGCAAGGGAGATGAATGCTGGTGTTCAGCTCACTTTCTTATCTGAGGCCACAGCCCATGGATTGGTACCATATACAATGAGAAGATTACTCTACCTCAATTGACCTATCCCAGATAACCCCTAATATAAATAATCTCTTAAAGGAGTACATGGTGTCTTATTTCCTAAATAATACATATTCTGTGAAGTTGGAAGTCAACACCATCAAAAGTCTCTGTCTCATAAACACTGACAACTTTCCAAATTAGCATCACCAACTAAGATACATGCAGAGATATTTCAGATTGAAACTACAACATGCTGTACCTGCAGTTATGGGAGGCTAATGGACATGGTGGGGTGGAGGCAGAGGGAAGATGATGTCCTTTACTACACAAGCTCTTATCTGAAGAGTCAACCAGGCAGGACTTGGAAGGAGTTTGTGATACTAGTCACGATGGATTCCAAGACTGGTTGCTTTGGGCCACCCACTTCCATGCCCTGACTCTAATCTTTATCCACTTTAGACCAAAAGATCCAGTCACTATGTTGATGAATGTGGGGCAGCCTTAGTTCCTGGAGTGATCATTCTCACTTCTAGAGTGTGGGGTAATGCAATCATTCTTTCCAGGGGTAATAGAGGACATTGCTCAGTGGTAAGGTTGGAATGGTTTTGGGGCTAGCCAAATCATCTGCAGCATAGACAATGGACCTTTAAAGGGGTTCATGGTAGGGGCCAAGTGAAATATGCTAGGTCCTCTTTTGTGGCAAAAGCTTTAGTTACTTATAGGGAAGTGGTCAAACCCACAATGAAGACATTCCAAGTGAGACAGAGAAAGAGAAATAGTGTTGCCATGATTTCCTGTCTGCTGTTGAGGCTTAAGAAATAACACAAAAGCATCATTTTGGATATCAAACAGCATCTGGGTAGCAGCAAGTGTAGGCAAAGGCTTTGATTACAACTTCCCTTGTCTGCCAAAAGACAGGCTCTACAAGAAAAGAACACCACACTAAAGATCAGGTAAAGTGTTCTTTCTCAATACTGTCTACTATTTAGGGCTTTCCATATCCATACAAGTCATTTTCTCTTCGTCTAAATGGCCCACAGCCCTCACTTCCCTTTCATTATAGGGAAGGGAACACATAATTCTAAATGTTATTGAATATTCACTTTTCATTCCCAGAATTCCTCCTTGTATATTATAGTCGCAATGCTGCCATGGCGATAGGTCAACATGGCCTGCCTCCCCAAAGAACTGTCACTACAGTACCTGACCAGTGGGCTACAAAAGCTTTAAATAGTAAGCTGCCAGAGTGGGCAGTGCCCCCTTTCCCGCCCCAGCCCGTGCCACTGGAGCAGTCAAAATGGTGGTTCCTGTGGCTGTTCCTCTCAGAATTGCACTACCAATTTGGGAGTTGTCCTGCCTCAGCCTGTTGCTTCCCTGGGAGCTATCTGGAAAGGCAGCACCTCCTCTTCAGTCTCTGTCAGCTATTCATGCTTCAGGATAAGGCTTCCCTGCCATGGACTCCCTTTGTATTCTTGGTAAATTTAGTAAGCTTTATAAACTCTGGAGCAGGAAAGTGGCCAGACCCCTGCCTGAGGAATTCCTGAAGCCCAACTGCTCTCACAGACCTCTCTGTCACAACATTTCCAGCCCCTGTAACTGTCACAAAGGTCATGTCTAGCCCCTGAGTAGGACTCATCCCAGATTATGCTAATTTGTGGTGAAATTTTTGGACAAAAACCTACCAATCTCTGAGCAAGAAAACCCATCAATCCCAGAACTTCCCACAAAAAGTCACCAATCCCTGAGCAGGAGAACTCACCAATCCCAGAACAGGAAAGCCCATTAATCTCTGAGCTCTCCAAGCTCAGGACTTGGAGATCCTCACTCTGGAAATCCCTGCTCTAGAGAGCTCCACCCCCCAAGAAAGCCTACTATATAAGCCCTACAGTTTGTTCAGTTCCATGCTGTCCTCTCTTCAGAGCAGGGGCAGCCACACTCTGGATTCATTCCTCCACATTCCGGACCCTCCAATAAATCTCTTTTATGAGATTTGCTGCCTGTTGAGACTCTTTCATTGGAAGAAGCAAAGAGGTCAAGATGTAGTGAAAAGAAGAGAAAACACTGAAGAAGGCTCAGGCTCCTGGGGTTCCCAGCTCAGCTGGGGTTTGGGAAACCCTTCCCTGTGAACTGCAATCTCTCTGCTTAGGAGGCCTCCTCTCAGAGTTATGTGATTACTGGGCTCTTGTGCCTCAGGATGCTCTTCCATTTGGACACTGTTCCACCTAAAAGAGCTGTGCGATTCTTGGGCTTACGCGTTCCAGGACACCTTTCTCAGAAGTGTAAAACTTTTATTGGGGATGCCTTCTCCCTCAGAACTATGTGGTTCTTGGGCTCACAAGTGCCAGGATACCTTTCCATCTGAGCTAACACGAACATGTATACCTTGAACAAATGTGGTTGCCTTTATTTTTCTACCAATTTGTCTGTTGATTATTTCTGAAATTCACATGTCAATGTTACCTTCTATCCCTAATTTATACCCATTCCAGCAGATTTCCAGTCAACTAAAGAGTGCAAACTACTCAAAACTCATAAGCTCTTGGTGTTTTGGATAGAACTTCCATCAGGCCCAAAATCCTCCATGGCTCCAAAGTGGCTAGCCCCAGGTGGTCCAACCTCACCGACTGCTCTGACATGGCCAGGCCTTCCCTAGCATGAGATGGTCCTGCAGAGCCTGGACAGCAAGTGAAACAGCCTGTACTCCTTTATATTTCCATGCCTTGGCCAGCATTCCAGCTTTCTTGAGCCTCTGACAAAGATGCCCTAATGTCAACAAGAAGTAGTCATAGAAAAGATTATGTCACTCTTTATTATTTGTTATCACCAAAAAGGCTAGGATGTTAGGTCTGAAATCCTGAACAAATAACTAACTTAGGTGCCTATTTATCATATCAAAGCATATTAAGGTGGACTTGGCCTTCAAATTCTTCCAGCATCCCTCAGTCTCTATCTGTTATAGGGCACGGCTGGCATACCCTCTCTCTACCATAACCATTTCCAGTCTAGTGTCTGGGCTACTCTTCCCTATATAATCCAGGCATTTTGGTCACCTGGCCCTCTTTGTCTACCCTTTACTCTTCTGGCCCTTTGGAGTCCTAGTCTCTTGGCTCTCCCCTCTCTCCTTACTCATCTCTTCACATGACTCAAATCAGGGTCATGTTCACTCTTGACTATCATATGACCTTGCCTCTGGCTATGCTCTCCACTTTATCATTAACCCCCCCCCAAAAAAAACAAAAAAACCCAAAACTAAACAACAACAAAAAACCCTCTTCTCCACCATACCTAAGAACAGTCATGTCCTGCTTTTCTTTTTCTTTTTCCTTTTCATTCATTGAGGAAGAAAGATTTCCCTTTTTGTGTTTCTCTCTTTTCCTCTCTCTCTGTCCTTCTTTCCTTTCTTGTCTGAGACAGATCTCATATAGCCAGGTTGGCTTCATACTCTTGATGTATTTGAAGACTTAGAATTTCTGATCTTCCTGCCTTTACTTCTTAGACAGTGCTGGGATTATAAGTGTGCACAACCATGCCCAATTTTGAGGTGCTAGGGATCAAACTCAAGACTTCATTCATTCTAGGGAAGCCTACCAACTGGAGTATATTACCATCAGCTCTTTTCTTATTGTTTAACAATTTTGCTTATCATCCTATTAGCTCCAAAGTATCTGTTTTTAAAAAATGTGCTACTTATGTACAGATGTTTGTGTGTATATATGCACCTGAGTACACTGCCTCCAGTGTACTCAGATGGGCCAGAAGGGGTCATTGGATCCCATGGAGCTGGAGTTACAGATGGTTGTAAGTTACCATGTGGATGCTGGGAACTGAATGCACATCCTCAAGAGAAGAGAGTTCCTAAAACATCTAAGTTTTAAACTTAGTTTAAACTAAGTTTAAACACCAAGATGCAGATTACAGGGACTCAGTCTTATGTTTCTGTGAGCTTGGAACTACAGAGCTCCTTGTCATGTGCTGTAAAGTTTGGAGATCACATGCCTAGGGAAAATGGGTTCTGAGGTAAAATAGCACTATCCAGTCTATTAATTTATACATGACATTGGCCTGGGTGCAATTTTCATTTAATACCCTCAGAAATATCCAAGAGAAGTGTTAGAATGCTTAATTTGGAGAAAAAGAAACCAAGACTCTATTATATTCAGTGTCATGTGGAAATCCAGTAGTTCTTGGACCAAGGAGTGGGTGGAAGAGATCTTAAAGATGTATAGGGAAAAGGGAGAAGAAGAGAAGGCAATGGAATAAGTGATATGAGAACATAAACAAGACTATTTGGGTGGTGAGGATCAAACTAGGCTATCACCTCCAATACTGAATTTTCATAAGTGACATTTTCTCTGAGCCTCAGTTTCCCTCCTGTGACTCATGGAACAAAGATTGTATTGCAGATTGCACAACCAATTCCATCCCTAGTACGTCATTTGATGGCCTCCCAAAGCTATCTCTAAGTTTCAATACCCAGAATCGTAGAACACTGATCCCCTTGATGATATAATGAAGTTAAGGACTCTAAGATGAGCACATTCTGTGTGTAGAGTGGGTTTTTACATGCCAGTGAAGTTGAGAAACTGACTAGTAGACAGGCAGAGCTGTGATGCATCCATGAGCCAAGCATATCCATTTGTTACATCTTCTGTGGTAACAAAGGCTGGTGACATAATAATATTTCTAATGCACAATTCTATAAGCTATAAATTCCAGATCAAGATGTTAACAGAACTGGTTCCTCATGACTGTGTAAGAGAGGATCTCTTCCAAGCCCATAACTCAGCTGCTACTGATATATTGACAGTCTCTCACAATGTTTCCTGTCTCCTTGCCTTCTTCAGTACATGCTATTTTTCCTGTATGTGTCCAGATTTCCCCTTATGCAACAGTTCCATTCATAGTATATTACAGCTCCACCCTGCCCTGATATGATGTAATGCTAACTTAAATGATTATATCTACAATGACACAGTATGAGAACAGGTGACATTCTGAGGCACTGTGGATTAGTAGTTCAACACAAAGAGAGGTGGTGGAAATTCCAAGGAGTTGCATGTAGCTGGGAGAAGGGTGTGGCTGGACTTTTCCCTATAGGGACTCCAAAGCAGAACCAACTCTGTTGAAACTTCTATTCCTGTTTTTTTTCTTTCAGAAGTGTGAGACAAGATATTTCTGTGGCTGTAAGCCACTTGGTTTGTCGTGACTAAGATATCAGCCCATTGCTGCTGTAACACAGGTCTGTGGACCAGTCTCTGGCCTTTGCCCTGTAGACATTCACAGAGACTTTCCTCTTCTAAGGTTGTCAGGGCTAAAATGAACCATGGGGAAATTTCTCTACCCCTAAGACCCAAGTCCACAGATATCAGAAAAAAGACTTCATAAATATTCTCCAATTTGTTTATCTCCTAAACTAGTACTTCTCAAGCTGTGGGTTGCTATCCCTTTGGGTCAATTTGTAAGAATGAAAATACATCCTGCACAGCAGATATTCACATTATGATCATAACAGTAACAAATTTACTGTTACAAAGTAGTAATGAACAAAATTTCATGGGTGGGGGTATCCATAATATGAGGAACTATATTAAAAAGTCATCAAATAAGGGAGTTTGAGAACAACTGACATAAACATGTATGACAAGAAAGGCTGAGAATGAGGCAACAGGTCAGATGGGAATTGTTAGGGTCGAGAATACAGATGATAGGGAGAGAAGGCTGCCTCTAACAGGTGGAAGCCAACATAATGTTGATTGTGGTTGTGATTAATGCTAAAGTCTGGCCTGCCCACTCAGTATTGTGTGTGAGCTGTATCTGAAAGATTTTGTCTGATAGGTACAATAGATAGCAACCATGCTGAAGAAAACAGTGGTCTGAAGTAAAGAGCAATTGGTCAGAGGTGGCCTGAGTAGTGAGGGATCCAGGGTTTAAACAGGCTGTTATGGAATCCAGAATAATTATAGCATGCTGAGAAATGATTAACAATTGTCTCTCTCTCTCTCAAGAAATAATACACATATTACACACACACAAACACACACACACACACACACACATGATTGTGAGTAAATATGTATGCTTCCATTGAAACTTGCTGTTTTTAAATATTTATGTTTGAGGAGAATCCAATGTGGTAGAAGTTAGGCCTCTTTAGTGAAATTAGTATACAATTCAGGTTAGCATCTGGCAGCACACAAGGAGGAGTTAGGCATCCCTTGAACTTGAGAAACACACTGTTGAAGGGGCATGGCTAAGAAACCACACAAGCTGCACAGATGACATTGATTGCTGCAAGAAGCCATAGGAACTCTAGATATCACAAGAGATCTTGTGGGCTTTCGAGACCACCAAGGATGGAGACATGATGTGATATATAAACCAGAGAGCTCTATGTGGCCACTCTCTCTTCGTCCTCTTGCTCTCACAGCTGAGACACATGATGGAAGTGCACAGAAAGGTATGGCATATGCAAGCCTTTAGACTGCAATGGTAAAAAAAAAAAAACTGAGGTGGATCTATAGAAATCAGTCGGGTCATATATTAGAAAACTTAGAATAGCTCTACCTCAAGACCGAGCCATACCACTCCTGGGTATAGATCCAAATGATTCCTCATTAAACCACAAGGACATCTATACAACTATGTTCATAGCAGCTTTATTTGTAATAGCTAGAAACTGAAAACAACCCAGATGTCCCTCAACTGAAGAATGGATAAAAAAGCTGTGGTACATATATACAATGGAGTACTACTTAGCCATCAGAAATAAGGAAATCATACAATTTGCTGCCAAATGGGTGGAACTAGAAAAGCTCATCCTGAGTGAGCTAACCCAGACCTAAAAAGATGCATATGGCATCTATTCAGTTATAACTGGATTTTAGCCTTATAGTACAGGATAACTATACTACAACCAGCTGACTGAAAGGAACAGAAATATAAACTTTGTTACTTGTTAGTGGTCCATGTTGCCCTAGTGGAGCTGCCTTGTAGGCCCCCAGTGAAAGAGGAAGCCCTTAGGCCTCATATGGCTGCTGAACTAAAGGGAGTTGATATGGAGGGCATCCCACACAGGAGGAGTAGGGTAGGTGGGAGAAGGGGGAGAGGAAAGGAGGGTGAGAAGGTGAGACCCAGAGGGGTAGAAAGTGGGGACTGTAATGGAGATGTAAATTGAAGTAATAAATAACCATAAAAAAAACTGAAGTGGAGTCCAAAAGAGAAAGACTTTTCACTGCAAGTCAGTCCAAGAGAGACCTTTTGCTGTTTTTCAGGCTATTAAGGCTGGCAGAAAAAGTGGGTGGAGTTCGAAAGCTGCCCAGAGAAGCTTTAGTTTGTGAATCATACACAGGCTGAGGAGACAATACAAATGAGTCTCAGATGATGGAGGAAGCCAACCTCAGTTTAGCCATTAAAACAGACTGACTTTATAAGCTGGTCAAAATCTAGTGGTTGAAATAAACTGGCCATAGGAACTGGCAAAATTGGGCCCAAGGAACACTAAGCTTGAAAGAGACTATCTGCTGGGACTGCAGTATCCAGAATTGCCAAAATCAAGTTATCCTGGATGGACATAAGCTAAAAATATTAATATCCTGTTAAGAAAGTTAAAATAGCTAGGTATTCTTAGATAGGTATTAGGGTGTTCTTAGCTAGGTATTAGGTTTTAGGTATTAGGATATAAGATATAAGTGTTTTATAGGTGCTTGTTAAGTACTAATAAATATGAGTGTTTTAGAAAAAATTTCTGTTACAATACAAGATGTCCATGACCAGTATGCATGGTACCTGAGTAGCTATGTTAGCTTAGGATAGTATAGACTAATTCCTAGGTTGTTCAGGAATTCAATCCTGTCTCTGAAAAAGAGTATGGACATCAGAGTTCTCTTAACCCAAGGAAGAGATCTAATGAAAAACAAACTAGCAAGAGAGAATTGCTATGAAAACAGAAGAACACATAACACACCGGGTAGAGGACCTTTTAAACATCCTATTAATCTGAGTAGCAGAGGGTTAAACTCAGTCACTGTAGAGTGATTATGAAGCTGCACTGCTGATCCTGAAGTGCAGACTGCTTCTGTCTTTCTCCAGCAAACTCAATGATTAGCTATCTCTCAGAACAGGGCACCCAGGCTCCAGGATCAATCAGCCTCTAGCCTTCTGACTTTACCTTCCACCTGAGAAGACCTACTGTGCCCAAGCAAGACAGGGTTCCAGTCTTCAGCCCCAGCATCCTGTACATGGGCTTAGCAGACATCCTGAATTCCAGCCTAAACACAGACTTACCTCCCTCCCTGAGAAGACCAACTGGACCACAAGATCATCCAGGTTAGACACCCCACACACACCAACTGTGGGTCCAACCAGGACAGAGGTGAGTTGCAAGCTATTCTGAAAAATCTAACCTCCAGCCCACCCCACTATCCCAAGGAGGTCTACTGGTCCCCAGAAATATCCAGCCTCTGCCAAGGGCCCTACCCCATGTCCCAAGAGGTTCAGCAGGCAACAGGAAACAAACAACTCTAGGGAAAACCAGATGTTTAGTGGTCATCATAAGAAGACAAACAACAAAACCCAGAGCCATAAGGTACCACTGGAACCCAGTCATCCCACCACAACAGATCCTGGGCACCCTAGCATACCTAAAGCACAAGAAAATGACCTTATGTCTGATGATATGAAAATGATAGACGTCTTAAAAGAGGAAAGCAAACCCCTCAAAGAAATGCAATCAAACAGGTGGAGGAAATGAGTAGATTCTTAAAGAAAATTTTTTTTTTGGTTTTTCGAGACAGGGTTTCTCTGTGTAGCCCTGGCTATCCTGGACTAACTTTGTAGACCAGGCTGGCCTCGAACTCGCAAAGATCTGCCTGCCTCTGCCTCCCAAGTGCTGGGATTAAAGGCGTGCGCCACCACTGCCCAGCTCTAAAGAAATTTTTTTAAAAATGAGAAAATACAGTCAAATGGTAGAAGATAATAAATAAAACTGTGCAAGACCTGAAAATGGAAATAGAATCAATAAAGAAAACACAATCTGAGACAATATTGGAGATGGAAAACCTAGTAAAAAGAACATGAACTACAGACACAAGCAGCACCAACAGAATAAAAGAGATGGAAGAGATAATCTCAAGTGTAGAAGATATGCTAGAAGAAGTTGATACATCAGTCAAGGAAAATACTAAATGTAAAAAATCATATAATACAAAACATCAGGAAATTTGGGACACTATGAAAAGACCAAACCTAAGAATAATAGAAATAGAAGGAAAAGATTTCCAGCTCAAAGGACCAGAAAATATCTTCAACAAAATCATAGAAGAAAAATTCCCTAACCTAAAGAGAGATGCCTATAAATATTCAAGAAGCCTAAATAAACTAGAGCAAAAAAGAAAATTCCCCCTTTTACATAATAATTCAAACATTAAATGTACAGAACAGAATGTACAGAAAGAGTATTAAAAGTCTCAAGGGATAAAGATCAAGTAGCATATAAGAACAGACCTATTAGAATTACACCTGCATTTTCAACAGAGACTTTGAAAGTCAGAAGAGCCTGGGCAGAGGACATGTATCCTATCCTCTAAGAGATCACAGATGGGAGCCCAGAATACTATACCCAGCAAAACTATCAATCACCTAGCAAAATAAACAATCCCATAGATGGAGAAAACAAGATATTTCATGACAAAACCAAATTTAAACAATATCTTAGCACAAATCCAGCTCTACAGAAGATCCTAGAAGGAAAACACCAACTTGGGAGTTTAACTACACCCAAGAAGGCACAGGAAATAAATGATTGCTCTGCAGCAAATGAAAAGAAGAGAAGCGCGCGTGCGCGCGCACACACACACACACACACACACACACACACACACACACAGATACACACACACCACCACCACCATCATAACAACAGGAACTAACAATCATTGTTCATTAATATCTGTTAACATCAATGAACTCAATTCCCCAATAAAAAGACACAGGCTAACAGAGTGGATGTGTGAACAGGACTGATAATTTTACTGCATACAAGAAACACACCTCAGCAACAGAGATAAACATTACCTCAGAGTAAAGGGCTGAAAAAAAAGGGTTTCCAAGCAAATGGATTCAAGACAAAAGCAGGAGTAGCAATTCTTGTATCTAATAAAATAGAATTTCAACCTAAAATAATCAAAAGAAATGGGGAAGGACTCTTCTTATGAATCAAAGGAAAAATCAACCAAGATGACATCTCAAGTCTGAACATTTATGCCTCAAATATAAAGGCACCAACATTTGTAAAAGAAACATGACTAAAGCTTAAATCACACATTGATCCCCATACATTAAGAGTGGGAGACTTCAACACCCCAGTATCACCAATGGACAGGTCATTGAGACACAACAAAACTAAACAGAAAAATAATAAAACTAACAGATGTCATGAATCAAATGCCTCTAACAGATATCTATAGAACTTTTCACCCAAACACAAAAGAATACACCTTCTCAGCACCTCAAGGAACCTTCTCCAAAATTGACTATATAGTCAGTCACAAATCAAACCTCAGATGATACAAGAAAATTTAAATAAACCCTTGTATTTTATCAGATCACCATGTATTAAAGCAACAGAAACAATAGAAAGCTTACACACTCATGGAAACTGAACAGCTCTCTACTCTCAATCAATAAGTCAGGGAAGAAATAAAAAAGAAATGAAAGACTTTCGAAAATGAAAGTCTTTTCATACCCAAACTTATGGGACACAAGGAAAGCAGTGCTAAGAGGAAAGTTCATACCAGTAAGTGCCTTCATAAAGGAATTGGAAATATGTGATACTAAAAACTTAACAGCACACTTTAAAGCTCTAGAACAAAAAGAAGCAAGAACACACAAGGGAAGTAGATGGCAGGAAATAATCAAACTCAGGGCTGAAATAAATAAATTATAAACAAAGAGAGCAATATAAAATCAAGGAAACCAAGAACTGGTTCTTTGGGAAAATCAACAAGATAGACAAACCCTTAGCCAAACTAAGTAAAAGGCAGAGAGACAAAATCCAAATTAACAAAATTAGAAATTAAAAGGGGGACATTACGACAGATACTGAGGAAATCCAAAAGATCATTAGGTTTTACTTCAAAAACCTGTACTCCACAAAATTGGAAAATATAAAGGAAATGGACAAGTTTCTTGATGGATTCCAGTTACCAAAATTAAATCAAGATCAGGTAAACAACTTAATTAACCCTATAACCCCTAAAGAAATAGAAGCAGTCATCAAAAATCTCCCAACCAAAAAAAGACCATTGACAGATGGTTTTAGCACAGAATTCTAGCAGACTTTCAAAGAAGATCTAATATCAATATTCATCAAACTATTCCACAAAACAGAAACAAAATAAACATTGCCAAACTCATGCTATGAGGCCTCAGTCACCCTCATATGTAAATCACACAAAGACCCAAAAAAGAAAAAGAATTTCAGACCAATTTCATTTATGAACATGGATGCAAAAATACTAAATAAAACTCTCACAAACTGAATCGAAGAACACATCAATAAATATCATCCATATTGATCAAGTAGGATTAATCCCAGGGATGCAGGAGTGGTTCAATATATGAAAATCCATCAATGTAATCCACCATATAAATACACTGAAGGGAAAAAATCACATGATCATCTCATTAAATGCTGAAAAGCCTTTTACAAAATCCAATTCTCCTTCGTGATAAAAGACTTGGAGAGTGTAGGGATAGGTCCATATCTAATTGGGTATGATCTGAAACCTGGGGTGATCAGAAAACTGCATGTATTTTGTTGCTAATTACTGACCTCAGGATCTGGTTGCCATTACATATACCTGTCTTTTTTAATAATTTATTTCTTATTTCTTCAAGTTACATCTCAATCACAATCCCCTCCCTACTCCCCCCTCCAGTCCCACCCTCCCACCCTCTTCCCTCTCAACCTCCCCCGTTCTCTTCCCTTTTTTTAAGTTTAAGGTATATCTTTTTCCTCCCAACAGCTCCCCCTTTCAGTCCAAAAAATGGTTCTTTCTCTTATAACAATAAATACAATACAAACCAACAGAAATAAATAGGCCACAATTATGAGAGCTATATGGCTTAGCATACATTCCCAATGTCCAGTCCATATGTATTTGGTACCTGCCTTTAACATTCTACTATCTAACCATCTCTATGAGTTTAAAATTCTATATCTAACTCAGCTTTCATACTAACTTGCCTCACAATTTTAAAAACATCTTCTTAGATCCAGAACACCCTCTTGATTCCTAAACAACTCAAAATTTAACTATGAGACTCTAGCTATCTGTTCTTCAACCACCTCAGAGACCTGAGAGGGATAAATATATCTAATTATATGGGAAGTGCAGGGCCCGCAGCTTCCAAAACTAAGAAATGACATACCAGTGGCAACCTGGACAGTTCCCATTTTTCTCTCCATACATTACAGCATCAATATTCAGCCGTTTGGCCCCTTTTCTCTGACAGACATTGATTGTAGAGCAGGAATTATGAAGGACTTTCCTACCCTGTCTTGGCAGAGCTAGGCTATCGACTTACCTACTTCCAAGTTTTGTCCTTTTTGGACAGCATTCTGTCTACAGTTGAAACAACGGATTTTTCTTGCCAAGAGATAGGCTTGCCACTAATTCAACCATCTCACACTGGAGATTCTTCAATACTCATCTTCTACTTGGAGTAGAACAGGGGGTGCTGTCAGGAGCTGACATGTCTCAATATCAAAAAATGTTAAGTTAAGAAAACATCTTTGAATGCCATATTCTGCAGATCTCTTGAGGTTTTTGAAGATGCCCTATCTATCTCTTATATTTAGATAAGCAAATGTTGCTTGTCTCTTAGAAACTTGATTTCTGATTAGCTTAAAAAATAACTGTGATAGACTCTCATAGTACCTAATAAAATGACAAGCTTGAATGACTATTAGTTTGCATTTCTTAATTATCCTAAACAGTTTATGACAGTTGGTAGCAAAAGGCGGAAACTTCACATTTCACTTTTAAGCATTACTAGGTACAATACCTTTAAAAAGCATTACCCTTAATTTTGTATCAATATACAAAGATCAATACCAATTTAGCCAAATATAATCTTAATTTTGTATCAATATACAAAAATCAATACCTATGTAGCCCAATACAATCTTAATTTTGTATCAATATACAAGGGTCAATACCATTGTGGCCAAATATAATCTTAATTTTGTATCAATATACAAAGATCAATACTGATGTAGCCCAATACAATCTTAATTTTGCTTTAATATAAAAAGATCAATACTAATTTAGCCAAATATAATAATAATTTTGTATCAATATACAAAGGTATAAGGGCATATTTAATAATCTGTCCTTTTTTCTTGATCTTTCCTATATTATGTCTATGTCCCATTTTTTCTCAAGTCTGTTCACTCCTACATAGGAGAGAAAGAAGGATGCAGAAAAGAAAAAGAGAGAAGTCCCTGGGTTAAACCCATTTAACAAGACCATTTAACAGCTTGTAAGCTCTTCCTCTAAATATCAAGATTTTCTATTATCCATCAAATGACCAAAGGGGGGGGGAAACACCCTCCCTACCTTCTGGGGATGGGACGTCGCTCTCTTCAAATGACTTCCTGCTGATTTCGGAAGTAGTAAACCTGTTTGGGACCCAAATAAGAATGGAAAAATGGTTAAAAATGTTAATAAAATCATTTGATGTTCAGTCCTTTTGTGCTTAGCTATTTAAATATCCTAAGAAGTTCGTAGACAGAAGCTGAACTTCAGGGCTTTACTGAATGAAGTTCTGGCTTGAACAGTCTGTGGAGCTGAACAATCTTAGCGATTTTGAATTGTTGTGGTTGTAGACTTTTGAGGAAACAGCTATTGAGGAAGTCTGCAAGGCTAGATTGTCTGGGCTACTTGTCTTCTTTGTTGTCTGATCTGTTTTCTTCTGAGGTTTCCATTGTCCAGTTGTCCCTGAATTCCTTGGATGGATGCTTTAAATCTCCTGGAAAGATAAGAACACAGCCCTGCCCTAATCCTAACTCTGGGACACTACCTTTTTTTTTGCAGGGGGGGGGGGTCAGGTAATATTTTTCCTGGAGAAAATTTGTTTTTTTTTTGACAATTTATAAAGTATTATCTTTCAGTTCAGATTAAAGAAATTATTTTGATATTTTGGAGCTAAACAAACCTTTAGTGTATATATTTTGAGATCTCAAAGGACTATTTGTTTGAATTTCAGTATGCCTTTTGTAAATAGCTTTTATACTTAAATTCTTCCAAATCCTATGTGTCTGTCTCTGCATTCTAAGTATTGGGATCAAAGACATGTGGTTCCCAACTGATGGGATTAAAGATGTGCTCCACCACCCCTGGATCGAAGTTTTTCTCTATTCAGAGCTTGTTTTGTGTCAGTATGACCTTGAGCTCTGAGATCTGCCAGTTTCTGTCTCTAGTGTGTTGGGATTAAGGGTGTACACCATCACCACCCTGTTCCTTGTAACTCTAGAATTTATAAGACAACTAACTTTATAGTGATCCTCCTGTCTCTGCTGGAGTTAAAGGCATTAGCTAAAAACCTGCATTTCATGTATTTTACCTTAACTCCAAGTTTTTTCAACTCTTGGAGGTTTAGAAAACCAGGTTGAACAGCAGTAACCTTTAATTTATTTACAGTATTTTAAACCTTTTACCTGCTTTTTAATGTAAAACCATGAAAATTTCCTATATATCTACAAAAAAAAAAAAACAAAAACAAAAACAAAAAAAACTTTTTAGCTGCTATCAAGTTTGTGTAATCTATGTGGACACCTGCAGTCTAACATTCTAATCTGAAATTAGGGCCATTTTCCTTTCATGCCATAAGGCAAGTATACTTTTGGTAAATTATAGTTTGAAAATTTTATACTTTATTTTTATTATATTTTTAAGCTTATTAACTCTTTTCTTAATACTTCTAGAACATAATTTCCTCCCTCCTCCCCTCCTGGCCCCTCCCTCCCTCCCTCTTTCCCTCCCTCTCTTCCTCCCTTCTTGTTCTTCTAGTTGGTACTCTCCTTCTCCTCAGATGAGGTGGCCCTCACATATCATACTCCCTCAGACTTTCTGTCATGTGAAGACCAAGAGCTTCCATTTGTACTGGAGCTTGATAAGGCACACCATCTAGGGTATGGTGTTCCACTAACCTGCAGCAGATTCCAGGACTCACTGGTGGATAGAATTTTTCCTAGGATAGATATGCTAGGTTCCTATCTATTTGAGTGTGTGGGTTGTAGGATAGTTATCCTGTGATGTATGGTTAATATCCATTTGTAAGGGAATACATACCATGTTTATTTTTCTGAGACTGCGTCAGCTTGCTTAGGATGAACTTTTCTAGCTCCATCCATTTGGTTTCGAATTGCATGATTTCCTCATTTCTGATAGCTGTGTAGTATTCCATTGCATACTACATTGCATACCTGCAAATGTACCACAGGTTTTTTTTTATCCATTCTTCAGTTGAAGAACATCTGGATTGCTTCCAGTTTCTGGCTATTACAAATAAAGCTGCTATGAACATTGTTGAGGCAATGTCCTTGTGGTTTCATTTCAAATCCTTTGGATATATGCCCAAGAAGGGTATGGCTGGGTCTTGAGGTAGAATTCTTCACAATTTTCTAAGATATCTCCAGATTGATTTCCAAAGTGGTTGCACAAGTTTGCAGTCTCACCAGCAATGGGGTGGAGTTACTCTTTCTCCACATCTTCGCCAGCATGTGCTATCATTTCAGTTTTTGATTTTAGCCATTCTGAGAAGTGTGAGATGGAATCTCAGTGTTGTTTTAAGTTGCATTTCCCTAATGACCAAAGATGTTGAACATTTCTTCAAGTGCCTCTTGGCCTTTAGAGATTCCTCTTCTGTGAATTCTCAGTTTAGCTCTGTACCCCATTTATTGATGAGGTTATTTGATTTTTTTGGTGTTTAATTTTTTTTCAGTTCTTTATATATTTTGGATATTAACCCTCTGTCGTATGTTGGGTTGGTGAAAATCCTTTCCCAGTATGTAAGCTGCCATTTTGTTTTAAGGACAGTGTCCTTTGCCTTACAGAAGCTTTTCAATTTTATAAAGTCCCATTTATTGATTGTTTTAGTGCCTGAGCTATTGGTGTTCTATTGAGGAAGTTGCTACCAGTGCCAATGAGTTCCAGGCTTTTCCCCACTTTCACTTCTATTAATGTTAGTGTGTCTGGATTATGTTGAGGTCTTTGATCCACTTAGACTTAAGTTTTGTACAGGGTGATAAGTATGGATCTATTTGCATTCTTCTACATGTTGACACCCAGTTAGACCAGCACCATTTATTGAAGATGCTTTCCTTTTTCCATTGTATGTTTTTGGCTTCTTTGTCAAAAATTAAGTGACCATAGGTGTGTGGGTTTATTTCTGGGTCTTCAATTTGATTCCATTGGTCAACTGGTCTGTTTCTATACCAGTACCATGCTGTTTTTATTACTATTGCCCTGTAGTAGAGCTTGAAATCCGGGATGGTGATACCTCCAGATGTTCTGTTATTGTACATGGTTGATTTAGCTATTCTGGGTCTTTTGTTATTCAATATGAAGTTGAAAATTGTTTTTTCCAGATCTGTAAAAAATTGAGTTGGTATTTGGATAGGAATCGCATTGAATCTGTATATTGCTTTTGGTAAGATTGCCATTTTTATTATGTTGATCCTACCTATCCATGAACAAGGGAGATCTTTCCATCTTCTGATATCTTCTTCAATTTCTTTCTTCAGGGACTTGAAGTTCTTATCATACAGTCTTTTACTTGCTTGGTTAGAGTTACCCCCAGGTATTTTATATTATTTGTGGCTATTGTGAAGGGTGTTGATTCCCTTATTTCTTTCTCAGCCCATTTATCTTTTGTGTAAAAAAGGGCTACTAATTTTTTTGAATTGATTTTGTCTCCAGCCACATTGCTGAAGGAGTCTATCAGCTGTAGGAGTTCTCTGGTGGAGTTTTTGGGGTCACTTATGCATACTGTCATATCATCTGCAAATAGGGATACTTTGACTTCTTCCTTTCCAATTTGTATCCCCTTGATCTCCTTTAGTTTTCTTCTTGCTCTAGCTAAAACTTCAAGTACTATGTTGAAGAGATTTAGAAAGAGTGGGCAGCCTTGCCTTGTCCCTGATTTTAGAGGAAATGCTTTAAGTTTCTGTCTGTTTAGTTTGATGTTGGCTATTGGCTTGTTATAATTTGCCTTTATTATGTTAGTCCTTGTATGCCTGATCTCTCTAAGACTTTTAACATGAAGGGGTTGTGTTTTGTCAAAAGCTTTTTCAGAGTTCAATCATGTGGTTCTTTTCTTTTAGTTTGTTTATGTGGTGGATTACATTGATGGATTTTCTAATGTTGAACCATCCCTGCATCCCTGGGATGAAGCCTACTTGATCATGGTGTATAATACTTTTGATGTGATCTTGGATCCGGTTTGAAAGTATTTTATTAAGTATCTTTGCATCCATGTCATAAGGGAAATTGGTCTGAAATTTTCTTTCTCTGTTGGGTCTTTGTGACGTTTAGGTATCAGGGTGACTGTGGCCTCATAGAATGTGTTTGGCAATATTCCTTCTGTTTCTATGTTGTGGAAGAGTTTGAAGAATATTGGTGTTAGCTCTTCTTGGAATGTCTGGTAGAATTCTGTGCTGAAACCATCTGGGCCTGGGCTTCTTTTGGTTGGAAGACTTCTAATGACTTCCATTTCCTTAAGGGTTATAGGACTGTTTAATTTGTTTACCTGTTCTTGATTTAACCTTGGTACATGGCATCTATCAAGAAAATCATCCATTTCATTTAGATTTTCCAATTTTGTGGAGTAGGACCTAACGATTCTTTGGATTTCCTCAATGTCTGTTGTTATTTCCCCCTTTTCATTTCTGATTTTTTTGATTTGGGTATTTTTCTTCTGCCTCTTAGTTTGTTTAGGTAAGGGCTTGTCTATTTTGTTGATTTTCTCAAAGAACTAACTCTTGGTTTCGTCGATTCTTTGTATTGTTCTTTTTGTTTCTAAGTTGTTGATTTCAGCCCCAAGTTTGATAATTTCCTCTCGTCTGCTCCTCTTGGGAGTGTTTGCTTCTTTTTGTTCTAGCTCTTTCAGGTGGCTAGTATGGGAACTCTGCAATTTCTTTTTGAAGGCACTTAATGCTATAAGCTTTCCTCTTAGCACTTCTTTCAATGTGTCCCATAAGTATGGGTATGTTGTGCCTTCATTTTCATTGAGTTCTAAGAAGACTTTAATTTCTTTTTTTATTTCCTCCCTGACCCAGAGGTCATTGAGGAGAGAGTTGTTCAGTTTCCATGTTTTTGCAGGCTCTCTGTTGTTTTTGTTATTGTTGAAGTCTAGCTTTATTCCATGATGGTCTGATAAGTTATGAGGGGTAATTTCAATTTTCCTGTATCTGTTGAGGCTTGCTTTGTGACCGTATAGGGTCAGTTTTGGAGAAGGTTCTGTGAGGTGCCGAGAAGAAAGTGTATTCTTTTGTTTTGGGGTGAAGTGTTCTGTGGATATCAATTAGGTCCATTTGATTCATGATATCTGTGAGATTCATTATTTCTCTGTTTTGTTTCTACATCGTTGACCTGTCCAGTGGTGAGAGTGGTATGTTGAAGTCTCCCACTATTAATGTGTGAGGTTCAATGTGGGATTTGAGCTTCAGTAGTGTTTCTTTAATGAATGTGGGTGGTCTTACACTTGGGGCATAGATGTTCAGTATTGAGATTTCATCTTGGTGGATTTTTTCCTTTGATGAGTATGTAGTGTCCTTTCCCATCTCTTTCAATTAATGGTGGTTGAAAGTCCAATTTGTTGCATACTAGAATTGCTACTCCAGCTTTTTTCTTGGGTCCATTTGTTTGGTATATCTTTACTTGGAGATAATGCCTATCTTTTCTGCTGAGGTGTGTTTCTTGTAAGCAGCAGAATGTGGGATTCTGTTTTCGCATCCATTCTGCTAGCCTGTGTCTTTTTATTGGGGAATTGAGTCCATTGATGTTGAGAGATATTAATGACCAGTGACTGTTACTTCCTGCCGTCTTGATGTTGGTGGAAATAGTGTGTGAGTGAGCTTCTTTTCTTTTGGTTTTGCTGCAGGCATGCTATTTGCTTCCTGTGCTTTCTTTTGTGTAGTTAACTTCTTTGGGTTGGAGTTTTCCTCCCAGTCTCTTCTGTAGAGCTGGATTTTTGTATAGATATGGTTTGAATTTAGCTTTGTCATGGAATATCTTGTTTTCTCCATCTATGTTGATTGACAATTTTGTAGGGAATAGTAGTCTGGCCTGGAATTTGTGTTTTTTAGGGTCTGCAGGTCATATGTCCAGGCCCCTCTGGCTTTTAGAGTCTCTGAAGAAAAGTCAGGTGTGATTCTGATAGGTTTGCCATTATATGTTACTTGACCCCTTTCCCTAGCTGATTTTAATATTCTTTCTTTGTTTTGTACATTTAGTGTTTTGATTATTATGAGGTGAGAAGATTTTCTTTTCTGGTCTAATCTATTTGGAGTTCTGTAAGCTTCTTGTACTGTTATAGGCATCTCTTTTTTTTAGGTTTGGGAAATTCTCTTCAATGATTTTGTTTAAGGTATTTTCTTGTCCATGGAGCTGGTACTCTTCTTTTTCTTCTATTCCTATTATTCTGAGATTTCATCTTTTCATTGTGTCCTTGATTTCCTGCAGGTTTTGTGTCAGAACTTTTTTAGATTTGACATTTTCTTTGACAGATGTATCAATTTCTTCGATTTTATCCTCTGAGCCTGAAATTCTTTCTTCCATCTCTTGTATTCTGTTGGTGATGCTATTGTCTATAGTTCCTATTCTTTTCTTAAGGTTTTCCAGTTCTATGGATGTCTTGGATTGGATTTTCTTCATTGCTTCAACTTCCCTTTTCAGGTCTTCCATTCCTTTAAGAGCTTTATTCATTTCCATCACCTCCTTTGCAGTACTTTGTTGTTGCTCTCTGAGGTATTTGATTTCCTCCCTTAGACCTTCTATTATTAATATAAGCATAGGATTAAGGTCATTTTCCTTTGTTTCAATTGTGTTAGGATGTCCAGAGTTGTCTGCAGCATTATTCCTAGGATCTGGAGACATCCTATTGTTTTGTTTTGTTTTTTAACCATGTTCTTGTGCTGATGTTTTGTCATCTGATTGACCCTGGTGTTGTCTGTTTGTTTCTTTTATCAGTTGACATTGGTGTTCAGGAAAACTGCCTGCCCTGGGAGTTGGCTGGTCCTGAGATCCTGGTGTCCACCTCCAGATGGTGGGCAGGTTCCTGTAATAGACTGGCTCTCAGAGAGGAGAGTGGAGCCCCTCAACTGCTTGTGACCCAATTGGACCAATATACAGAGGATTGGAGTCAGGAGGGGGCTATCCACTGAGGACCTGGGAGCTGGCAGGTATCCTCAGAAAGGCAGGTAGAGGTGTGATTGGGCCTGTGTTCTCCCCTCAGTGACACAGTCATTCTGGTTCCGCAGCTAGGCTGACTGTGCAGGCATGGAGCTCCACCCAAGATGGGTGCTGGCCTCAGTGTGCCTGTTACTGACTGCCTCAGATGCTAGGATGAGTGACCCACCCCAGTATTTGTGGAGAACACATAGTCATGAGCTCTGTTTGCAGTCAGTTTTGGCTCCTAATTGCTTTGCTGTGACTGGGTTAGGTCTCTGCCTCTCTGCTACAGTGCACACTGTGCTGCCATGTTGGAAACTCCGGGAAAAAAAAAAAATCTCACTTACTTTTGCTCTTGTGGTGCGGCTGTTTTTCCCTCTTGGGTGTACAGGTCTGCGTGCAGGTTGGATATCAGGCAGACAGGTGTGACCGCTGATCTGTGGCTGGAGCCGTGGGCTGGATCTGCTCCTGGGCTAGATCTGCTAGATCTGCTGGTGCTCCTCTCCAGACTGGTGACCAAGCTGACTGATCTCAGAGGGGGGTGTTCCGGGGAACTGCGTGAGCTGTTTTACCTGGTGACCATTCTCAGTGTTTGCTGCAGGAATTCAGACACCGTCTGTATTTCATAGTCGGCTAGGGGACCTCACATTCACTCCACAGTGACTAATCCCATTCACCTACTACTCAGATGCACTGCTGTATGGTTGGAGCCATCTTGCGCAGATACATATACCTGTCTTGCATGATCCTTGGTCTACCTAATTTGAAGTTGATTGGTTGAATAAATGCTGCAGTATGGATTAGGTAGAAGAGAGGTGGGTGGGGAAAAAGGTTAGCAGGCTTTTGGAGCAGAGAGGATCACAGAAGAAGAAGCCAGGAGGAGTAAGAGAAGATATGCCATGGTTTAGATAGAAGAGCATCACTTCATGTAGCCTGGAACAGATCTTATTGCTTCTGGTGATAGTCTTCCACAATGTTCTGTGAGCCTGAGAGTTTTGACATACATGTCTTGTGTTTGATTTATTTCACTTATTTCATTGAACAAAATAATAGGTGAAACAATTTGTATGCATATTACACTTCACAACTTTTACTGAGATTGGAAGAACAACGTGGGGCAGAGAGGAGAAGCATACATTCTTGAAATTGGGGAAACATTGTCATTGCAGCCTGCTTTGTACTATCACAGTACCCAACTGGGAAGGGATTCCCTGAATAGATGTAAGAAACAGAAATCTGGGGTCTTGCCTGATTCCCAGAAATCAAGGCCCCTGCCTATTCTGTGCTATGGAAGGTAGGAAAGTTATTTACTATCCATGGAAATAATAAGGTAATAGAGTGAATTTGTCATATGTTGCATCTCTACCATGGTTAAGTCCAGATGCCTCAGGTCCCTAGCACAGAAATGCTTTGTGTTCAGATATTCCTGTCCTCAGAATTGATGTCTTCTCAGCCTCCCCTCTGTGGCTCTAGATTTTCAAATGAAGAAGGGAGTAGGAAAGCATTGGAAATAGTTTTAGAATTTTTTCACTTATTTTTTAATTTAATTTGTGTGTTGTGGGTGTGAAGTTTACCACAATAGACACAGTGCCACAGAGGACAATGTAAAGGAATTAGTTCTCTTCTTTCAGGGATTCTTGGGATGGAACTCAGGTCACTAGGCTTGGTGATAAGAGTCTTTACATGATGAAGAATCTTCGGCCCTAGAAGTTATTTTTCACTGGTTTTCCTGATTCCACCTGATCAGCACTCTCTCTCTCTCTCTCTCTCTTTCTCTCTCTCTCTGCTTATTTCTCTATTTCCTCACTCTTGTATCCCATCTTCATCTTTGTCCTTTCTGCCCCTCTCTTCTCGGTAAAAAATGAAGTTAATCTCAACTCTGGATGAGAAAGGAGAGCACCCTTAAGCCCCTTCTCAGTCAGCACTTAAAATGTAGCATTGTCTTATCTATACTTGACACATGATTCACTGGGACAAGGCCTGTAGATACTTAGTCAGATGAGGCAGAAAGATGGGAAATTCTGGATTGTCTGGGGTACAGAACGAGTTCAAAGCCATCTTGAGCAATTAGTGAGATCTTTTCTGCAAAAACAAAAATAAAAACAAACAAACAAAAAACCAAAAACCAAAAACCAACTAACCACACAGCAAAAACCCAACAAAACAAAACAAAACAAAAAACCCAACCACAAAAATACCCAAACAAACAAAAACCAAAAAGCCTCAGAAAGGGACTGGAGTCAGGTCTGGTGTCTCACAGCTTTAATCCTAGCACTGGATGGAAAAGGCAGGAGGAACTAAGGACAGCCTGCTATACATAGTGATCTTCAGGACATCCAGCATTACATAATAAAACAATTAATTATTAAATAACTAATTAATTAATTTACAAAGTGAAAATATATGGAGAGCTGCAAAATGTAGCTTAGCAGCAGAAAAATTTCCAAGATTTGTCAAGGAAGAGATTAGGGAAGGACTCAATTGTAGAGCCCCTTCCTAGAACCTCCCAGTGGGGGCTCAGGTGGCTTAGTGGTGGGATCACTGTCAAGAATTCACAGTGAGGGTCTGAGGATCTGGTTCATTCTAAGAAGCAGGGCATTTGTTCAGGTTTCTGTTCTCTATGCTGACCCCCAAAACAAACAAAAAAACTAAAAATAAGAAAACCAAACAAATAACCACTAAAGTTTAAAAATTAAAACTAGAAAACAAGAGGCTACACAACATGCATTATTTGGCTCCTTTTATTGACATTTATTTGTGTGTGTGTGTGTGTGTATGTGCGCACAAGTTTGTGTGTGTTTGTATGTATGTGAATCTCTAAGTCACAATGTGTGTTTGAAGGTCAGAAAAGAGCTTGCAGGAGTCAGTTGTGTCTTTTCACCATGTGAGTTCCTAGTATTAAACTCAGGATGGAGGGCTTAGCAGCAAACACCCTTTCCTACTGAGACATCATGTTGACCCCTAGCCTCCTTGTTTTTCAGCCTTATATAGGTAGATCTACCTAGGATGTCTGCTTTTTGTTTTTTTTTTATGTTTATTTATGACTTCAAGTTACATCAGTGCCCCCTTTCTACCTCTCCAGTCCCACCCTCCCACACTCTCTCCCCTCTCCCTCCTATCCTATTCCTCTGGAGTGGGGTGTCCCTACATATAAGTCCCCCCCCCCCAGTTTAGCAGTCCTATGGGGACTGAGAGCTTTCTCATGTGCTGGGGCCTACATAGCAGCACCACTAGGGCAAAGTGGCCCACTAACAGTTAACAAAGTCTATGTTCCTTCCTTTTGGTGTCTTGGTTGCAGGATAGTTATCCTGTGCTATGAGACTAAAATCCAATTATAAGTGAATAGATGCCATGTGCATCTTTCTGAGTCTGGGTTAGCTCACTCAGGATGAGCTTTTCTAGCTCCATCCATTTGGCTGCAAATTGCATGATTTCCTTGTTTCTGGTAGCTAAGTAGTATTTCATTGTGTAAATGTACCAGAGGTTTTTTTTGTTTTGTTTTGTTTTTTAATTAATTTATTGGTTGAGGTACATCTGGTTTTTTTCCAGTTTCTAGCTATTACTAATAAGGTTGTTAGGGGCATAGATAAGGAGATGTCCTTGGGGTTTGGTGAGGAATCATTTGCATGTATACCCAGAAGTGATATGGCTGGGTCTTGAGGTAGAGCTATTCCAAGTTTTTTAATGTATCGCTAAACTGATTTCCATAGTGGTTGTACAAGTTTGCATTCCCAAAATGGTGCCAGGATGTGTTGTCATTTGAGTTTTTGATCTAAGCCATTCTGACAGATACACTACAGAGCAATAGTAATATAAACAGCATGGTACTGGTATAGAAACAGGTCAGTTCATCAGTGGAATCAAATTGAAGACCCAGAAATGAACCCACACACCTATGGTCACATAATTTTTGACAAAGAAGCCAAAACCAAACAATAGAAAAAGGAAAGCATCTTCAACAAATGGTGCTGGTCTAACTGGATGTCGATATTTAAAAGAATGATATTAGACCCAGACTTATCACCTTGCACAAAACTTAAGTCCAAGTGGATCAAAGACCTTAATATAAGGTCTGACACACTAAATCTGCTAGAAGAGAAAGTGGGGAAAAGCCTCAAACTCATTGGCACAAGAGAAAACTTCCTGAATATAGCACCAATAGCTCAGGCTCTAAGATCAACAATCAATAAATGTGACCTCCTGAAACTGAAAAGCTTCTGTAAGGCAAAGGGCACTGTTATTTGAACAAAACAGCAACCTGAATATTGGGAAAAGAACTTTACCAACTCCACATCTGACAGAAGGTTGATATACATAATTTACAAAGAGCTCAAGAAATTAAATGCCAAGAAATCAAATAATCCAAGCAAAAAATTGGGGAGCAGAGCTAAACTGAGAATTCACAAAGGAGGAATTCCTAATGGCAGAGAGATACTTGATGAAATGCTCAACATCCTTAATCATCAGAGAAATGCAGCTGAAGGATGTTTGCTTTTGCTCAAGGTATTTTTCATAACTTTATGTCTATGAAGCGCATCCACAGTAGCTACTGGTGTAACAATTTACTCCTTTGTCATGGAGAAGAACAAATTTTGCTTTTGTAATATTCTGTCTAGGTGGGATTGTCAGTAAACTCTTTGTTTTATCTGGTTTCTATTGCTGTGACAAACACTACAACCTCTATCTTAAATCGGTAGTTCACTATGAATGGAAGTAAGTCAGGGAAGGAACTCGATGCAAGAATCTGGAGCTAGAAACTGAGGCAGGGACCATAGAGGAATGCTGCTTATTAACTTGCTTGCTTCCAGTGGTTTGATCAGCTTGCAGTTGTCTTCTCCTCTCCCTCTTCTTCTTTTAAAATTTATTTATTTATGTATATGAGTGTTTTTTATGCTTGTATGTATATGCATCATGTGTATGTGCTGGTTCCTGGAGAGGCCAGAAGGACTCATTGTATCTCTTTGAAGTGGAGCTATAGATGTTTGTGAATCTCAGATCCTCTGCAACAGCTGTCAAGTGCTTTAACCACTGATCTGTTTCTCCAGCCAAACAGCTTGCCTGTTACAGGATGCAATACCACCTGCCTGGGGGTGACGCTGCCCACAGCAAGCCAGGCCCTCTCACATCAATCATTGATTAATAAGATGCTCTACATGTGGAATTGATGCTCCTTCACCCATTGACACCCCCAGCAGTCAGGAGAGCTGTCCTTGCTCCTCACCAGATGCAGTACTCAAGAGAGCTGGCTCTGTACCTGGCTGGGGCAGCACAGTAGAGCTGGCCCTAGTAAAGTGGGTACCGGTGAGCTGGCCCAAGAGTGTGAGGGAGGGAGGAGAGCTGGTCTTGATATTAATCTGCAGTGAGGTGGCATTAGCACCAGGGTGATGTCTCCCTTCCCTCCACCCCCACCCTTTGACAAGTGAGGCAGTTGAGAGAGCTGGCCCCAGGGTCATGAGGGTAGGTGTGCTGGCCCTGGCCCTCCCCACCTGCAGCACTCAGGAGAGCAGTGGATCTGGCTCTGCTGGCAAAGGCACAGATGAGGCAGCCGTGAGGGTGTGAGAATGGCAGAACTGGCCCAGCACCTCCATGACTGCAGCACTTGACTGAGCAGCACAATGGAAGTGGCTTTGAAGTGCCAGTGAGCTAGTCACAGGGCATGAGAGCAGACACTGTTCCTTGCTGCTGGTACAGTGCCAGGACTGCTGGGGTAGCAAGGACAATGCTGGGGAGCTGCTCTGGTAGTGTGGATGCAAGAGAGCCAGTGGGCTGACCAGATCTGTTACTACCCAGGTCCTGATTCAGGACTTTGTGTTGGCCCACTCCAAAATCTATATCATCTGTGAACTGTTGAAGTGTTTGAAAGGGCTGGTCATGCTGATCCAAAGCTTCAGGATCCATGTCACAAAGCAACAACAGGATAACTGAGACGAGTTCTGGTGAGGTCCAATATTGATGGTGCAGAAGCCAGAGGCCTCAAACCAGACCAATGATTCATTGCAATGAACCTTTGCAAGGGAAGATGTGTGCACAGAGGGCTATACTGTGAGACACACTGTGACACACTATACCTGAAATAATGAAATATTTTCTATGCTTTTTTTCTTTTTTCTTTGTTTTTAAAATTTTTTTTGGTGGGGGGAGATTTTGCAATGGAACAGGGAGATGTGTGGGACAGGGGTGCATGATATAAAACTCACAAAGAAACAATAAAAAGTTTTTTAAAAAGCAGAACGAAGAAAGAAAGAAAGAGAGAAAGAAAGAAAATGCCTTACAGACCTGACTACAGGTCAATCATCCATTTTAAAAATTAGAAGATGGAAGCTCAGAGAGATGAAGCCCCGAGTTCCAGGAGTTTGTGTCTGTCCTTTATCCTTAGCTCTTCTGGTCTTCCTAATTACCTACTCTAGGGATATGCATTTCTGACACAGACTATTTACCCCTGACCTAATTCTGTGGTTTCTCTGGGTTTCTGGTCATCTGTGAAGTGTGTCTCAACTGTCAGGGACTTTTTAACAGAATTGAAGAAAAAAAGGGGGAAGTAGGTTGAGGCTACTTGAGCAACAGGAAGTGGTGCTCCTGATTTTCAAATAGCAAGGGATGTGGTTTCACTGTGTCAACACTACTAGTTGTTAAGACAGAGCTTTTTGGAACAAAGGTACCACCCATTCCCTTCTGTCCTAGAATCCTCACACTCCCAAGTTCACAATGACCCAAGTTTCTTTTTCCATGGTATTATTCACCTTGGTGATTGTTTTGTTATCCTCTGGGGTGGGGACTATACTGAAAAACCTATTTATTTGTAGCACTTATGAAAATACATGTCTGGGGTTTGCTCTTATACTAAGCAATCCTCCAGTTCTTTGTTGATACTTAGAGTCTTACCAGTTGATTCAATTCTTATGTAATTTACTCTGGATTAGTACAGCCGCAGAGATGCTAATTACTTGGAGTTAACACCTCAAGCATCTCAGGATAGGGATATAATTCTATTAGTAGCTTGCTTGCCTGAGAGTCAGGAAGCTCTAGATTCCATCCGCAGCACCACATAGAGGTGATATGTGTTTGTAATCCTAGCACACAGGCAGGGTGACTTGTTCATGGGCTAGGGAAGATGAGTCAGTAGCTAAAAGTGCTTGCTATGAAAGCATGAGGACCTGACTTCAGATCTCCTGAACCCATTTAAAAGACAAGAACAACTATGCACACTTATGATGCTAGAGCTAGGGATAGCAAAGACAAGTAGAACTCCGGAGTGCTTTGGCCATCTAGTCTAATAAGTTGGTAATCTCTGGATTCACTGAAAAGCTTATTCTCAACATAATGGAGAAGACACCAGACATTAACTTCTGGCATCCAGATGCATGTACACACCCAGACACAGACATAAACACACACACACACACACACACACACACACACACATGCACACACACACACACACACACATGCACTCATGATCATATATATTCATATGCACACATGCACACATGTGCACACAGAAGTTAAAGGTAATCCTTGATTTGGAATTCATGAGATCCTTTCTCAAAAATGGGTTTTCATGGAGTTACTTACACATCTGTTTGACTTGGTGGTAAATCAAGATATTTTTTCTTTTAAAAATTTATGTTGACATTGGGAATGTATGCTAAGCCATATAACTCTTATAATTGTGGCCTATTTATTTCTGTTGTTTTGTATTGTATTTATAGTTATAAGAAAAAGAACCATTTTTTGGACTGAAAGGGAGAGCTGTTGGGGGGAAAAAGAAATACCTTAAACAAAAAAAAAAAAGAAGGGAAGAGGATGGGGGGGTTGATGGGGAGGAGGGTGGAAGGGTGGGACTGGAGGGGGGAGTAGGGAGGGGATTGTGATTGAGATGTAACTTGAAGAAATAAAAAATAAATTATTAAAAAAAATTTATGTTTCCCATTTTTCATTAGTTCTTTGAGAGTTTCATACAATGTATTTCAATCATACTAATTTCCTTATTCAACTCTTCTGAGATCTACTTCCCCTTTCCTACTTACCCAGCTTTGTATCTTCTTATTTCTTTTTTTAAAAAAACATCCAATACAGTTTGTGCTTCCTGATGTGTGGCCTTCCAGTGGATCATGATTGATCTATTAGAGGCTATATCCTTTAAAAAATGACATGCATCCCATAAGCTTCCAGTTGTCAATAGCTCCTCAGCTAGGTGTTGTACTACAAGCTCACCTTTCCTTTCCATACTGGGATTCAGTTTGGGTTGAGTTTTCACAGGCATTGTTCACATTGTGGATTGGTATGTGCAACTACCCTGTTGGGTCCAGAAAACACTTTTTCCTTGTAGTCATCTACTATTTCTGTCTCTTACAATCTTTCTGTGCCCTGTTTCACAATGATCCTTGAACCTTGGAAGGGTTGTGTGTGACTTTCATTTCCCATTTAGGGTTGAGCAGTCACTAATCTCTTGTTCTCTATACCTTAACCAACTGTGGGCCTCTGTGTTCATTATTATCTCCAGAACAAAAAAGTTTCTCTGATATTAGAGAGAGATGCACTAATTTATGTATAGAATAACAGTCATTGTTAGTTGGTTAACACTATGTCTATTAGTAGAAAAGGAGTAGAAAGCTCTCTCCTAGGGCCTGTGACCTTTCTAGTCAAAGGTTAATGCCTCCAATAATGGTGGCAGGTATGGATTTTGATTTTTTGGAGTGGGCCTTAAATCCACCAAGAAAGTGGTTGTTTACTCCCATGATGTTTATGCCAGAATTGTATCAATGGGTATATCTCGCCAATGTGGTTGTTACTGTAGCTCTCAGTATTAACAAATGGGCAAAGCTGGTGATTCCTTGTCTCTTCTGGTAGTGTCATACATTCTAGCACTAAATAACTAGGCTATATATCTATAAAGATCCAAAAACATTATGACACTGGCTTAAACAGAAACTCATTAATCACTGAAATAGAATTGAGGATCCAGGCCACACTCCCACAATTATCTAATCTTTAATTAAAAAGACCAATAATACACACAGCAGTAGATGGCATCTTTAATAAACCATGCTGGCTAAACTTGATAGCTACATGTAGAAGAAAAAAGATGTATCCTTACTCTGTATAAAAGTCAGCTACAAATGGATCAAGGACTGCAATATGAGATGTGGGGCCCTGAATATGATATAGGAAAAAACAAGGAGTATACCTGAACTCATTAGTATAGGAAAAGACTTTTTAAAATAGGATCTTAAGTGCAGGTGTTAAGATCACCAACTAATGAATGGGAGCTAATAAAACCAAAAAGATTCTGTACAACAAAGAATACTATCACTGATGTACAGTGGCAGCCTATAGAATGGAAAAAAATTTTACCAGCTGTACATCTGACAGAGGGTTAACATATAAAATATACAAAGAACTAAAACAAACAAAAAGCTAAACTTCAAGAAGAATTACTAATGGCTGAAAACATTTAAATGAATATTTAAAATCTTTATCTGGTAGGAAACTACAAATTAAAACTATTTTGAGAGCTCATCTTATTCTTGTTAGAATGGCTAAGATCAAAATAACCCAAATGACAATAAATGCCGGTGTGTGTGTGTGTGTGTGTGTGTGTCTGTGTGTGTGTGTGTGTGTGTTGGGGAATGTCACTTATTCACTGCCACTGGCAGAAAAACTGGAGTTCCATTCTGGGTTCTGTTGTTTTAAAAACTAAAATATCCTAGTCATTTGATTTTACCAGTGATGATTCAGGAGCCTGATGCTGGGATGAAAACCTGGTAGTTCAGTGAGGCAGAGAAAGCACCCAGTTGATTTTCCTATTTAGCCAAAAAACTAGAAAAAAAAGTCCAGAACTAAAAAGCCCAGAAGAACCTAGAGGAAGAAGTCTTAAAGAAGAAATGCTTCTGAAGGAGAACACCCAAAGGAAGAAGTGCTCCCAACTCCTCCATGCTGTCTTAAATACCCCTCAGTTCAACGTCCTTTCTTTCTCTTTAATCCCTGTCAGCTGATTTGTTGCTCTGCCTCTTGACTCTTTATTTAATCCTGAGTTCAGAATGATCTTGAATTAAAGCTGTGTTCTTAGTTCTGAGCCACATCATAACCATTTGTTTACAATAAACAAAACATTCTAGGATTATAGGTGTGTGATAGGGCAAATACACATCATAAGTACTTATTACAGTAAACAGAAAGCTCTAGGATCAAAGACTTAGCCATCCCAATTAGAAGCAGATATTTCAGTTCACAAACTTGGGGTTTACAATGTGATTGAATGTTCTGCAACAGGTTCATTTACTTTGCAGCAAGTACCTCAAATGCCAGATACTGTACAGACTGAACTAATTTGGTTGCAACTACACTGAGAACCACAAGTGAAAACACTGGTCTCATGAGGGCAACAAGATAGACCAAATAATACAATAAAGGGTCAAACAATTGCATAGCTCAAGAC
>CAJQZJ010034110.1:0-53505 GCA_907164525.1 Lophiomys imhausi | reverse complement strand
CAAGACCAAATAATACAATAAAGGGTCAAACAATTGCATAGCTCAAGGGATAGGTGTCTTTCCCCTTCCTGCTTCATTTTATAATGGGAACACATGCATATTACCCACCGAAAGGCACATGAGAATTTGTGAGTCTGAGCCCATGATTGGACTAGAAGTGGACAGTATTAGTAATGACACTATAGCACTAGTTTTCATTTGGAACAATTTCAGACTAACAAGAAAATATGTGTTCTTTTTTGTCTTTTCTCTTTACTGACCACCTTGGGATGAGGTACAAAAGTCCAAAAAGTCATCTCAAGTTTTCCTAATGAGTGTGTAACCCCAAAATCAACAGGAAATGCCTGTAGTACAGTGGAACTCAAAGAAGATGAAGCTGGAAGTTGGAGCCCTCTCTTCAAATTGCCTTTACATTGTTTTCAGAAGGTGAAGTGGAATTGGTCCCTAAGTTGATGCCTGTGTCACTGGTCTGGGCTGAGTCCTCACTCAGGGCTCTCTCTAGACTGGCAGGCAGGGAACGGATTAGTCTTTCTCTAAAGTCCTGGCCCATGAAGACATAGAGTATTGGGTTAAGGCAACTGTTGAAGAAAGCCAAGGAGCTTGTGACATTCACAGCAATTGTAATGTTTTGCATCATACCACTCAAGCGTTCACGGACTCCGATTGTGGCTATGAGGGCCACTACCTGAAATGGGCACCAGCAGATGACAAAAGCAGCCACAACAAAAGAGAGCACTCTCAGGGGACGACTGGATTTGATCAGGCCTTGTCTGTGGATTTTAGTGGCTATTAGCCCATAGCAAATGGCGACAATTGACATGGGTGTGCTGAAACCAATGATGAACCTGATTATCCCCCTGACAGTAAGCATGGTGATGGCCACCTTCTTCTTCTGTGCAGGATCTTTGGTCCAGGGGGAGAAGTCAAAAGTGCAGGCTGTTTTCCCTGGTCCAAGTCTGTTAGGGACTGTGGTCAAACGAATGATAACAGGCAAGGTAAGGAGAAAAGCACACATCCAGGGTCCAACAATTACCTTCTTAGCCAGACTCACAGTGCGGTGGTTCTGAGCCCAGACTGGATGCAGAACACAAATACAGCGGTCCAGTGCAATGAGAGCAATCAGAAAGACACTTCCAAACAGGTTTATGTCTACTATCGTAAATATGAACTTGCACATGAACCAGCCAAATGGCCAGTGTCCTCCCATGGCCTTGGAGACGATGAAAAATGGCAAAGTGGAGGTGAAGCAAAAGTCAGCAATGGCCAGGTTCAAGTAAGAGATGGTGGTAACTGTGCGTACCATGCGGAAGCCAGCTACCCAGATCACAAGCCCATTACCCAGGACCCCAAGAACAAATGTGACTGCAAGGATCAAATATGAGAAGACATCCAGAACAATGTAGCCAGCAGAGACTGGCTGAATCCTCGAAGACATGTTCATGGGGTTTCCTGCAGACATGTTCATGAGGAAAGAGATGTTGGTATCCATCTTGTTCACTCCTGAAACATGAAGAAACAGGCATGTTTATTTGTTTATCTTACTTTTTCTTTTCTCTTTGAGACAAGGTCTGACTATATACATCCTTTGCTAGCCTAGAACTTTCTTTATAGGCAAAAGTGGAAGCAAACTCACAGAAATGTGCCTACATCTTCCTCTTGAGTACTGAGATTGAAGATATACATCACCATGGCTGGCTTCATTTTTCCATTTTTCATGTGTGCATGTTTTCTTTACATGTATGAGTATATGCATGTATGTTAATGCTTGTGTACATATGTGCTCATATATGTGGAACCCTGAGGTTGATGTCAGGCATTGTCCTCTACCATGCTACCTTGTTCATTGAGACAGATTCTGTAAGTCAAATCCAGAGCTCACTGTTATGACTAACCTTGTTAGGCAGATTTCTCTGGGGATTTCCTCTCTCTACTTTCTCTGGCTGGAGTTACAGGTGAACCACTCTGCCTAATTGACATTTACATGGGTTTCTGGCAATTCAAACTCTGACCCTCACACTTGTTTGTAAGCACTTTAACTACTGAACCATCTCTTCAGGACCTATTTTTGAAAACACTGCCTTCAGGCAGTTTTCCGTGCCTTTATTACTATACCCAATCTACTTTTCCTCCCAATCCCTCACACCCAAGCTTGAGCAAGCTCACCACTGCCTGACATGCTTACCTATGTTGTTAACCTCTCATCAGATGGGGAAGGTGTGTCTATGTTTCCACAATCTGCCCACAACGCAATTAGTTAGCTGATGTAGTTCCTTAACTTGCAAGAAGGAACAAAACAAAACTGGAGAAACAGTATGTAGTAAAGTTTGTATTTAACACTTCAATACAAGTGGGTTAGCATTCCATCAGGCAGCTCTAATTGGACTGTTAAAAACAGAAGGAGAAGGCATGGTGGCAGGGGGTTATGTGCTGGGTGATATTATGAAGGCAAGATTATGAGGATGATTGTGTATACAACTGTCAAAGAATAAATAAAATATATTTTTTAAAAACTTGTGTTCAAACAAAAGTTGTGCACAAATTTTATAGCAGCGTTTCTCATTACAGCTAGAATATAAAAACAACCTGTCCTTGCTTTCTTTCCAACAGCAATTTGGGAAGAAAAGCATTTATTTCAGTTTATATTCTATGCTCTATCACAAAGGCAGGCACCTGGAGTCAGGAACTGAAGCAGTGGCCATGGAGGAGTGCTGCTTTTTGACTTGATCTCACAGACTGCTCAGGATGCTTTCTTACACAACCTAGGACTACCAGCCCAAGGGTGGTACTACACACAGTAAGGTGAGCCCTCAATTACTAATTAATTACTAATCAATTAGTAATAAATAAAATACTCCACACGCTGGTGTTTATATAGGCCAATCTGATGGAGACAGTTTCTCAATTGAGGTTCCCTTTCCTAGTTAACTCTAGCATGTGTCTATGTGAGAAAAACTAAATAGATAAATTGGATATACAAAGTGTAATATTACCAATTGATGCATAGTTGGTCATAAAAAGGAATTAAATACATTGATTATTGTAGCATATGCCTGAAACCACAGGATTTGGGGTACTAAGGCAGGAGGATGGTAAGTTTGAGGCCTGTATTACATAGGATATAAACTGTGACTCCTTCAAAGAGCCAAAAAAATAATGAAGAACTAATATATGGTATGACAGATATACTTTAAATGTATAGCATAAAGTAATCCAGACACATAATATATGATGCATTATTTAGCTTATAACAAATATCAAGAATAAGCAGGTTTAAAAGAAGCACATGTTAGTGGATTCTGGGACATGATGGATGGGGAGAGAATTATTGCTCAAAGGCATGGGATTTGTTTTCTTTTGAGTGATGAAATAGCTCTAGAATTAGATAGGGGTATGGTTTCAAAACATTTTAAATTCACTTAATGACATTTAATTTTCAAGTGGTAAAATTTAAGCTGGGTGTGGTGATATTATAGCCTTGTCATCTCAGCTCTTGGAAAATGGGGCAGAAAGATTTGACTCGGTGGTGGCATAGCCTGTGTAGTAAATTTAAGACCAGACTGGAAGACATAGCAAGACCTTGTCTCAGTAAACAAGCAATAAGGGGCTAAGAAGATTGCTCAGTCAGGAAAGTGCTTGCCACAAAAGCATGTGAACCTAAGTTTGGGTGACCAGCCTATATACAAAGCTGGTAAGGTAACATGTACTTATCTAAAATCTTGGTGCTTGGGAAGCAGAGACAGGAGCCTCCTTAGGGCAGCAAATCAAACCAAATTGGTGACCTCCAGGTCCTTTGAGAGACCTTGCCTCAAAAATAAGATTGACGGCCTCTTCATGCAGGCAACAACAACAATAAGAAAAAAGCAACAAGTGAATTTTTATTACATTTATTTTACCACAGTTTAAATAAAATTGCATGTAAATATTAGGAAACTGGCAGAAGACAGCTTCAGTGTCCCAGAGAGACAGTCATGAACTCCCACCTATCATTCTGCATGAGCACTTTATTACACATCTGCCTCCTTCCTTCCTAGGGCTTCAATGGAGATTCCTTTCCTCTGCTGAGTGGGGACATTTACATGAATATTGGCTTGAGGTGACATCTCTGAAATTGTTTTTTTATATTGTTTATATTAGCTATTATAATATAATTGCTCCTCCACTCCCTCCCTGCTCTCTTTCAAGTGTATAGCCTCTTTTTTCATTAATTGTTGCTACATAACACACACACACACACACACACACACACACACACATATACACACACACACAGATAGAGAGATAGAGCTATAGAGTCCTAAATACTACCAGCTCAGTCAGTATGATGTGATTTGTATGTATGTTTTCAACGCAGACTATTTGTTATTAGACAGCCAATTGAAATTAGCTTTTAAAATAGCCTTTAAAATTATTTTAAATTATGTGTATATGTGTTTGTATGTTTGTGTATATATGCATGAGTGCAGATATGTGAGAAGGCTATAGATGGTTATTCCCAGTGGTGATTTGCCTGACTTAAGTGCTGAGAACTGGACTCAGGTCCTCTCCAAGAGCAGAAAGCACTCTTAAACACTGAGCTGTCTCTCTATCCTCTTCTTTGAGATTATCTTGGTGGAAAAAAATAATGTTCTCTCTGTCTATGAGATCTCTTCAAGATGCTTGAAGTTAAGAAAGGGCAAGAGGGGATGGAGGGTTCCAACATGTGATGGGTACAAGATTTCATTGGATTAAACATGCAAAGTATTGCTCATGTCAAAAATGGTTTTCCTTAATATTAAATGCAGACTTTCTTAAACGGAGGAGAAAGGCTAAAATGAGTGAATATGATTGGGCACGAAATAGTGATTGACAAGTAGCATGTATTGCTTAATGACAGAGGGCTGTGTGTGTGTGTGCTCATGTGTGAACAGGCGTGCAGAGGTCAGAGGTCAATGTCAGGTGTCTTCCTTGATTACAGTCCCCCAGTGCTGAAGTTGAGGACCCACACCTGACTTTTATATGGGTGTTGGTGATCTGAATACAGGTCCTCATGCTTACATAGCAAGCAGTTAATTGACTGAGGAATCTCTTCAGCCAGAAATTTCACTCTTTTTTAATCATGACAGTTGTGAAAAGGAGAAAACAGATCTGGAACATTAAATTCACTTCTTAGCTGGGCAGTGGTGGCACATGCCATGAATCCCAGCACTCAGTTGTCAGAGGCTGGTGTATCTCTGTGAGGGTGGGGCTAGTCTGGACTACAGAGTGCATTCCAAGACAGCCAGAGCTACACAGAGAAACCATATCTCAAACAAAACAAACAAACACAACATCATCAGCAGCAGCAACAACAAAAAGTTCTTATAGTCAGTCTCTCAGTCTGAAATTTCAGCAAAGGTCTCTCTTGATAATGCTCAGCCATACTACTTTGGCAGATGGGCTGACTCACATAGTATTGACTCCAATTTGAGATGGGAAAGAGTAACACTGATCATCAAATTTCAATGTCTATGAAGAAAACAAATTGCAATATCTCATTAATAATATTTACATTCCTTGACTACAGGCTGAAGTGATAATTTGATTAGATAAAGTTATATAATTGTTGAACAAATAGTTCCTTCTCCTCCTTTTACTTTCTCCTCCTTCACCTTCTCCGGGTCCACATAAGTTCTTTCTATGTAGCCCTGGTTGGGCTGGAACTTTCTATGTAATCAGGTTGGCCTTGAGCTTCTAACAATCCTCCTAATTCTGTTTCCCAAGTGGTAGGATTACAGACGACTGCCATCAAAATTAGCTATCCCCATTTTACCCTACTTTTCTCATCCTTTTTTTCCTCCTTTTTGTTTTTTGTTTTCTTTTTAGACAGTCTCAAGAATTCCAAACTTGCCTAGGGTACACATAAACTTCTGGTCCTCCTTCCTCTGCTCCCAAATTCTGGGATTACAGGTATGGACAATACTCGGTTTACATGATGATTGAATTCAGAGCTTGTGTGCTAGACACTCACTTTTCCTATTGAACTATAATCCCACCCGTGATTCTCCTTATTTCTCTAAAACATTCCCAGAACAGCCTAAAATCACATGTGTGACTCATATTACTATTGAAGACCAATGATTTATGGTTGCAGAAACAATTTGGAAGTGTTTCTTTTCCCGAATTCCACCAATCATCAACCACTTATCCATAACCAGGGCTGAGGGCTGTTTGTTCTTAGGAATCTCTGAGGCAACTAAAGATTTGCAAAATGACCAAGGAAGATTCTGCAATGATGGGTCAGAACATGTAAGAGCAGAAGAACTATGAGATATGGCCTCACCTTAGTTGGAGGGAGAAGACTGTGGTTTGGATTGGATAAGAATGTTGTTGACCACCATTTATAGTGCCTTTTAAATCTACCAATCAATGTACCACATCCTCACCTTTTACAGACTCTGATAAGATTGAACTTGACTAAACATTATCAATGTTATGATGCAAGGATAAATTCAGGCTTTCAGAGGGGAAAACAACCAAAATTAGCAATTCTGGAGGAGGCAGAAGCAAATTGTGTGATGGATCCCATAAAGCATCTGGGACATGTTTGCTTGTAGGCTCATCACTGCCCTCATAGTTTCCCTCCCCCCACCACATTTCCTATGACTTAGAAGAACATTTTTTGTCCTTCTGTTTTTTTTTTTTTTTTTTACTTAGGGCCTTGAGCCTTTTATACACCCACCCAGACAGAGCCCAGCCTCTCTTCATGCCCCAGCATAGCCATCAGCCTCCACACTTATGAAACACTTTCTCTGGACTCACATCTGTGATCAGAAGACAAGTATCCTAGCCTAAGACATGACCTCTGCTCATGCCATATATCTTCACAACCAAATTTTTTCCATGAGTGCTACTCCTCACTAGTACACATTCAATAATTTTTTCTTAATTCCTTCCCATGAATGAACACATCAATATGCTCTAGAACATTGCATCTTTAAGAAAAGTCATCATTCACTTTCATATCACCATTTAGTCACACTTTGACTTTCTTTTGTGGCAAAACATCCTGAAAGAGTGACTTATATTGCTGTATTCATCTATTTAATCTTATAGTTCTCCACAAATGAATTTATTTTTTCTTTCTTTTTTTTTTTTTTTACAGGCTCTCATTAGTTCAGGCTGACCTTGAATTTACTATGTTGACAAGGATAACCTTAAATTGCTGATTCTCTTGCCTCTACATCTCCATTGCTGAGATTGCAAAAGTGTGCCACTGTGTCTGGTTTATGTGGTACTAAGAAAGTACCTTACCTACTAAGCTGCATCCCAGCCATCTACCACACAGTTCAAAGTCTATTGTGCTGCCAACATGCTGAATACAATCTCTCCAAGTTGTGGAAACCTTCAGGCAACATTTTCTTACCTGTAATTTCCAACAGCTGTAGGCTTTCCTCTGGACAAGTCTAAGTCTGATCTCCTGAAGAAAGTCGCCTGTGTCTAATGGGCTCAGCAGAATATATACAAAGGGATGGGGGAGGGGTCACAAGGAGGAAATAAATTGGGTAAGAGGAAACAGGAAATCAGGGTTTTCTGTGATTTACAATAACCCTGAGAGTATACTCAAATCACATTTTTCTTTTATTTATTTATTTATTTTTATTTCCTCAAGTTACATCTCAATCACAATCTCCTCCCCACTCCCCCCTCCAGTCCCACCCTCCCAACCTCTTCCCCCTCAATCCCTCATCCTCTTCCCTTTTTTGTTTTTAAGTTTAAGGTATATCTTTTTCCTCCCAACAGCTCCCCTTTCAGTTAAACAAATGGTTCTTTCTCTTATAACAATAAATACAATATAAAATCAATAGAAATAAATAGGCCACCATGATGAGAGTTATATGGCTTAGCATACATTCCCAATGTCCAGGCAATACGTATTTGGCACCTGACTTTAACATTCTACTATCTAACCATCTCCATGAGTTTAAAGTTCTATATCTAACTCAGCTTTCATACTAACTTGCATCACAATTTTAAAAACATCTTCTTAGATCCAGAACACCCTCTTGATTCCTAAACAACTCAAAATTTAACTATGAGACTCTAGCTATCTATTCTTCAACCACCTCAGAGACCTGAGAGGGATAAATATATCTGATTATATAGGAAGTGCAGGGTCTGCAGCTTCCAAAACTAAGAAATGACATACCAGTGGCTGCCTGGACAGTTCCCATTTTCTCTCCATACATTACAGCATCAATCTTCAGCTGTTTGGCCCCATTTCTTTGACAGACATTGATTGTAGAGCAGGAATTATGAAGGACTTGCCTACCCTGTCTTGGCAGAGCTAGGCTGTTGACTTACCTGCTTCCAAGTTTTGTCCTTTTTGGACAGCATTCTTTCTACAGTTGAAGCAAGGGGTTTTTCTTGCCAAGAGATAGGCTTGCCACTAATTCAACCATTTCACACTGGAGATTCTTCGATGCTCATCTTCTACTTGGAGTAGAATAGGGGGTGCTGTCAGGAGCTGACATGTCTCGATATCAAAAAGTCTTAAGTTAAGAAAACATCTTTGAGGCCGGGCGGTGGTGGCTCACGCCTTTAATCCCAGCACTTGGGAGGCAGAGGCAGGCGGATCTCTGTGAGTTCGAGGTCAGCCTGGTCTACAAAAGTAACACCAGGACAGCCAGAGCTGTTACACAGAGAAACCCTGTCTCAAAAACAAAACAAAAAAAAAAAGAAAGAAAACATCTTTGAATGCCATATTCTGCAGATCTCTTGAGGTTTTTGAAGATGCCCTATCTATCTCTTATATTTAGATAAGCAAAAGTTGCTTATCTCTTAGAAACTTGATTTCTCACTAGCTTAGAAAATAATTATAATAAACTATTATAGTATATAACAAAATGACAAGCTTGCATGACTATTAGTTTGCATTTCTTAATTATCACATTTTTCTTAACAGCATTTGGTTAGTAGGCTAGATACTTCTAAAAACTCAAGAGCTTGAAAATCTTCTTTTGCTTCATCTGTGGTGGGAAGGTCCAACCTTCTCCATATCAAATGTGAAGGAATCTGGGTGTACAGGAACATTTTCAGCATAAGGAAAGGGGGGAGGCTGAGGTAATGAAAACCTATGGTAAGCTGTGAAATGCAGAGATGGATAGAAGAGAAATAGGACATAGAAACCCAGAGCAAGGGAGATAAATGTGAATAATTCAGACAATCAGAGAGGATCAAGCATTCTCCACTTATCCATACTCTCCAAGATCAATCACATAATAACCTACACTTCTACCAACTCACCTTTGTGATCACCTATTACAGACACCTTTCAGAATGTTACCCAAGGATGGGAAGTGTGGTGTATGAGACTTTGCCTGTAGGGACATTCAAATATGTCTATTCACCTCAGACAGGACACCAGACACAAAGAAAAGTAATGAACTTTCCAAGAACAACTTGGCAAATGAGTGAGCTTTTTGGATTTATTTACAGAAATATACGTGAGGGTTTACTTACAGGAACAAGAGTGATTCAAAGTCTGTTGCATCACCAAATAGCCCACCTCAGCCTGAGTGACAGTGAAGAAATGTAGGAAACCTGGATCTCTTCGCAGAGTTTGCAGGGAACTGAACAGGTTGGAGAATCTCCCACAGTTAGGCTGGTTGATCTGAGAGCCTCTTTCAGGTAACTTTGCCTCCCCTTTTCATCCAAACACTTGTTTACCACTTCCTGAACCCTGCAGAGGACTCTATATGTTTTATAAGTTTCTGTTTTTTCCAACACATATTTCCTTGGGGAAAATATTTCAAGTTTTAACTTCTTGAACCTTAAGATCCCTCCACAATGGAATGTCTCAGTAGGGAAGATATTCCTTCCTACAATATAACAATTGAAGGAGCATTCAAGTGAAGCTATGCAAACTCATCAGGAACTCACAGAAAAAGTTGTAAAGGACCATTTTACGTAGTGAAGGATCCAGATCTCAAGAGAAAAGAAGGGAATAGATAGAGAGTAACTGCTGAACATAGTGTGAGGTTGTTTGTAGTCTGATTGTTCTTGAAGATAATTTGATGGGGCTCTCCCACACACTCCTCTATGCACATCACAACTCTTACTGAAGTACAGGGGGCTTTGTTCCTGCCCAATAGTCTGTGATTACCACACAATACCTGTGAAAATGCAGAGGGATATGTGTAGGGTACAGTTTAGAAGGTGAAGAAAAACAGGAGAGTCTCAGTGTGGACTTTGGCTGTGTGGCCTCAGTTGCACAATCTAGGCAAACCCAAAGGAAATGACACTGGACTGTGCTTGGTCGGGGGAAATCCCTGCTTGGGATACCAAATTGTTCCCATTCTAAAATGAACTCTTAGCAACTGGCTCAGGGAACTGTGAAGGTTCTCAGTTAGAACCTGACCTAGGTTGGTCATTAGTTGGGGGAGATGACAAGCCATTAAACTAGGGATTAACAATTTCTTTTAAGGGCAAGAACATCAATATTTAGTACCTGGTAGGGTTCATGGTCCTCAGCTTGGCTTTACAGCATGAGTACACAGATAGTATGCCAACAGTACATACCTCATTTAAGAATGCAGTAATTAGATTTCACATCACTTTTTATTCACATCACTTTTTGTTTCATATCATATTTTATTCTCTTGTTGTTCCCCAGGTAGAAAACAAAAAAAATAAACACAAAAGAATACTATTCCTGGCTTGCAGGCTGTACAAAAACTTGTGTTGTTGGGACTAGAGAGAGGTTTCAGTGGTTAAGCGCACTTGATGCTCTTGCAGACTGCAACAGCAACCAAATAGATGGTGGCTAGATGTGAACCATACTTTAAGAGACTCGGTCACTTCTACTATGAATTCAGAGCCATAACAGTTAGAAAAATAATTTTTATTCGAGTAGAATAAGCAAGATATTGAATACAGAGCATGTACCACAGATTGCAGTGTAATAAATATTATCTACATTTTAGAAAACATTCTTTTCTTCTGACACGTTCTCTGTGTGGATGTTCTCATCACACCTCATGTCAGGTACTCTCTACACTCAGACCTGTACTTTGAACTGTAGGTATATGTTAGGCTCACTTTTCCCTTCAAGCCTACCTCTAGAATTTTCTCTCATCAACTTTTTACATAATCCTATCTTCTGCCATTATCCAGGGTCTCCTGCATTCTCAAGTTAAAACCCATAATTCTCATTCCATCAGAATGTGACTGTTCAGAGTTGGGGTATTTAAAAAACTAATTAAAGCTGAATGAGGCCATAAGGGTGGTGCCCTAATACAATATAAGTGCGGTTTGTTTTTGTTTTTGAGAGGAGAGAAACACCAGGGCTGTGTAAGCTAACAGAGATGTCTATGTGAGGACACAGGGAAGAGAAGATAGCCAACAAGAAGCTCTGGGAACACTATCCTGATCTTGGAGATCCAGCATCCAAAACTGTGACAAAATCAGTTGATGTGCTTTAAGACACCCAGTATGTGATTCTTTGTAGTGACAGCTTTAGCAAACTAACACATTCTTCTTTAGTTCAGGGATTCCTACCTCTGTGATGACCTCAAATCTACTCCTCCATTCCCACAGTGTATTAAGGAAGATGGTCATGGACTGGGAGGGTAGATCAGTTAGTAGAGTGATTGGCTAACCTGCAAGATATCCTATATAACTTGGGCGTGGTATTGCATGTCTGTAATTCCAGCACTCTGGGAGGTAGAACTAGGAGGATCAGAAGTTTAGATGGCTACTTGGTGTGTTTAATGACAGCTTGGGATACATGAGAACATGTTTTCAAAATGTAGGACTAAGAGAAAATCTGGTGGGGACATGAAGAGTGATAGAGATAGAGGCAGAGACATAGTGGCACATACAGAAAGACTGACCATGAGATTGCTTTTGACATTTCTCTCACTATGGTAGTGTCTATGTTCTCTCTTTACATTTGAGTTAGGAAAGACCTGAATTGTTAGGCCATCCAGATGGTGTCCACAGAGAACTGAAGAAGTTATTGGTGTTAAAAGCAACCCATACATGTGCTGTTAGAACACTTGTAACAAGCAGAGTGTTAAGATTGTAGTTGGCTATGATCTCAGTCTTTATGTGTGTATGTGCATGTGCCTATAGAGGCCAAAAGATTATGTATAGTCTCTCTGAATCTGGTGTTACAGGCAGTTGTGAGCTGTTTGATGTTGGTACTAGGAAATGAAGTTGGGTCCCCTGGAAGAGCAGTAAATGCTCTTAGCCACTTAGACAACTATCCAGCAACTCATCGCTGTGTTTTAAAACCAGATTTATTTACTTATTTATTTTTAAATGTTTTACCTGTGTGTTTGTGTGTATATCATGTTTGTGTCTGGTATCTGTGGAGGCCAGAAAAGGGCATTGAATCCCCTGGAATTGGAGTTAGAGATAGTAAGAGTCATGATGTGGATGACAGGAATCCAACGTGGGTCCTCAGGAAGCATATTCAGTGCTCTTAATCTCAGATCCATCCTTCTATTCCCTCTTTTTTTTTTTTTGAAGAATGAGGTTCCTGGAGGGATGTTTCAGTGGTTAAGATCATGTACAGCCCTTGTAGAGGACACAAGTTTGGTTGTCAAAACCTGTGTCACAATGTTCACAACTGTTTGTAACATCAGATCAGGAGATTGAAACGATCAGAACTCTGAATATACAGATGTCTGGACCCTGAGATTGACAGGATTGACCTCATGAATTCCATAGATCAATGGTGGGAGAACATTTATTTACACTTCTATGTTTCTAAGAATTATACTTGGACTGGAGAGATGGCTTAGCAGTTAAGAGCATTTATTGCTTTTCCAGAAGACCCAGGTACAATTCCCAGAACTCATGTGGTAACTCACACTGCCTGTAACTCCAGTTTCAATGGGTCCAGTGCTCTCTTCTGGCCTCTGAGGATACCAGGTATGTATATGGTGCACAGACACACATACAGGCAAAACCTCCATATATATATATATATATATGTATATATATATATATATATAAACTGGAGCAAAATAAAATAACTCAAATAGCATCACATATATATATGGTTCCTGGGAACATTAAGAAACCTCAAATTTCTGCCACCAGATTGATTTCAGCTTTCTTGTTCCTCTCAGTGTTTCTTTAAGTCTCTGATGAGAGCCAAGTGTTTCAGTTACACCACAGGAACCCAGGAGTCAGCCATAGGAAGGGGACCTCAGTTGGTGGTAAGTTGTACTCTAACAACTGAAACTTTATTTTTTAGATGCCTGTTATATGATGGAACCTTTCTAAAATACTGTGCAGACATGTAGAGAATCACATTTATTCATATAATCATACAGAATCATTTTTCACTAGATGGCTTCTGAGTTCTTGACTTAGAAAATGCTGAGAACAGAATACACTTGGAGATATGGAGAGATGGCTTAGTCTGTAAGTGCTTGCCTTGTAAGCATGCAGACCTGAGTTGAACCCACTTTTTAAAGTCAAGTGGAGGCAGTCTGATCCATGGGCTTATTATCCATTCAGCCTGTAACCTATAAAGGCAACTAAGAATATGTTGTATCCTTTGTCATCAATCATAAGAAAAAAATGTGACTTAGGAAGGAAGGGGTTTAATTGATACTGTGCCATAGGAGATATCAGGATAAGAAATGAGAATGATTCATTGGGTTTGGCTACTTAGAGACCACATCCTTTAAGGGAGCAGTTTGATGCAGTGCCAATTCTCAAGTCAATATGGAGTGAGTTAATGAGAAGTTGTGAGGTAAGGAAGTATAAATAATATATATAGGTTCAAAAGTTGAGCTGTGAATACTTTTCACAGAAACATGTCTCTTCAATGCCATGTTATCTCTTTCTCTTTCTCCTTTCCCCTTCACTTCTCCATTCTCAACTGAACTTAATGTCTCTCATATTCTAGTCAGATGCTGTACTGATAAACCTGCCCCTTACTGGGGGATCCCATGCAGGTGCTCTACCACTGAGCCATACTTCTGGTCTCTCACTACTGGGGGATTCTAAGCTTATGTTCTACCATTGAGCTACATCCCAAGCCTTCTATTTATTTTTTCAAAAGTTTTATTTTTTAATGTGTATGGGTATTTTCCATGAATGTGTGTTTGTGTGCCATGTGCTTGCTTGGTGCATGAGAAGGACAGAAGGGACCATTAGATCCCTGGAATTGAAATTATAGACAGGACAAGCCTACACAATAGTGTAGGTAACTGATCTCAGATCCATTGGAAGAACTGACAATGCTTAACTTCTGAGTAATCTTTCTAGCCCTTTTCATTTTATTTTTATTGTGAGACAGGATCTCAGTTAATTATTCAAGGGGACTTTTTCCTGTAGATGAGGTAGGCCTTAAATATGCAATTTTAGGCCAAGCTTGGCTGGGATGATTTATTTTTGAAGGTAGGTGACATGACAATTCGTATGTCAATGAGAATGTTCTACTGGAAAGTATATTCTGATGTTTTTGTCTTGATATGGAAGAAAAGAGAAGGAAAAACTCAGGAGTCTAATTTCTGAGAGGGTGAGAGACAGATCCAGAGTGTGTGTGTGTGTGTGTGTGTGTGTGCACTTAAAATGTATGATAACTACTCCTCAGGCATTTGTACATGTAGCAGCTTGGAAAGACAGCAGGTGGTATAGTAAAAATTATCCCAGCTAATTGATACATTTTTTGAACAACAATAAGTTTTTATTTATTTTTTTCTTTTATTTTTTATTTCTTCAAGTTACATCTCAATCACAGTCCCCTCCCTATTCCCCCTCCAGTCCCACCCTCCCACCCTCAACCCCCCATCCTCTTCCCTTTTTTTTTCTTTTAAGTTTAAGGTATATCTTATTTCCCCCTACAGTTTCCCCTTTCAGTCCAACAAATGGCTCTTTCTCTTATAATAACAAATGCAATACAGTACAACAGAGGTAATTAGGCCACAGTCATGAGGGTTATATGGCTTAACGTACATTCCCAATGACCAGTCCATATGTATTTGGTACCTGACTTTAACATTCTACTATCTAAACATCTCCATGAGTTTAAAGGTCTATAACTGACTCAACATTCATACTAACTTGCAACACAATTTTAAAAATGTTTATTTATAAAACAATTTTTGAGAAAAGAAAAAAATTTCTAGACAGCTTTAAGCTGTAAGTCTATGGCAGATAATTTCATCTTAAATAACATTTTGCATTTTGAGACTGCACATTTAAAACTTTCCTTGATTTAAATGCTAGTTCTAGCTAATAATTATTTTGTCTATCTTTTTTTTTTAAAGAATGTAGTCTGGAAATGACAGAGAAAACTGATACAGTTTGAGAAGCCAATGAAGTGACAAAATAATCAGTTTAGTGTGGGTGTTTGGGTGTGTATGTATGTTCATGTATGTATGTGAGTGTGTATGTGGGGGTCAACATTAAACACCTAACACAACTACTCTATTTTTTTAGTTAAAAATCTCTCCTAGAGGCTGTAACTTACTAATGGGCTAGATAATCTGGACAGGAAGTTCCCCAGTTCCTCCTGTCTCTGCACTCTCCCACAACTGGAGTCATAGATGTATTACACCATTCCTGGTTTTTACTTGGGTGCTGTAGATCTGAACTCAGGTCCTCACTGTATGGCAAATGCTTTATAGTGGGGCATCTCCCCAGCACTGAGTACTTGCTTCATAGACAGGAACTGTTTCTAAAAGTGACTTCCTCTTCAGAGCCATGGTTTCATTTACAGAAAGATGATGTGTGTCCTAAGTTAAGGATATTACAATGAGATGATTTGCATATGTTAGGGTTTTATCACAAAAAGATTACTGTAACCATGTTTTCTTCTGTGGCTCAAAGGTCCTGCATCTTATCAAAATGTGTGGTGGACCCATTCTTTAACAGTTTTGTGTTTCTACCTGTTATTGTCTTAGTTAGGGTTTTATATTGTTGTGAAGAGACATCACAATCACAACAATTCTTATAAAGGAAAAAAAATTCATTAGGGCTGGCATTCAGTTTTAGATATCTAGTCCATTAATTTTATGGCATGAAGCACGGCCTTGTGAAGACAAACATGGTGTTGGAGAGGGAGCTGATACTTCTATATCTGTATTAGCAGGCCGCAGGAAGAGAACTAAGACACACTGGCCAGGCTTCAGCTTCTGATATCTCAAAGCCCATCTCCAGTAATCCACTTTCTCAAATAAGGACATATCTACTCCAACAAGATCATACCTCCTAACAGTATCACTCCCTAGGTGGCAAGCATTTATGCACATGAGTCTATGAGGACCATTTCTGTTCAAACCATGACATTGCCCATCCTTGTTGTGTCAACATTTTTTATATCAATGACTTAAAGATTATGGAGTGCATTGAATCTTCTAAGTGTCTTGTAGGGTACTTGGGGAAGGGGAAAAAGAAAACTTACACACAGTAAGGAACATAGGGTGGGGCAGGGTTGAGAGCTGGTCTGTGCATAAATGATGGCCCTATGTCATTCCAACTAAGAGTTTAAACATTAAATTATGGAATAGTAATGTTCATTGTAAGTCATACAATTCAGTACAATATCTCAGAATGCATGTAATGTTTTTTAACTTCTATTAACTGAGAACCACTAGGATGAGTTACAAAGTCTTAATGAACTTGTTCAAGTGTAGCAATGTCCAAAGAACCAGTTACTATTGTCACAGCCACACCCTTTTCTATGCAGCTCTTTTATGCATAGCTCTTGAACTCAGTATATGGTCCAAAGTAACCTTATAATTAAACCTATACTTTTAGGTTGCGAGAATTAAAGATACATACCACTATTCCCAATTTTATGTGGTTCTGGAGATCAATACAAGAGCCAAGTACATACTAGTCAAGCAATTTCCCAGCTAAGGCACATCCTCAGCCACAGAAACATGTTATTCTCTGAATGTGAACTTTTACAATACATATCCCACAAGTGAGCCTTAGAACAAACTCTGGAGCATGCTGAAGATAGAGTTAACATTAATTAAAGACCCACTCAGTCCAACATGGAAAGTTTCTGTGTTTATTCTCATTTTCTCCTTACTTGAAAAGTTATTCTCCACCATAAAAGCATTCCTAATCAGCAGATGAGGAAACTGAAGGTCAAAGAAATGATACTGGCAGCATTAGAGATATGATTAGAAAACAGATTCATCAGAACTGAGGAGATGGCGGCTCAGTGTGCAAAGTGCCTGAAAGATCATGAGGGTATAAGCTTAGATTGCAAGAACCTACATAAAGCAACAAAACAAAACAAACAAAACAAAACAGGCACAAACACATTAATTTGTAACCATAGTGCTAGGGAGGCAGAGTTAGGAGGAATGCTGGAGTTCATTAGCTAGCAAGCTATCCAGTCTGTAAGCCTCAGCATCAGTGAGAGGTCATATCTCAGAAAATAAGATGGAGGGTCAATTGAGGGTGACAACAGACATTATTAGCCTGTGGCATTTACATGTACAAGAACAGATGCATGGGTATACACAGGTGCACACATGTGGATCAGACACATACAAAAAATATTTATCTGATTGTAGAGCTCAGGAAATTTTATACTACAGCAATAGTTTTCAGCTTGGGGTAGTTTATCTGCCAGAGGACATTTTATATCTATAGATACTTTTGGTCATTATAGCTAGACAACATTTGCTCCTGAAATCTAGTAGGTGAGGTCAATTAGTTGCTACACATCCTGTGATGTACAGGACTCCACCACACCCAATTACAAGTAAGTACTGACAGATGTCAATAGTACTAGGGTTAAGAAATTCTGAATCCCATCACACAATGTCCTGGTTAGGATCTTGCTCAAGGAGACAGGTGAGAAAAAGAAAAGAAAGAAGTGTGATGAGAAACCATGGACAGAAATCACCATCATATCACCACTTGGGGATAGTTAGTTTTTGTGGCAGGTCCCTGTCAAATAAAGCACATTAGCGAGGCAAATTTGGGAACTATGGGACTGACTAGGTTTCCAATGCTTGTTGCTGTCGACAAAAACAAAAACCCTACCAAAATCCATGGAGTTTGGCTTTGGGCTGATAAAATAGTTACGCTGTTGTCTTTCAATACTGTCATGAAAATTAAATTGAGCAACTTCTGGGTGTGTGTGTTGTGTGACTTTTCCTGGGTAAACATGACACACAAGTCTACTTGTCCCAAAGAATCCATGACAGACTGAAGTAATGATTACATCAAAGTGCAACTTGGTGAACTGATGATTTTTATTGGAGTTACTAACAGGAGTATGTGTGTGGAGTTACTACAGGAGCATGGATGACTCAGATGCAGTTCTTTCACCAAAAAGCTTACTACAACAAGGATGAAGACTTGGGAAACCTGTGTCCCTGGTACATTCTGAGTGACTTTCAGGCAACTTGTCAGGTCAGGGAGTTGCACTCTTCTGGGTGGCATTGCTGGTTAGAGTCTCCTACCCCAGCAGATGTTTACTGTTTTGATAACCTTGGAGAGAAGCAATTCTGACTTTTGTAAGTTTCAACTTTCCCAGACATGTGAAATTTGTTTACTTTCTGAAAGTTAGGAGCCTCCTTCCCGCCTTTTGAAGGGAATGTTTGAATCTGAAGGAACTTTCTGCAAAGCACTGTGGTAGAACATATCTGTAATTTCAACACACTGGAAGTTGAAGTGGAAGGTTAGGAGTATGAGCAGGTCTGTTGGACTGCATAGCTAGACCCTATCTTAGCCAACCATGTATACAAGCAGTCCACTAATCAACTGAAGAAGTCCTCAGTATTACTGTTGCCTTTTAAAGATGAGGGCTGGAGAGATGGCTCAGCGGTTAAGAGCACTGGCTGCTCTTCCAGAGGTCATGAGTTCAATTCCCAGCAACCACATGGTGGCTCACAACCATCCATAATGAAATCTGGTGCCCTCTTCTGGCCTGCAGTTGTACCTGCAGACAGAACACTGTATACATAATAAATAAATCTTTAAAGATAGATTGACAAATCTAAATTTTTTATGGTTGTGAAAAATTACCCTAGATCTTATACAAATATATTTTAAGGCAGGATTCATAAATAATTGAGACAGTTTTTTTCCTACATTTTTATTTTATTATACTGCTAGGGATTGAATTTAAGACTAGCTCATCCCTGGGGGATTTAGGCAAGTAGGTGTTCTATCATTGACCCATGCCCTCTTTGCCTTACAGGAGATTCTAGAAAAGCACTCTATTACTGATAGAACATCCTCTTGCCTATAAATAAGTTTCAATAGATAATCTATTGAATATATATGCAGCTGTCTCAGTGCACACACTATAGGATAAGAAAATATCTCAAGTTTCCTGGTCCTGGGTTGGGGTGGTCATAGAGACTTCTTGGTTGAATTGGTTACACTAGTTACAGATATGAAGAAATGATAAGTCAGCTAACAGAGTAAAAATAAGTCTTGTTCTTAAGATGCGAGAAAGCAATCACAGAAACTTCCTGAGGATTTACTCCCATTGTGTTATCATCCAGACTTGTGTCCTGTGTCCTGGCCCCAGTAATACCTTATGAAGCAGTGAAGATTCAAGATTCTAGATACTCTCTAGACTGATCAGGATTTACCCTCAAAAGCAGAGAGTGGAACAACTTCCCTGAACAAAACTGTGTTTTGCTTATTAGAAGAGAGCAAGTGATCAGATTCTGGATGAGGTCATAATCAGCAACATCTATCACATTTGGTATGGTAGAGGTCAGACTCAGCTAGATTAAAATCTGTCCTATCATTATTATATAGACTTCAGGTTCCATATTTTCTCTTAACATCATTTTAGTCTTCATAAAACTAGAAATGATAAGCCTTTTAGAAGTCTTACATAGGCCAATCTAAATTCCATGTACAATAATTACACAATGCATGATCATTAAGGAGAAGTACATAAGCTCCACAAAAATTCATTAAGTCTTACCCTCTATCTCTCATAACACTGAACTGTGAAGTCAAGCATTCTCACAGTATACCAAGGAGTGAGGAACTTCATCTCAAGCAGGGACATTGGAAGACACTGGCTTGAGGATACAGATGGTACCTACCTACTGGCTTTCTTCCTTTGCAGAATAATAAGGAAAATACATTTCCAAACTGTGGTAGTAGCTGTTTTATCACCTCTTCAACTATAGACTCAATCCAGTGGCTTAAGTGAACAGAAATAAAAGGCAAACATTATATCAAGAATTCTTACATTGAGGAGAAGCAGAAACTTGGAAACTATAAATTTGAGGTTTAAAGAAGGTAGAGAGCATGAAATGTGCTGATCTTGATAGCCTGTTTGCCAAGTCCTGGTGGAATCATATTTGAACTTGAGACCAATTTAAGTAAGGAGTTAGATCTGAGGAAAACTGTTGCTGTCTTGACAGCTGTGTCCAGAATGCTCTTTGTGGTTAAATAATCTTTATACTCCAGTTAGTGTCTTTCTACTATATAATAAACCAAGACATCCAATAGAGTGCTAGTTTTATAATACTATTGGTATAATGGTTCTCCTGTGGTTGCAGGTGGTGTGGATTCTGAATGGGGGTGAAGTAAGAATGAAGGAGTGGTGTTAACTGTTCTAAATGTTGATTGGTCCTGTTTGCTATCTCTTACTTAATTGACTCTGATTGGTTAAATAAATGCTGAGGCCTGGAAATTGGGCAAAGACAGAGATAGGTGGGACCAAGGTGTACAGGCTTTTTCAGAGACAGAGAGCATATTGGGAAGAAGAAGGCTGATGGAGAGAAGCCAGGAGCAGACAAGGAGGACATGCCATGGGGTAGATTAAGAAGATCCTTCCATGTGGCCTGGAACATCAGCTTAGTATGGAGAATAATGGTCCAAAGGGACGTATGTATATATGGAGTTATATTTGGGTAATAGAATTATGAACTAGCTTAGATAGGCTAGGATTGCACAACCCAGGCATAGGCTTGTTAAAATCTATGTGGTGTCTCTGTGTGTATTCATTTATAGTGGTGGGTTAAGGATTAACACCGCCCAACCAATTAAAGATAATATAAATACTGGTTAAACAATTTAATCAGCCATTATTTTTCTCTACAGAACTACATCTGAGAAATGTTTGTTTTTGAATTTTTTCAGGGACAGACAAAATGGAAACCAACCTCTCCATCCCACTGAATGGATCAGAACTGGTGGTCTATGATTCTACTACCTCCAGAGTTCTGTGGATCCTCTCAATGGTGGTCCTTTCCATCACTTTTGTCCTCGGTGTGCTGGGCAATGGGCTTGTGATCTGGGTGGCTGGATTCCGCATGGCACACACTGTCACCAGCATCTGTTATTTGAACCTGGCTTTGGCTGACTTCTCTTTTACTGTTACTCTACCATTCCTCATCGTCTCAATGGCCATGAAAGAAAAATGGCCTTTTGGCTGGTTCCTGTGTAAGTTAGTTCATATTGTGGTAGACATAAACCTGTTTGGAAGTGTCTTTCTGATTGCTCTCATTGCCTTGGACCGCTGTATTTGTGTCCTGCATCCAGTTTGGGCTCAGAACCACCGCACTGTGAATCTGGCTAAGAAGGTCATTGTTGGACCTTGGATTTTTGGTCTGATCCTCACTTTGCCCCTTTTCCTCTTCTTGACTACAGTTAGAGATCCAGGAGGAAATGTATACTGTACATTCAACTTTGCATCCTGGGGTGACACAGCTGAGGAACGGTTGAACACTGCTATCACTATGTTAACAGCTAGAGGGATCATCAGGTTCATTATCGGCTTCAGCTTGCCCATGTCCATCATTGCCATCTGCTATGGACTCATCGCTGCCAAGATATGCAGAAGAGGCTTGGTGAATTCTAGCCGTCCTTTACGTGTCCTTACTGCAGTTGTGGCTTCCTTCTTTATCTGTTGGTTCCCCTTTCAACTGGTGGCCCTTTTAGGTACAGTCTGGCTCAAAGAGACGCTAATTGGTGGTAATAAAATTCTTGATATGTTAGTTAATCCAACAAGTTCATTAGCTTTCTTCAACAGTTGCCTCAACCCAATGCTCTATGTTTTCATGGGCCAGGACTTTAGAGAGAGACTGATCCATTCCCTGCCTTCTAGTCTGGAGAGAGCCCTGAGTGAGGACTCTGCCCAGATAAGTGATACAGGGACCAATTCTGCTTTACCTTCTGTAGATATTGACATAAAGGCAATATGATGAGAGAGCCAGGAAATACTTTTTGCCCCACTTTGTCTCACTGCATTTTTATCTTACCTTATATTGTGCCCTAGAACATTGTTAATCTGGAAAAATCTTTCTGTGTTCCCTGAATTTGGGAAAAGAAATAAAAATCACAGTTAAAGTTGGTGTCCTTTTGGGGCTTTTTCAACTAAGCTTATAGTCTGAGGTGCCACTAAGGTGGCAAAACATTTCAAGAGAGAAAAAGAGTGATGCATATTTGCAAGGATTAGATAAGATAATATATATTAAAATCAAAGTTATTCTATTTCAGGGAATGGAGAGATGTCTCAGTGGTTAAGAGAAATTTCTGCTTTAGCAGAGGACCTGGGTTTAGTTCCAACTACTCACATCACTCAATTTACAGCTGCTAGGAATGCCATCTCTAGGGGATTCAATGATACTAGCCTCTATAAGCATTTACACTCATATATACATACCCTGCCCCACACAAAGCAGTAATTAAAAATAAGCATTAAAATTATTTTATCCAATTATAACTGAATAGATGCCATGTGCATCTTTCTGAGTCTGTGTTAGCTCACTCAGGATGAGCTTTTTCTAGTTCCATCCATTTCGCTGTGAATTTCATGATTTTCTTGTTTCTGATAGCTAAGTAGTATTCTGTTGTGTAGATGTACCACAGTTTATTTTTATCCATTCTTTGACTGAGGGACATCTGGGTTGTTTTTAGTTTCTGGCTATTACAAATAAGGCTGCTATGAACATAGATGAGGAAATATCCTTGTGGTTTGGTGAGGAATCATTTAGATGTATACCCAGAAGTGGTATGGCTGGGTCTTGAGATACAGCTATTCCAAGTTTTCTAAGATATCGCCAGACTGATTTCCATAGTGGTTGTACAAGTTTGCACTCCCACCAGCAATGGAGGAGTATTCCCCTTTCTTCACAACCTCACCAGCATGTGAAGTCACTAGACTTTTTGATCTTAGCTATTCTGACAGGTGTGAGATGGAATCTCAGAATCATCTTGAGTTGCATTTCTCTGATGATTAAGGATGCTGAGCATTTCTTCAAGTGTCTTTCAGCCAATAGGGATTCCTTCTTTGAATAACTGGATTTTAGCCACAGGATAACTATACTATAACCAATGCACCAAAAGGAACAGGAACATAGACTTTGTCTCCTGTTAATGAGACACTTTGCCCTAGTGGTGCTGCTTTGTAGGCCCCCAGTATATGAGGAAGCTCTTAGCACTTATATGACTGCTGAACTGAGGTGGGGGACTGATATGTAGGGACACCCCACTCTGGAGGAGTAGGATAGAAGGGAGAGGGGGTAGAGGTTGGGAGGGTGGGACTAGGAGGGGTGGAAAGAGAGCACTGTGATGGAGATGTAACTTGAAGTAATAAATATTAAAAATTATTTTATCATTAACAGGTAAGATTTTGCTGGGGATGCCTATAATATCAGGATTTGGGAGGCATAAGAAGGAGAGACTAATTCAAGACTGGTCCCCAAAACAAAGTTATTTGGTTTATTGGATAACAGGTGCAACTCTAAATAGTCAAATGAATTAAATCAGGCACAGAAAGAAGCTATTATATGCCACTTCTCATTTTTGACTCTTAAATTTTATGTAGAAACATAAAATCATAAACATATGTTTGCACGTGTGTGTGTGTGTGTGTGTGTGTGTGTGTGTGTGTGTGTGTAGGTAGGTAGGTAGGTAGGTAGGTAGGTATTTAATTAAACATGTTCAGTGGAGATAAAGGAGAATAACAAGAGTCAGGATATGTGAGAAAGGGAGGGTAGTGAATTTGAAGGGGAGTGTGGGAAACAAACAATGTACAAAACTTAAAATCCAAAGCAAATGAAACTGTAACATAGACAAGATAAAGGAACAAAAAAAAGAAGAGGTGGTAGAAATTATTCAACCATGCCTCTAGGTCTTTGGTTTATCTAGACACTATGTACATCACTTAGAAGGTTGCCATTAATGATGGCAGTCTGAGGCAAGTAACTGCCATAGTAGAGAGTTTAGCTGTTTCCCCTTGTAAAAGATTATACCAGCTAGATTTGTTGGCGGTTTACACCCATAATCGAGGGGCAGAGTAGGGCCCATGTGATGAGGAGGGTCTAATACATTGGTCCTTGGAGGCTGATTTCAGTGCTAGAGATCTGGTTACCACCCTTCCTGAGTCATTCTCTGATTGGTTAATAAAAGTTGCTGATGGCCAATTAGTTGGGCAGAAAGAGGATAGGAAGGTGGGAGCTTCTGAGACCATCAAGGAACCCTGGGTTTTACACAGAGGAAGTTCCCTGCCAGGTTCCTGGAGCAGAAGACATCTGCATATGAGTTCTGTAGGCACTGAAGGTATAACAAGCAACATGACTGGTTGCAATTAGGTGGTCTGGAATTAATCTAAGTGAGATAGTTGGGAATCTGCCTAAATAAGGGCTAAGCATTGAAACAATAAAGGTCTTGGTGTATTTAATTACTGGGAAAAGGGCTGCAGAAGCCTATAGGCCACCAGCCAAAGCAATTCAGGCCTACCAGCCTCCCACCAAGCTCTGCCGACAGCCCCTTCGGGCTGCTAGCAATTCTGCTGATCTAATGTAACAGTTTATTGTTATTAATAAATATCCAACAGCTGTCCTGCCAGACTGTACCACCAGGCTGCTCCTCCAGGCCTACAGGCCTCTAAGGCAAGTCAGGCCAACCGGTCTTCTGCCAGGCCACTGGTTGCTCTGTTGGCCTAATATTACAATTTATAGTTATTAATACATATCATTGTTAACAATGTTGCAGTTTCATACATGCTTCTCATTTGAGTATCCAGTTGCCTCTACTACCTAGCAAATTCTCACATGGCCTGGGGAAGGTGCTAAAATATAAAGAAGCTGAGAAAAACTAGAACATGGGCTCTATCTACGCAGCATGGGGAAGCCCTCAGTCCTGCTGGGTAAGGCTTTTTAGGTGAGGTTGGTTGGGAAAAAAGTGACTGCATTCCTGTAAGAAACACATCACCTATGATCTATGAGGAGGTTCAATATACTCATTGGTTCTTCAAAGTGGCAAGTCAAGCCCTGGTTTATCTTTGGGATCTTAAGGGAAGAGTTAAAAAATAGTTATCTTGGCCCCTGGGAAAGAATTTTAGCAACAAAGGATGAGAGATAGGACTTTCCACTGTTTTCTTTTTTCTTTTTTTGGTTTTTCGAGACAGGGTTTCTCTGTCTAACAGCTCTGGCTGTCCTGGACTTGCTTTGTAGACCAGGCTGGCCTCGAACTCGCAAAGATCCGCCTGCCTCTGCCTCCCAAGTGCTGGGATTAAAGGCGTGCGCCACCACCGCCCGGCTTCCACTGTTTTCTTAACTCATAAAAAAATACTGTATAAGTCAGGGTAGGGGAACTGCTGTAGTAAATATCTTCAAAAACTCAAAAATGAAGGGATTTAAAATTTTTATTTTGATAATGAAGAAGGATCAATAAGAAAGAAAATGAAATAATTTTGTTTTAACCATTGTTTCTCTTGCTATATTTTTTTGGTGATTAAATTCAGTAGACAATCTCACCCTCCACACCTATCTTCCCACATGTCTCTTCCCTACATTGTTTTTCTTCTTTATCTTTTTCTTTTTTTGAGATTATAATATAATTACATCATTTAATTATTTCCTTTTCTCTTTCCAAAATTTCCCAGGTACTCCTTCTTGTTTTTTTTTTTTTTTCATATTCATGGCCTCTTTCTAAAAATTAATTGTTGTTACATTCTTATAGGATGAATTAATGTACTTGCTATTGTCATGAGCAATAAGCATGGATGAGAAGGTATTTATACTAGAGTCGTTTAGGTACAAGATCCTGAGTGGAATAGCTATGTATAAGTGTTTTTAAAAGATAGATAAGTTATACTTGAGTCCTTTTTCCTTCATCTAATCTGTGTTCAGACTACTTTAATAAAGAGAGCCCATTTATGTAGAAGTAGACATTCTGCAAACTTGAATAAAGTAGAATAATGAGGAGTCAAGGGCATACAACAAAAGCCCCTGACATAGGTGGCTCCAGGGTCTTTCAATTTGTTTCATATTGCAGATGTAGGCAATTTACTGGATAATGTGTGCCCTCTTGTGGTTGTCCAGGCACAGAGCAAGAGGACAAGTCTGCCATGCTGCTTAGGTGTGTGACCTCATGAAGACACCTTAGAACTGCTTCTTTTCATCTGAGTGCCTTTGCTGAACTCCTAAGAGCAGCAGGAGAAGGAACTGTGACTGGTAAAGCCAGGAATTCTCTTTCATTTCAGAATGTACGTTTCGGCTCTGATTGGAGAATCTGGGAATAGCTTCTCATCTCACCTGCCCCAGGACTACAATGATTCTTTATTGAAGAAAGCCCAGTGATTCATCATCTTGGCCTGCAGCTGTGTTTCCTTCATGTCTCTAGCTCTCCTTTCTCTCCCACAGCTTCACATTCCATCTGAGTGATGGTTTCTTGGAGACTAATGTAAAACAGATGCTGCAAGGAAAACAGTCACTGGGAAGGCCTCTTTCTTTTTTTTCCTCTCTTAAATTTTTTTCAACCACGCATGAGGATACTGAATCTTTGGGGTATCTGGTTTACAAAATCTAGTGCAGGCAGTTGGAGGTGTATGTAGCTCAGTTGAAAGAGAGTTTGCTTAGCATGCATGATATCCTGGGTTCAATTCCCACTACTGCATAAAACCAGTCTGTAAACACAGCAGTCAGGAGATAGATACAGGAGAATAAGCTCAAACCTCAGCTATCTAGAGAGTTTGATGTCAGCCTCAGTTCATGGAGACTGTCTCAATAGCAAAAAACACAGCAGCCACATATATGAAGTATGGTGCAGAAATCCAAAGTATGACTCTATTAACACACAGATTGCCTCCATTGATGTTGACATTAATGACATTCATGGAGTGCACCCAGAATCTCCAGAATCTCCTGTCAGCTGATGAATCAACACTACCTTCAATAAAGAAAATAATTCAGACCCCAGCAAACATGAGGCTCTTCACTGGTACAATGGTCACTAGAAGGAGGGTGTGGGCACAAGTCTAGAGACCTACATAACCTCTCAGAAAAAGCCTATTGTTCCTAGCATCTTGTGCCAAGCCCCTTGTGCCCTACTTTTGTCTTGAAGCAGCAGGTGGCTGCAAGTTAAATGTCAATATTTTGTTATTCTGAAAGAGTGGCTTCTCAGGAGAAGTTGGTAGAATTAATGTTAATGAGAAAATGTTTCCTTCACTTTCCACCTTTTCATTCCCACCACAAATCATGTATCAGATAAATTAATACACCTGAATCAGTGTGTGCCTGGATAAATAAAGTTTTTGAAATATATTGAGACAGAGAGGAAGGATAGGCTCTGATTCAATAGGAAAGTCCTAGTTATATTTGCCTCTACTTCCCCAGGCTGAAGAATTATTTTCTTTCATTCCTTCTTCCTGTATTACTATTTTTCTACTTGTGTTATTACAAGCACCATAACATACATTCTTGAATTGTTTTTCTCCATGGATCTCTTTTGACATAGTCTTTTTGTGCTTCCTATTCCTGCATAAGCTACCCTAATAGAAGAGACTACAGGAGACATCTATTATGAGCAGCTAGAACTCGCAACTCTGCACTCCTCATGTGCCTGGATCTTTAGGCTGAGAAGAAAACTACTGAAGTGGCTGGGGTGATTTATCCTGATTGCAATGAGATGGTACAATAGTGTAGAGGAGGAAGAACACCCTTGCCATGTAGAAGACCTCCTAAGGCATCTCAGGATGACTGTATACTTTCATTTATGTCTCTAGAAATATATAATAACCTAAGTCTGGAAGATCTTCTAGTGGATCATAATTTCCAATAATTCAGGTTTTACTCACCCACCCTGGCCAAAAATTATGACTAGCTGAGGGAAAATGGGATATGGAATTTGAAAAAGAGACAGGACTTATAAATAAGCACCTTTGCAATATGACTAGATATATGCACTAATAAGTTTTAGAAATATTTCTCCCCTATATCTTGCAGACATGTTTATGTGTGTAAAATATTTTTGTTTTCTTTCTCATTTTATTCCTGACTAGCATAAATGTAATAAGAAGAAAGGTGTAAATATAGATAATTTTGCATGCATTTATGTTTAAGGATATGAAGAGCATAGTGATTGTCAATAGGACTCTATCCTTTCTGGATAAAAGATCAGTGGATTCATTTGGTTGTATGGAAGTGGAAGTATGAATTGTTATTATCTTTTTAAAATAAAAATTAAAAAAATTTAAAATATAAAACCATATTAAGGTATGATTTATAGAGATGCATATAGGTGAGACATTAACAAGGGTAGATGGGAATGGTTAGGGTTATCTGTCAGTGTTCTAGAGTATAGTATGTGAGTAACTGCTACTGGAGATCTGTACACTCTTTCACTTTTATCATCTCCATCAACCTGGCTTAAAGGGAACTATTCTTGATGGTCTGGGTACAACAGAACCAATCAGTTGTGAGTGGATTTTATGAATATAGAGAAAAATCTAACTGTGGGCTGAAACATTAGCAACACACTTTTTAAAAATCAGTATTTGAGGGTCTATCCTACGGGTTTCTATTGCTGTGATAGAACATAAGATACTCGAGAGTGAAAGAGCTTATTTCCTCTTACACTTGCAGGGAAAGGGCCGTCATTGAGGGAAGCCAGAGTAGGACCTCAAACAGGGTAAAAACTGAAGCTGAAGCCATGGAAGAGTGCTTCTTACTTGTTTATTCCCTATAGCTTACTCAGCCTGATTTCTTAGATCACCTAGGAACGTCAATCTAGGCACTGCCCACAATGAGCTGGGTTCACCCACATCAATCTTCAACCAAGAACATGTCCTACAGATTTGTCTACTAGCCCACGTTATGGAGGAATTTTCTTGATTAATGTTCCTTCTTTCCAGATGACTGTAACTTGTGTCAAGTCAACAAGAAAAACTATCTAGCACTATCTGGGTTAAAGAGATGGCTCAGTGATTAGCAGCACTTGCTGCTCTTGCAGAGGACCTGGGTTTGGGTCCCAGTACCCACGGGCAGGTCACAATCATCTGTAGATCAAGTTCCAGGAAATCTGACACATTCTGTCTCTACAGGCACTGCACACACATGGTTCATGTTACCTACTAAGTTGATTCTGGTGTAGCTGTGCTGACTTACCTGAGACAAGATCTGTGGCTGGTATGGGTAGAAGAAGATGAAAAGTTCTTTCTAATTAATTGTCAATTCCACCAACTTCTGAGAATCCATTCTTTCAAAACAAAATATTGACACTTAAATTGCAGCCCCATGGTGTGCTTTTGAAGACTAGGGTGGCGCCCACAAGGCACAAGATGTTAGGAACAACAGGATATCTTTGAATTGTTATGTTGGACCTTTGCCCATATCCTCCTTCCACTTATGCACTGGGGCTTTTTGAAGAATACCACATGTTTTTGAGAATGAACTATAAAGATCTGTGTTTTCAAGACATAGTATAGTTCTTACTAAAATTAAAGAGATTATTGAGTTAACTGCACTCTGACTATACAGATAGAGTGTGGGAGGATTCAGGAGAACAATGTCAATCTGTGAATAGGAGCATACTTTGTCAGACTGTATGTTTTTGTTTATTTCCTTTATTGTTTCTGAGACAGAGTCCCAATTATCCCAGGCTGACCTCAAATTTACCATGTACCCAAAGACAACCCTGAATTATTGACTCTTTGCCATAACCTCCTGAGTGCTAAGATGACAGGGATGCATCACCAGGTCCGGTTATATGAACTGCTGGGAATTAAATCCAGACTTCATAGCTGTAATAAAACTTTATCAACTGAGTTGCATCCAGAACTCCCTTCACTATATTAAATGAATCTGGTATCCTATTATTGATGTGCTTATACTTGTTCAGAGTTGAAAACCAAACCAAACCAAAAATCTTCTCCTGTGACTATCTTCAAAGCAGTATCTTTTATATATCAACTTGTGAAAAAAAGTCCCTGAAATGGAATGTGGAGTTGGAGGAGAGACAGTAGAGCTGAGGTTTTGAAGTAACCACAGCAGCAGGCCATGTTGATGAATTACTGGGCAGGCTTTCTTTAATTTATAAGCAGTTAGTCCTGAGGGTGGATGAGATGAAAAGCCATCTCTAGAGTGTCCAGTTGGAGCTGGAATGCACATACTGAAATGGAGAAAAGTTCCTGGCTTTCCCATATCCACAGTTCCTTGTCCAGAAGCAATTGGGAATTTAGAGTGTTGGGGGAACACTCAAAGGAAAGAAGCAGTTTTGTGGTATCTCTCTCTGTTCATGTAGTGGCATGAATTTTGTTTCTATGTTTTGTTTCTGGACAGCCACAAGATGGCACATAGTATCCGTGAATTGCTTTGCATCCGCATGTGAGACAAATTAAAAGACCCTGCAGCCAGTCATGCTAGGGACACTTGCCTGTGTATTAAAACAAAACAAAACTTTTTATTGATTCTTTGTGACTTTCTCACCATGCACCCCAGTCCTTCTCATCTCTCCATCCCCTCATAGCTTCTGTGACACAATCAATAATGGATCCTCACCAGGACTTCTCCCAGTTATCCTGTTGTTTCTCTGTGTAATGGAAATCTGACAGCTTTGAATCAGCAGGACTGGCCCTCTCATGCATCCCAACATCTCACAGATGATGTAGATTTTGGGGTCGACCTGGGGTGGTAGCTGAGCTTATCAGCATACAGGCTTTCCCTTATCTGCACCAGCAGGACAAGCTCTCCAGAATTGCTCTGTTTAGGCCACCGAATGCTGCCATCAGTAGGAGGCAGGGTCACTTCTCCTCTCTCATGCCCTTGGAGCTGTCTCTCACACACATGGGCTTCAGTGACAGCTCCAACTGGGACCTCACCATGACACTGAGTGCTGGGGGTGGCCACTCACGAGAGGCTACTCCACCTTTGAGTCTCCAATTCCTTTTCTCTTCATAATGCTCAATCTGCTCTACTTCTCTTTCTCTACAATCTGTCTACCTCATACTTGTACATTGTAGTGGCTCCTGCTGCAGGCTGGCTTCACAGCTGGCAGGCCTCTGGGTGACATCCTTTGTCTGTGCTGGGTGGTGTGGTGGCAAGCAGGCCTCTAGGTGGTTCACAGGTCTCCTGTGTGAAAGAGCTATGTCTCCCCTCTCCAACTACATGTGGCATCTTAGTCTGCAGTTCTGTCTTCTTTCTCTAGAGTCCACTAGATGGCGGTAGGTGGGGCTCTGTGTATCGAAGACCCACCTGTGCCATGCAGTGGAGGGTAGGTCTGTGGATGTCTATCCCTGTACCCAGTGGCATGGTGGTCAGAAGATCCCTGTCTGACTTCCTCTTCCCATGCTGTGCAGTGTAGTGGTAAGTGGGGTTTTGTGTGTCGATGGCCCATGGGATGGGCTTGTCTGTGTCTTTAACTCCTCATTCCCATGAGACTCAAATTTGGAGAAATTTAGCAGAATAGGTTTCCTTTTTTCAAGCACCCTGACTCCAAATGAGATGTAAGAAAGGGGACTTGAGTTTAACTTATCTATCTTTTAAAAAAATTATACACAGCTATTCCACTTGTGGGTATATACACAAAAGATTCTATAGTATAGATACCTGCTCATCCATGTTTGTTGCTGCCATATTTACAATAGTAAGTATATGAATTCAGCCTTAACATCCACCAAATTGATGAATGGATAGCAAAGATGTGGTGGGTACACACAATGGAATTTTATCTGGTCATAAAGAAAAACAAGATCATGAAATTTGCTGGAACATTGGTAGAGCTGGAAAACATTATAATGAGAGAGATAACACTGGCCCAGAAACAGAAACACTTTACAATCTCTCTCAAATCTACCTCTTGCTCCCCAATTATTATATAAATTTATTTGTGGAAGAATGAGTGTGTGTGGAGACCAGGAGACTAGGAAGAGGCCCAACAGAAGATGAAAAGAAGCTTCTAGGTAAAAGATTCCAGTGGGTAATAGAATACATGTGATGTGAAATTGAAAGGGGAAGTCCTGGGGCCATATGTTTAAGTGGTAATGGGAAACAGAGTCATGAAGAAAAAAGTTAATAAAAATTGATATGTATGAGTATAGCACAAGCAATCTGAACTTTGTAAGATAATTAAAGTATAATTTAAATATAGATGATAACTCACTTGAACACAATAGCAAAATATATACATGAACATCTAACAGATTTTGTACAAAAGCTCCCTCCTAACCTCCATGGAAGTAGAAAAATAGATGTCTATCTGCATCTCAGGAGTCAGTGACACATCCTTGTTCTCACTAATATTGCCTGAATTTCCTTGAAAGCAGCTTCAAAGTAAAAGCTACTGGAAAAACTGAGATAGTGGCAGCTTCTTAAATGCTGATAGGAGAGAGACCTTGCATCTTATTGCTGAGTATGTGCTGGCTTAAAGTGGAAGTGTGCCTGGAGCATGTATTACTACCATGCCTGTACATTTTGTCAATCAATTCTGTTATGATAGAAGAGGAACCAAGATTGGGTAAGGGAGGTGTAGTCTGGTCCCCTATGGTCATTCAACCCTCTCTCTCTCCACTATTCTGTAAAATGTTATTAATTAATTATTAACTAATTAATTAATTATAAGTGCATGCTCACATGCCATGGTAGGCTTGTGTAAGCAAGAAGGGAGATTTTACACTTTTACCATGTGGGCCTGAGAAATCAGGCCCCCACATTTTACACCAAGTGCCATTACCCCCTGAGACATCTCACTTGCTCCCTTTTATACTCTTATTTTTATTTTTTTTATTTTTTTTATTTTTTTGGTTTTTCAAGACAGGGTTTCTCTGAATATCTCTGGCTGTCCTGGACTTGCTTTGTAGACCAGGCTGGCCTCGAACTCACAAAGATCCGCCTGCCTCTGCCTCCCAAGTGCTGGGATTAAAGGCGTGCGCCACCACCGCCCGGCGATACTCTTATTTTTAAACTGAAGTAGTCTCATTCTTCCTAAGAGTAAATCCCCAACATTTTGTTTCAACAGTTAGAAATAATCAGAATGAAAATTCATACAACCCATTTTAAAGGCTGATCTCAATGACTTTTCAAGAAAATTACTGAAAAGTCTTCAAGTCTCATCAACCCTTGTGTTCTAGTCTATACAAGTAATAGAAATGTGGATCCATCAAGTACCTGGGTATTAACCTTTGATAGTTGAGTAATACAAATGTCCCTCTTTTAGCTCTCCACCCTTCCTCACCTGTGGCAATTTCTTGAGTTGCAGCAGTGTCCCCATGTGGACAGATGACATCTATAATGTTTCCCTGAGGTCATCATCTGGCTTGCTTTTTTTTTCTACAATAGTAATTAGGGAAAAGGTTGCTCAGCCATGATCAAGACATATGTTGGGTAAAAGAAGGGAGTTCCTGTTGATTCAATGAAAAACACAAAGACCAAAACAAAGTGGTAATTTTCTCTCATTTTTATTAGTTCATTGAGAAATTTTATACAATTTGTTTTGATCATATACATGCACTCTCCCCACTACTTCCTCACCTGTGGCAAGTTCTTGAGTTTTAACAGTGTCCCCATGTGGGCAGATGATATCTATAATGCTTCTGTGAGGTAGATCTCTCCATGATCTACCTACCTACCCAATACACTCAACTTTGGTCTTTCAAAAAGAAAAGAAAAGAAAAAGAAAAACTGAAAAACCTTGAAAGTTCATTATGTGGATGGTCCACATATTCTTGGGTGTGTGACTTTCACTTGAGGGTGGTCAACTACCAGATCCACACTCTTTTATAAAATTTTTTTTCAAAGAAAACTGACTATCCCTCTCCCAGAAGTTATCAATTGCCAATGCCCCTTAAGCTATGTATGGTAATTCATACCCAATTCTCCTCTCCATGATGAAATGTGATCAGTCTTGAGCTTGATCAGGTCTTGTGCACACTGACACTACTACTATGAATTCTTATGTGTAAGTGTTGTTCTGTGTCTAGAAATCAGTGTTTCCTGCTAGTCATCACCACCTCTGGCTCTTACAATATTTCTGCCCCATCTTATACAATGATAGCTGAAACATGGGAGCAGATATGACATAGAATCCCCATTTAGTGCTTAATATCTTCAGTCTCTTATTCTCTTCACTTTAACCTAGGTATCTAGGTTAACCAATATCTATTTCAAAAAGAATTTATCTCATGAGGATTAATAGATTGGAAGGTGTTTTAAGACTATATCTATTTAGTTGGATAATAATAGTAGATTTTGCCATACCACCAATGACTTGTCTGTCTAATCACAGTTTTTTTTTTTTTTTGGCCCCAGTAATGATGGAAGGTATAAATTTTTACTTATGGAGTTGGCCTTAAGTCTAATCAGAAAGTTGTTGGTTACTCCATTGATGATCAGACCACTATTGCACAAGAGGTCATGTTTTGGTAGGCCAGGTGTTCTTGTAACTTGCATGGTTCATAACTGGTTATAATGATGGATTTTCTCCTCTGGTAGTACATAGTATCTTCCCATTAAAGCTATCCAATAAAGATGGAAGTTTCATGTGAGTTCCAGCCTGATTTTCCATGCTCTAAGATTCAATTTTGAAGTGTCTTCAGCAATAGGGTCCTACAAAGAAGTTCTGGAGGGTAACCAAGAGATTTGGCAATAGTTTGTAATGCTTAGGTGTATGTGGGATCTCACTAGACAACAATTACAGGCATTAGGATTTTTCTGTGTTAGCCTATGGTATCCAGTAGGGGCATTGTTGTCCATTAGAAGGTCACTCTATTTACACCTATTTTTCTATAAATGTGCATATACATATTGTACTAAGTTTATTCTGTAGTAGGTTTCCATATGTCTCTTTTGGAAATGTCATTAGTGCTATTCAACCCTCTCTATATTCTTTCCTCTACCCTGACCTATTTGGCTATTTATATTTGAACAAGCATATGCAAATATTCAAAATTAGCATTAAAAATGTCATTGTGAGTCTAGGTTAGCTCACTAGAATGACTGATTACATTTGAACCAATTTACCTGCAAGTTTCATAGCACAATTAAATTTTTTATTACATTTATTTATTACTTCAAGTCACATCTCTATCACAGCCCCCCTCTCTCTATCATTCTCTGTCCCACCCACCTACCCACCCTCCACCCTTTCTACCCCTCTCATACCTATCCTACTCCTGCAGTGTGGGGTGCCCCCATATCTCAGCCCCCCCCTCAGTTCATCAGTCATATGAGGGTTAAATACTTCCTCTTGCACTGGGGGGCTACATAGTAGCTCCACTAGGTCAAAGTGTCCCACTAACAGGTAACAAAGTCCATGTTCCTGTTCCTTTTGTTGTAGGATAGTTATCATGTACTATATGGCTAAAATCCAGTTATAAGTGAATACATGCCATTTATCTGGTTCTGGGTTAGGTCACTCAGATGAGCTTTTCTAGTTCCATCAATTTGGTTGCAAATTTCATGATTTCCTTTTATCTGATGGCTGGGTAATATTCCATTGTGTAGATGTACCAGAGTTTTTTTTTTATCCATTCTTTGGTTGAGGGACATCTGAGATGTTTCAAGTTTCTAGATATTACAAATAAAGCTGCTATGAACATAGTTGAGGAAATGTTCTTGTGGATTGGTGAGGAATTTTTTGCATGTATGCCTAGGAGTGGTATGGCTGGGTCTTGATGTAGAGCTATTCTCAGTTTTCTAAGATATCACCAGACTGAATGCCATAGTGGTTGCACAAGTTTGCACTCCCACCAGCAATGGAGGAGTGTTCTTCTTTTTCCACAACCTCATCAGCATGTGCTATCATTTGAGTTTTAGAACTTAGCCATTCTAACAGGTGTGAGATAGAATCTCAGAGTCATCTTGAGTTGCATTTCTCTGATGATTAAGGATGTTGAGCATTTCTTCAAGTGTCTATCAGCCATTAGAGATTCCTATTTGTGAATTCTTGGTTTAGCTCTGTTCCCCATTTTTGATTGGATTATTTGGTTTCTTGGTGTTTAATTTCTTGACTTCTTTATATATTTTGGATATTAGCCCTCAGATGTGGGGTTGGTGAAGATCTTTTACTAGTCTGTAGGCTCCTGCCTTGTTCCAATAATAGGTCTTTGCCTCACAGTAACTGTTCAGTTTCATAAGGTTTCATTTATTTATTGTTGGTCTTAGAGTCTGAGCTGTTGGTGTTCTGTTCAAGAAGTTATCACCTGTGCCAATGAGCTCAAGGCTTTCCTCCACTTTCTCTTCTATTAGATTTAGTGTGTCCAGTTTTATAAGGTCTTTGATCCACTTGAACATAAGTTTTGTGCAAGGTGATAAATATGGGTCTATTTGCATTCTTCTACATCTTGACATTCAGTTAGACTAGCACCATTTGTTGAAGATACTTTCCTTTTTCCATTGTGCATTTTTGGCTTCTTTGTCAAAAATTAAGTGACAATAGGTGTGTGGGTTTATTTCTGGGTCTTTGATTCAATTCTATTGATCAACTGGTCTGTTTCTATGCCAGCACCATGCTCTTTTTATTACTATTGCTCTGTAGTATAGCTTGAATTCAGAGATGGTGATACCACCAGATGTTTTTTTATTGTACAGAATTGGTTTAGCTATTCTGAGTTTTTTTTTGTCATTCCATATGATGTTGAGAATTGCTCTTTCAAGGTCCATAAAGCATTGTGTTGGTATTTTGATACGAAATGCATTGAATCTGTATATTGCTTTTGGTAAGATGGCCATTTTTATTAAGTTGATCCTACCTATCAATGAGCCTGGGAGATCTTTCCATCTTCTGATATCATCTTCAATTTCTTTCTTCATGGACTTGAAATTCTTGTTGTATAGGTCTTTCACTTGTTCATAGCACAATTTTTTTTAAACAACTGAATGGCCCAGGATTGTTTCACTGCTCCCGAGTCAGAGCTCTCTGTGTGGTAGTCTGGGTATTGAGTGTGTAGCGGCTCTGCTGGTATGCTCCTGGGTGTCCAAGCACAGATGCTGTGGACTCTGGAGGTCCTAAGTTTGGGGGTTGAGTCCACCAGCTGGAGACCTGAAAGGATCCAGCAGGGAGGGAGTACAGTTTCCAAGTGGGAGGCGCTCAGTGTTCATGTCTGGTGACTCTGACCCTTAGTGTCTATATTTCCAGTACTGAGTTCTTTGTTGTCCCTGCTGGGCAGGCCCAGATGGGCTTGCACCTGTCTAGATGGTCCACAGCGCACCTCTCTGCCTCTTGTCTCTAAGCACTAAGTCCTTTAATCTGTGTCACTCAGCAGTGCACCCAGGGCAAGACCTCACTGTTCCAGGGGTGGAACTATATATTCTGAAGATCTGGTTTCCTGCCAGAGAAGCCAGAACTAGCAAAGGAGTCCAATATTAACCCCACACCCCATCTAGGGCTTCACCCAGTGGAGATCCAAGCAGCCTTCCAACCTGGCCACCCACCTTTCTGCCCAGACTACAACACAGACAGCTCTGACTTAGGATCAGTGAAACAATCCTGGGCCATTGCTCACTGCCTGCGAGATGGCCTGAGAGAATATAGGTGGCCAGCAAGATTACTGTACCCAGCAAAACTCTCTATCAACAGAGATGGAGAAAACAAGATATTCCATGACAAAATCAAATTTAAACAATATCTACCCACTTATCCAGCACTACAGAAGATTTTAGAAGGAAAGTTCCAACCCTGAGAACATAACTACACCCAAGAAACAGAGGAAACAAAAAACTCCACTGCAGCTAAACCAAAAGAAACACACAACCGCCACCTACACCAAAATAAAGGAAATAACAACCTTGGGTCATTAATATCCATCAACATCAATGGACTCAATTCCCCAATAAAAAGACACAGGCTTAAAGAATGGATCCATAAGCAAAACCCATCATTTTGCTGCATACAAGAAATGCATCTAACTAACAAAGATAGATGCTACCTCAGAGTAAAGGCTGGGAAAAGGTTTTCCAAGCAAATGGACCCAGGAAGCAAGCTGGGGTAGCCATCTTAATATCAAATAAAATAGACTTCCAACTGAAGTTAATCAAAAAAGATAGAGAAGGACATTACATACTTGTTAAAGGAAATATTCATCAAGAGGACATATAAATATTGAAGATCTATGCCCCAAATACAAGGGCACATACATTTGTAAAAGAAACTCTTCTAAAGTTTAAATCACACATCGATCCCCACACATTAGTAGTGGGAGACTTCAACACCCCACTCACAACAACGGACAGCTCACCAAGACAGAAACCAAAAAGAGAAATAATGAGTCTAACAGAGGTCATGAACCAAATGGACCTAACAGATATCTACAGAATGTTTAACCCAAACACAAAAGAATACACCTTCTTCTTAGCACCGCACAGAAACTTCTCCAAAATCGACCATATAGTCGGATACAAAGCAAGCCTCAACGGATACAAGAAAATTGAAATAACCCTCTGTATCCTCTGTATCTTATCAGACCACCATGGAATAAAGCTGGACTTCAACAACAACAAAAAAGAAATAACAGAAAGCCTACACACATATGGAAACTGAACAACTCTTCACTGGATGACTACTGGGTCAGGGAAGAAATAAAGAAGGAAATCAGAGACTTCTTAAAATCCAACGAAAATGAAGGCACAACATACCCAAACCTAAGGGACACAATGAAAGGTGTGCTACGAGGAAAGTTCACAGCACTAAGCACCTTTGAAAAGAAAATTGTGACAGCTCATATTAGCGAATTAACAGCTGAACTGGAAGAATTGGAAAAAAAAAAAAGAAACAAATACTCCCAAGAGGAGCAGAAGGCAGGAAATCATCAAACTTAGGGCTGAAATCAACAACTTAGAAACAAAAAGAATGATACAGAATCAATAAAACCAAGAGTTGGTTTTTTGAGAAAATCAACAAAATGACAAACCCTTAGCCAAACTAACAAAAAGGCAGAGGAAAAAAAACCCAAATCAACAACATCCGAAATGAAAAGGGAGAAATAACAGACATTGAGGAAATCCAGAGAATCTTTAGATCCTACTTTAAAAATCTATACTCCACCAAATTTGAAAATCTAAGCGAAATGGACAATTTTCTTGATAGATTCCACCTACTAAAGCTAAATCAAGATCAGTTTACAGATTAAACAGCCCTATAACCCCTAGGAAAATAGAAACAGTCATTAAAAATCTCCCAACCAAAAAAAGCCCAAGGCCAGATGGTTTCAGCACAGAATTCTATCAGACCTTCAATGAAGACTAATATGGATACTCTTCAAACTCTTCCACAAAATAGAATCAGAAAGAACACTGCCAAACTCATTCTATGAGGGCACAGTTACCCTGATTCCTAAACCACACAAAGACCCAACAAAGAAAGAGAACTTCACACCAATCTCCCTCATGAACATAGATGCAAAAATGCTTAATAAAATACTAGCAAACCAAATCCAAGAACACATCAAAAGTATAATACACCATGATCAAGTAGGCTTCATTCCAGGGATGCAGGGATGGTTCAACATACGAAAATCCATCAACGTAATTCACAAAATAAACTAGATGAAAGAAAAAAAACCACATGATTATCTTGCTAGATGCAGAAAAAGCATTTAACAAAATCCAACACCCCTTCATGCTAAAAGTTCTGGAGAGAGCAGGCATACAAGGACCATATCTGGAAATAATAAATCCAATATACAGCAAGCCAGTAGAAAACATCAAAGTTAATGCAGAGAAACTTGAAGCATTTCCTCTAAACTCAGGGACAAGACAAGGATGCCCACTTCCACCATATCTCTTCAATATAGTACTTGAAGTTCTTGCTAGAGCAATAAGACAACTAAAGGAGATCAAGGAGATACAAATTGGAAACGAAGAAGTCAAATTATCCCTATTTGTAGACGATATGATAGTATACATAAGTGATCCCAAAAATTCCACCAGAGAACTCTTAAAGCTGATAAACACCTTCAGCAAGGTGGCTGGATATAAAATTAATTCAAAAAATCAGAAGCCCTCCTTTATACAACAAATAAATGGGCTGAGAAAGAAATTAGGGAAACAACACCCTTCACAATAGCCACAAATAATATAAAATAACTGGAAGTAACTCTAACCAAGCAAGTGAAATACCTGTAGGACAAGAACTTCAAGTCTTTGAAGAAAGAAATTGAAGAGGCCATCAGAAGACTGAAAGATCTCCCATGTTCATGTATGGGTAGGATCAACATAATAAAAATGGCCATCCTACCAAAAGTAATATACAGATTCAATGCAATTCCTGTCAAAATACTGACACAATTCTTTACAGACCCTGAAAGAACCATTCTCAACTTCATATGGAATAACAAAAAACCCAGAATAGCTAAATCAATCTTGTACAATTAAAAAAAAATGGAGGTATCACCATCCCAGATTTCAAGCTGTACTACCAAGTGGACCAAATACCTTAGCATAAGGCCAGACAAACTAAATCTACTAGAAGAGAAAGTGGGGAAAACCCTCAAACTCATCGGCACAGGTGACAACTTCCTGAACGGAACAAATTCCTCAACAGCTTGGGATCTAAGACCAACAATCAATAAACGGGGCCTCATGAAACTGAAAAGCTTCTGTAAGGCAAAAGTCACTGTCATTTGAACTAAATGGCAGCCTACAGATTGGGAAAAAATCTTCACCAACCCCACATCTGACAGAGGGCTAATATCCAAAATTTACAAAGAGTTCAAGAAATTAAATGCCAAGAAACCAAATAATCCAATCAAAAAATGGGAAACAGAGCTAAACAGAGAGTTCACAAAGGAGAAATCCCTAATGGCTGAGAGACACTTGAAGAAATGCTCAGCATCCTTAATCATCAGAGCAATGCAACTCAAGACGACTCTGAGATTCCATCTCACACCTGTCAGAATGGCTAAGATCAAAACCTCAAATGACAGCACATGCTGGCAAGAGTGTGGAGAAAGGGGAACCCTACTCCATTGCTGGTGGGAGTGCAGGCTTGTGAAACCACTATGGAAGTCAGTCTGGTGATATTTTAGAAAACTTGGAATAGCTCTACCTGAAGACCCAGCCATACCACTTCTGGATATACATCCAAATGATTCCTCACCAAATCACAAGGTAGTTTTCTCATCTATGTTCAAAGCAGTCTTATTTGTAATACCTAGAAACTGGAAACAACCCAGATGTCCCTCAACTAAAGAATGGATTAAAAAACTGTGGTACATCTACGCAATGGAATACTACTCAGCTAATCATGCAATTTGCAGCCAAATGGATGGAAATAGAGAAGCTCATCCTGAGTGAGCTAACCCAGACTCAGAAGGATGCACATGGCATCTTTTCACTGAGAGGCAGATTTTAGCCATATAGTACAGGATAACTATATTACACCAAATGAACCAAAGGCAACATGGACATAGACATTTTTTTCCTGTCAATGAGACACTTTGCCATAGTGGTGCTGCCTTGTAGGCCCCCAGTGTTTGAGGAGGCTCTTGGCCCTCATATGACTGCTGAAATGGGGTGGGGGACTGTTATGTAGGGACACTCCACTCTAGAGGAGTGTGATGGATGGGAGAGGGGGTGGAGGGTGGGAGGCCAGGACTGGGATGGATGGAAAGAGGACACTAATGGATATGTAACCTGAAGTAATAAATAAATATTAAAAAAGAAAGAGAAACAAAAATACTTTCTGGGCCCTTTGGGATTCTTATTCTATTCCTATTGTTAGGTTTGGTCTTTTCAAACTGTACCAGATTTCCTAGATGCTTTCTTTGTTTTAAGATTTAAAATTTTCTTGGATTGATTATTCTATGTGTTCTATAGTGTCTTTTATGCCCAAGTTTATCTCTTCTATCTCTCATATTCTGTTGATGATTCTTGCATCTGTAGTTCCTGTTAACTTACATAGATTTTTTTTCATTTTTTTCCTTTATTTTTTATTTCTTCAACTTACATCTCAATCGCAGTCCCCTCCCTATTCCCCCCTCCAGTCCCACCCTCCCACCCTCAACCCCCCATACTCTTCTCCTTTTTTTCTGTTAAATTTAAGGTATATCTTATCTCCCCCTACAGTTTCCCCTTTCAGTCCAACAAATGGCTCTTTCTCTTATAATAATAAATACAATACAAAACAACAGAGGTAATTAGGCCACAGTTATGAGGGTTATATGGCTTAGCGTACATTGCCAATGTCCAGTCCATATGTATTTGGCACCTGACTTTAACATTCTACTATCTAACCATCTCCATGAGTTTAAAGTTCTATAACTGACTCAAAATTCATACTAACTTGCAACACAATTTTAAAAGTATCTTCTTAGATCTATAACACTCTCTTGACTCCTAAACAACTCAAAATTTAATTAGGAGACTCTAGCTATCTGTTCTTCAACCAACTCAGAGACATGAGAGGGATAAATATATCTGATTTTATAGGGAGTACAGGGACTGCAGCTTCCAAAACTAAGAAATGACATACCAGTGGCTGCCTGGACAGTTCCCATTTTCGCTCCATACATTACAGCTTCGATCTTTAGTTGTTTGGTCTTGTTTCTCTGACAGACATTGATTGTAGAGCAGAGGTTATGAAGGACTTACCTACCCTGTCTTGGCAGAGCTAGGCTGTCGACTTACCTGCTTGCAGGTTTTATCCTTTTTGGACAGCATTCTCTCTACAGTTGGAGCAAGGTGCTTTTCCTACCAAGAGATAGGCTTGTGACTAATTCAATCATCTCCCACTGGAGATTCTTCGATGCTCATCTTCTACTTGGAGGAGAATAGGGGGTGCTGTCAGGAGTTGATATTTCTTGATATAAAAAAATCTAAAGTTACGAAAACATCTTTGAATGCCATATTCTGCAGATCTCTTGAGGTTTTTGAAGAGGCCCTATCTATCTCTTATATTAGGGTAAGCAAATGTTGCTTGTCTCTTAGCAGCTTTATTTCTGATTAGCTTAGAAAATAACTATAATAGGCTATCATAGTACCTAACAGAATGATCAGCTTGCATAACCATTAGTTTGCATTTCTTAATTGTCCTAAACAGTTTATGACAATTAGTAGTAAAAGGCCGAAACATCACATTTCATTTTTTTCTTTACCTCCTAACCCTTCCATCCCATTTCTCTGGGGTGGGGTGTCCTTATATAACAGTCCCTCATCTCAGTTGAGAGGTCATATGAGGGCCAAGAGCCTCCTCATTCATTGGGGGTCTACAAAGCAGTACCATCAGTGAAAAGTGTCTCGTTGCCCGGGAGAGAGAACTACTAAACAAACAAACCAATAAGCAGACAATTAGATAAAAAGACTAAAAAATAGAAAAAATATAAATAAATAAAAAATAAAAATTAAAAATAAAAAGTCTATGTCCAAGTTCCCTTTGGTGTGTTAGTTGTAGTATCGATACCTTCCACTATATAGCTAAAATCCTACTATAAGTGAATAGATGCCATATGCGTCCTTCTGAGTCAGGGTTAGCTCACTCAGTGTGAGCTTTTCTAGTTCCATCCATTTGGCTGCAAATTGCATAATTTCATTGTTCCTAATAGTTGAATAATATTCCATTGTGTAGATGTTCTACAGTTTTTAAACCCATTCTTCGGTTGAGGGATATCTGGGTAGTTTCCAGTTTCTAGCTATTACAAATAAGGCTGCTATAAACATAGATGAGGAAACTTTGTTATGATTCCGTGAAGAGGCATTTGGGTGTATACCCAGAAGTGGTATGGCTGGGTCCTGAGGCAGAGCTATTCCAAGTTTTCTAAGATATCGCCAGACTGACCTCCATAGTGGTTGCACAAGCCTGCATTCCCACCAGCAATGGAGTTGGGTACCCCTTTCTCCACACCCTCGCCAGCATATGCTGTCATTTGAGTTTTTGATCTTAGCCATTCTGACAGGTATGAGATGGAATCTCAGAGTCGTCTTCAGTTGCATTTCTCTGATGATTAAGGATGTTGAGCATTTCTTCAAGTGTCTCTCAGCCATTAGGGATTCCTCCTTTGTGAATTCTCTATTTAGCTCTGTCCCCCATTTTTTGATTGGATTATTTGGTTTCTTGGCATTTAATTTCTTAAGTTCTTTGTAGATTTTGGATATTAGCCCTCTGTCAGATGTGGGGGTTGGTGAAGATTTTCTCCCAGTCTGTAGGCTGCCGTTTTGTTCGAATGAAAGTGTCTTTTGCCTTACAGAAGCTTTTCAGTTTCATGAGGTCCCATTTATTGATTGTTGATCTCAGGTCCTGAGCTGTTGGTGTTCTGTTCAGGAAGTTGTCGCCTGTGCCAATTAGTTCGAGGGTTTCTCCCACTTTTTCTTCTAGTAGATTTAGTGTGACAGGCCTTATGTTAAGGTCTTTGATTCACTTGGATTTAAGTTTTGTACAAGGTGATAAGTATGGGTCTAATTTCATTCTTTTACAAGTGGACATCCTGTTGGACCAGCACCATTTGTTGAAGATGCTGTCCTTCTTCCATTGTGCCATTTTGGATTCTTTATCAAAAATTAGGTGGCCATAAGTGTGTGGGTCTATTTCTGGATCTTCAATTCGATTCCATTGATCTACTGGTCTGTTTCTATACCAATATCATTCTGTTTTTACAACTATTGCTCTGTAGTACAGCTTGAAATCTGGGATGGTGATACCTCCAGATGTTTTTTTTTATTGTACAGGATTGATTTAGCTATTCTGGGCTTTTTGTTGTTCCATATGAAATTGAGAATAGCTCTTTCCAAGTCTATAAAAAATTGTGTTGGTATTTTGATAGGAATTGCATTGAATCTATATATTGCTTTTGGTAGGATGGCCATTTTTATTTATGTTGATCCTACCTATCCATGAACATGGGAGATCTTTCCATCTTCTAAAGGCCTCTTCTATTTCTTTCTTCAAGGGCTTGAAGTTCTTGTTGTACTACAGATCCTTTACTTGCTTGGTTAGAGTTACCCCCAGGTATTTTATGTTGTTTGTGGCTATTGTGAAGGGGGTTGTTTCCCTTATTTCTTTCTCAGCCCATTTGTTTGTTGTATAAAGAAGGGCTTCTGATTTTTTTGAATTAATTTTGTATCCAGCCACTTTCAGGAAGGTGTTTATCAACTGTAAGAGTTCTCTGGTGGAATTTTTGGGGTCGCTTATGTATACTATCATATCCTCTGCAAATAGGGATAATCTGAATTCTTCTTTTCCTATGTTTATCCACTTGATCTCCTTTAGTTGTCTTATTGCTCTAGCAAGAACTTCAAGTACTATATTGAAGAGATATGGTGAAATTGGACATCCTTGTCTTGTCCCTGAGTTTAGAGGAAATGCTTTAAGTTTCTCTCCATTTATTTTGATGTTGGCCACTGGCCTGCTGTATATTGCCTTTATTATTTCTAGGTATGGTGCTTGTATGCCCGTTCTCTCCAGAACTTTTATCATGAAGGGGTGTTGGATTTTGTCAAATGCTTTTTCTGCATCTAGCGAGATTATCATGTGGTTTTTTTTCTTTCATCTTGTTTATATGGTGAATGACGTTGATAGACTTTCGTATGTTGAACCATCCCTGCATTGCTGGGATGAAGCCTACTTGATCATGGCGTATGATACTTTTGATGTGTTCTTGAATTCAGTTTGCTAGTATTTTATTAAGTATTTTTGCATCTATGTTCATGAGGGAGATTGGTCTGAAGTTCTCTTTCTTTGTTGGGTCTTTGTGTGGTTTAGGAATCTGGGTGACTGTGGCCTCATAGAATGAGTTTGGCAATGTTCTTTCAGATTCTATTTTGTGAAAGAGTTTGAAAAGTAATGGTGTTAGCTCCTCTTTGAAGGTCCGGTAGAATTCCATGCTAAAGCCATGTGGCCCTGGGCTTTTTTTGGTTGGGAGATTTTTAATGACTGTTTCTATTTCCTTAGGGGTTATAGGGCTGTTTAATCTGTTTATCTGATCTTGATTTAGCTTAAGTAGGTGGAATCTATCAAGAAAATTGTCCATTTCACTTAAGTTTTCAAATTTGGTGGAGTATAGATTTTTAAAGTAGGATCCAAATATTCTCTGGATTTCCTCAATGTCTGTTGTTTTTTCTCCCTTTTCATTTCTGATTTTGTTGATTTGTGTTTTCTCCCTCTGTCTTTTAGTTAATTTGGCTAAGTGTCTGTCTATTTTTTTTTTTGATTTCTCGAAGAACCAACTCTTGGTTTCATTGATTCTTTGTATAGTTCTTTTTTTTTAAGTTGTTGATTTCAGCCCTAAGTTTGATGATCTCCTGCCTTCTGCTCCTCTTGGGAGTGTTTGCTTCTTTTTTTTTCCAGTTCACTCAGTTTAGCTCTTAATTCGCTAATATGAGCTGTCACAATTTTCTTTTTGAAGGCACTTTGCTATGAACTTTCCTCGTAGCACAGCTTTCATTATGTCCCATAGGTTTGGGTATGTTGTGTCTTCATTTTCATTGGATTTTAAGAAGTCTTTGATTTCCTTCTTTATTTCTTCCCTGACCCAGTGGCCCTCTAGTAAAGAGTTGTTCAATTTCCATGTGAGTGTAGACTTTCTGTTGATTCTTTTGCTATTGAAGTCCAGCTTTATTCCATGGTGGTCTGATAAGATACAAGGGGCTATTTCAATTTTCTTGTATCTGTTGAGGCTATCTTTGTGTCCAACTATATGGTCGATTTTGGAGAAGGTTCTGTGAGGTGCTGAGAAGAAGGTGTATTCTTTTGTGTTTGGGTGAAATGTTCTGTAGATATCTGTTAGGTCCATTTGGTACATGATCTCTGTTAAACTCATTATTTCTCTGTTTGGCTTCTGTCTTGATGATCTGTCCATAGTTGTGAGTGGGGTGTTGAAGTCTCCCACTATTAAAGTGTTTGGATTGATGTGCGATTTAAGTTTTAGAAGCGTTTCTTTTATAAATGTAGGTGCCTTTGTATTTGAGGCATAAATGTTCAATATTGAGATGTCCTCTTGGTGGATATTTCCTTTAATGAGTATGTAATGCCCTTCTCTGTCTTTTTTTTATTAACTTCAATTGGCAGTCTATTTTTTTGATATTAGTTTGGCTACTCCAGCTTGTTTCCTGGGTCCATTTGCTTGGAAAACCTTTTCCCAGCCCTTTACTTTGAGATAGTGTTTATCTTCAATAGTGAGGTGTGTTTCTTGTATACAGCAAAAAGATGAGTCTTGTTTACGGATCCAGTCTGTAAGTCTGTGTCTTTTATTTGGCGAGTTGAGTCCATTGATGTTGATGGATATTAGTGACCAGGGGTTGTTATTTCCCATTATTTTGGTATAGCTGGCTGTCTTGTGTTTCTTTTTGTTTACTTGCTGTGGAGGTTTCTATTTCCTCTGTTTTCTTGGGTGTAGTTATCTTCTCTGGGTTGCAATTTTCCGTCTAGGATCTTCTGTAGGGCTGGGTTTGTGAGGAGATATTGTTTCAATTTGATTTTGTCATGGAATATCTTGTTTTCTCCTTCTATGTTGATAGAAAGTTTTGCTGGGTATAGTAGTCTGGCTGGGCACCTATGTTCTCTCAGGGCTTGTAGGACATCCATCCAGGCCCTTCTAGCTTTTAAAGTTTCTGAGGCGAAGTCAAGTGTGATTCTGATGGGTCTGCCATTGTATGTGACTTGCCTTTTTCTCTTACAGCTTTGAATATCCTTTCTTTGTTCTCTACATTTGGAGTTTCTATTATTATGTGGTGAGAGGAGTTTCTTTTCTGATCTAATCTGTTTGGTGTTCTGTGAGCCTCTTGGATTTTTTACTGGCATCTCTTTCTTTAGGTTTGGGAAGTTTTCTTCTATGATTTTGTTGAAGATATTTCTTGGACCATGGAGTCGGGAGTCTTCTCTTTCCTCTATGCCTATAATTCTTAGGTTCCATCTTTTCATTGAGTCTTTGATTTCTTGGATGTCGTGGGTGAGAGATTTTTTAGCTTTCTCATTTTCTTTGGATGTTGTACTGATTTCGTCCATCAAATCTTTCATGCCTTAGATCCTGTCTTCCATCTCTTGCATCCTATTTTTCATACTCACATCCGTAGTTCCTGTTCTCTTCTCTTGATTCTCCATTTCCTCTTTTAACTCTGACTGTGTTTTCTTTATTGTTTCCATTTCTATTTTCATGTCTTGAATGGTATTGTTCATTTTGTACATTCCTTATCCAGTTTGCTTGTTTTTGCCTGGAAATCTTTCATTGCTTTGTTCTTTTCCTGTTCAATGTGGGTCACCTTGTCGTGGAGCTCTTTAATGGTGTTATTCGTTGTTTTGACTTGTAAAATTGTGGATTCTTTGAATTCCTTCATAGTTTTAAGTTCTTCTTGAAGGGACTCTATCACTTTCCATAATGTAGAATTGTCATCGTTTTCATGTGTTTCAATTGTGGTGAGGTGGTTCGGGCTGGACGGAATAGCGTTGCTTTGTTTTGTTGGAGACATTTCGCTCTGTTTTTTTTTTTGTCTGGGTCCTCTGGCCATGTGAAATTTTTTTGCTGTCTTCTGGACTTGGGTTCAAAGGGGGCGCTTTGGTGTAGGAGTAAAATTACCTTACTGCACCCCTATAAGGTGAGTCATTCAGCCCCGCCTCCCAGGTGGAGACCTAACTAATCCAGGTGGTGAAGCTGTGTACAAGTAATCTCTGGTTCCCCGCCAGAAGGGCCAGTACTAGTACAAAAGGCCGATATACGACAGTTTCAAATATCTCGCAGTTTCCCGGGTTTGGTTCCTGTAGCAGGTAAATCTGCAGTTCAGCTCCAATAGCCTTGCCGCTTCCGCGGCTTGTAAACTGGTCAGTTTCGTCACAGACTGCGATCTGCAGTCTGAAGGCACTTTGCAGCTGAGCTATGCTCACTTCCGAGGGTCACAACCTTTCGCCAGATAGTTGGATCGTCTGTGCAAGACCTGGGACTGCCCAGCAGGGTGTGGATTATCTCTGCGTGGGATCTGAATCTGTCCGCTGGGTATTAGGTTGGAACTTACCAGGAGTCTCTCCTGGTGGGGGATGTGTGATCCCGTTTCCCGGGTCCAGCGGCTTCCTAGAGTGTCCAAGAGTGGGAAGGAGCATCCTGCCTAGGGATCCTCCGTGGTCCCTGGGTAGCTGAGTGAGATTTAGAAGGGGTAGTGCCCTTTGTACAGCATCCTGCAACACTTGCCGCCTTATGACTGTTAACCCCGAAATCAAAATACGTCCTCGCAGGCCGCCCCCATCTTGGATATTACATAGATTTTTAATTGTCAGAATTTCCTCCGTTTGTGTTTTTCTTTATTGATTCTATTTCCAGTTTTTGATCTTGAATGGTTTCTTTTAACTTTTTGTTTGTTGTTTGGCATTTTCTTTCTTTCTTTCATTCTTTCTTTCTTTTTTTACCATTCTTTAAGGGATTTGTCGATTTTCCCCCAAGTTTCTGTTTGTCTGTTCTTTGATTTCTTCAAGATATTTTTTCACTTGCTCTTGAAAGACTTCTGTTATCTTCATAAAGTTGGTTTTAAGGCCATTTTTAAAAATTCAGTTGTATTGAATATTTAGGTTTTAATGTATTAGGATAGTTGGGTTCTGGGAGTGCTATATAGCTCTGACTTTTGTTGATTTATTCTTACACTGGCATGTAGACATCCCAGGTTGGGATGATTATAGTTCTAGTTGCTGTGTTTTGTTTGTGTCTTTGTTGGATGGGTGTTTTATTCCTTGTTTTCTGTTTCTTCTTTGGTCTTCTGGTCTTTGGCCTGGATTTTGTGATCTTTGAACCATTAGGGAGTTTATCTTCAAGTTGGAGACTGGAGTTATGGTGGCTAGTTTGGCTTTTGATGAAGCAGGGGGTTCTCTGCCCTAGTTGGGGAGTGGGTGGGATAAGATGATTGAGGATGTGGGGATTGGGGGCACTGAGTGAGTAGAGTTCTCTGGTATGTAGCTTTCTGTGGTTCTGGTGACTGGTAAAGTATCTATTCCAGTAGGGAGTTTCAACATGTGTCCACCTATCTGTTTTTCTGGCTTGCTTTGACTGCACCAGTTCTTCTGTCCAGGGTGCCTTGTACCAGTTCTTATGACTGGCATGATATACCACTGGGCAGTAGAAGTCCATCTGAATTAGGACCAGGGCACTGAAGTAGATCGGGGTAGTGGGGTGGGATGGGGACACAGTGGAATGGGTCTTTGGTAACCAAATCTATGGAGTGAGGTAATTCTACAGGCAGGAGGGCCACACTCATCTGTTCTTCTGAATGGTGTGGCCTGTACCTGAGCAGTGGAATCTGTCTGAGTTGTGGCCAGGTGCCTGTTCTGACTGGTGTGGACTACTCCTTGTCAGCAGAAGTCCACCACAGTTGGGGTCTAGATCACAGCAGCAGAAAGGGATAGTGTTAGAGTAGGATGAAGGGGCAGTGGAATTAGTTTTGGGAACTGAATATAGTGAGTGGGGCAGTTTAGTGGCAGGAGAGTTCTGACTGATGTGGCCTGCACTGAGGTTGTGTTTTCTTTATTATTTCATTTCCATTTTCAGATATTGAACAGTTTTGTTTCCTTCAACAGTTTGCTTTTCTTGGCTTTCTTTAAGTAACTAATTCATTTCTTCCTTTTTTTTTGTTTGTCTTTTCCCCAATTTCTTTAAGAAATGTATTCATTTCCTTTTTGAGAATAACTATCATCTTCATAATGTTGGTTAGAAGGTAATTTTATTGTGCTTCAGCTGTGTTGGAATATTTAGGGCTTGCTGTAGTAAGACAACTGGGCTCTGGTGGTGACATATTGTCCTACCTGTTATCGATTTTGTTCTTATACTGGCATCTAGGCATATGGTTTGGGGTGATTATAGGTCTAGAGGCTGATTTCCGAGTTTGTCTTTGTTGTATGGTGTTTTGTTTCTTGGTTTCTGTTTCCTCTGTGGTATTCTGGCCTGAGTGGTCTATGGTTGAGTACAGGGTCTTATCCAGAGTTTGAAGCTGCACATCTGATAGCTGGGATGTCCCATGGTAGAGAAAGGGGTTTTCATCTGAGGTGGGGGGCTGGAATTCTGGAAGCTGGTGTGTCTTCTTTCATAGCTGGGGGGGTCCTGGGTTTTCTGACTGCCGGTGTGGCATCTTGTGGACCATTTGCTTCTGTAGGAGGTGTGGACCAGTACTTTGTGATGGGCATAGAGGAGTGTTGGTGGTCCACATGCAAAGAATTTACCTTCAGATGCGGGTGCTGGTGTGGCTTCAGGTGGAGTAGGGTCCTCCAATGGAGGTGTAGGTTGGGATAGGATGACAAGGAGAAGAAGTGCTGAGTGGTTTCTGGAGGAGTGTTGATAGTCCATGGGCAGAGGGTTTACTTGGAATCTGAGTACTGTGATGGCCTCTGAATATATGCATTTTCTTAATATCTAGGGATGTTGAACAATATCTTTTCATGCATGATTTATTATTTTATTTGTGATGCTTTATAAAATTGATAAGTTTACATGAGTAATCATCTCTATTATTAAGGGAACAATTTTTCATCATTAACTATTACATTTAAATTTTTATAAATGTTTTTATCAGGTTGACCAAACTTTTTTTCAGATGTGTCTATTACTGTAACTAGATGTCCGACTTACTGAATTTTTATTCATCTGCTGGAAATAACATAATATAGGAATTACACCAATTTCTGTTCTGATATTAAATGTACTCATACATTTATATACATTATATACTCCAATATACATTCAACTTTAATCATATTTTAATACATTTATTTGGCTGAACAACTTTTTATAGGATATATGTGTCATTTGCAAGATAAAGGATAGTTTTTTCTTATTTTATGTTTATTTATTACTTCAAGTTACATCTCCATCATAGTCTCCTCTCTCTATCCTTCCCAGTCCCACACTCCCACCATCTTCCCCCTCTCCCACCTATCTTTTTCCTCTGGAGTAGGTTGCCCCTACATATCAGTTCCCTTCAGTTCAACAGTAATATGAAGGTTAAGAGCTTTTTCTTGGACTGGGGGCTTATATGGCAACTCCATTAGTGCAAAGTGTCCCATAAACAGGTCACGAGGTCTATGTTCCTGTTCCTTTTGGTGTGCTTGTTATAGGATAGTTATCCTTTATTACAAGGCTAAAATCCAATTACAAGTGAATAGATGCCATGTGCATCTTTCTGAGTCTGAGTTAGCTCACTCAGGATAAGATTTTCTAGTTCCATCCATTTGGCTGCAAATCGCAGGATTTCCTTGTTTCTGGTAGCTGAGTAATATTCCATTGTGTAAATGTACCACAGTTTTTTTTAAAAACCCATTCTTCAGTTGAGGGACATCGGGGTTGTTTCCAGTTTCTAGCTATTACAAATAAAGCTTCTATGAGCATAGATGAGGAGATGTCCTTATGGTTTGGTGAAGAATCGTTTGAAGTATATTCAAAAATGGTATGGCTAGTTCTTGAGGTAGAGCTATTCCAAGTTTTCTAAGACATAGCCAGACTGATTTCCATAGTGGTTGTACAAGCTTTCACTCCCACCAGCAATGGAGGAGTGTTATCCTTCTCCACAGCTTCCCCAGCATGTGCTGTCACTTGAGTTTTTGAGCTTAGCCATTCTGACAGGTGTGAGTGTAGGGAGTTAGATTAATATAAATTAGATTTAGTAAATATCTAGGTTTCTGATACAGTCTCTTAATCCTGGGCATGAAGATCAACTTGGCTGTGAGCAATTAGCTTATCAGCTTATGGATGAAGTCACATGAAATGAGGGGAGTCTCTATGGACTGAAAAAAAAAGATTGAAGCCAGGTGAAACAAGGAAAGACTTTATGACCTGGCATTGTTTTCAACTGCTAAGTGGGCAGAGTCCAAGTTAAGCTGAAGCAGGTGGAACAAGGAGCAATCCTATTTATGGAGGTGAGGGGACACACTAGAGAGCTAGAGCTCTGATGCTAGTGAGCTCCAATGCTAGCAAGTCCTCACGCTAGAAAGGAAAACAAGTAGGTTGTATTCTCTGATGGAGAAAGTGCTGGTGGACTGATGGCTAGATCTCCCTGAGGCAGAAAGAAGCTGGTGAGCATAGAAAGCCTCAGCAAGACAGCAAAAGGCCAAGGACTAAACCCTGTGGCTCAGTTTTTGCCTAGAGGGGTTTGACCTGTCCAAACAGAGGCCTGAACAGTGGCCAGCTTTAAAGATTGAGGCAGAGCTGCAGAGTTGCTGATACAAGGAAATAAGTTGGCCTACAGACAGCTGAGGTCTCCCAGAGAGAAGAAAGCCTCAAGCCTTATTTAAGTGAAACCACCATAGCCAATTTATCCTGATGAATCTACATCTGAGATATTCCAGAAGAAAGACTGCTAAGTGCATCCACTGAGCTGGGTCAGTTACAGGCTCTGTACTGCCACCAGGCACACTTTCACTGGCTTCGTCCAGTCCTCACTGAGGATAAGAGCAGGGAGGAAAAGTAGGGGCAAG
>CAJQZJ010034102.1:2681453-2697627 GCA_907164525.1 Lophiomys imhausi | reverse complement strand
AGAGCTAGGAAATACATGTTTGTGGACCTACACTTATACACCTACCTATGACACAATTAGGAAATACATATGTGTGTGAACATGCACTTTTACACCTACCCATGGGAGAGCTAAGAAACCCATTTCTGGGGCTGGAGAGAGGGCTCAGCAGTTAAGAGCACTGTATATTCTTCCAGAGGTCCTGAGTTCAATTCCCAGCAACCATGAGGTGGTTCACAACCATCCACAATGTGATCTGATACCCTCTTCTGGCTGTAGGTGTACATGTAGGTAGATAGAACACTCACATGCATAAAATAAATAAATAATAAAAAATTCCATTTATGTGAATATTCACATATAGATCTACCTATTACAGAGCTAAGAAATATACATGTGTGTGTACCTGCATGAAAGTATTTTATTTGTTTTCAGAATAATAAGATCCATCAGGTTTTATCACACAGCTGTACTCATCATCTTAATTTCTGAATTAAGAGTGGGGTTCCAAAGATATCAAGAAAGAACTTACTTGTCTAAGGAATGAATTACAGTGGAAAAATGACATGTGGTTGCTATCTTCTACATTAGTTTCTGAATGAAAAGGAAAATGTAAAAAACAGATTGATAAAGGTGTTGGCTTGCTGTTTCTCACAGTTGGGAAGCCTAATGGTAAAGAGAACGTAGCTCACTGGGACTAGAGAGATGACTTAGTGATTAAAAGCACTTTTTGAAGGCACAAGTTATGTTTCTAACACTCAGATGGTGACTTACAATCATTCACAATTCCAATTTCATGGACCCACCCACCTTCTTCTGGTCTCCAAGGGTAGCACAAATACATATGGTATACATACATACTATATACATACATACATACATACATACATACATACATACATACATACATACATACATACATAAAAGCAAAACACTAATACACACAAAATTAATTAAAAAAACACAACTCACATGTGTGCCAAAAAATCCTTCCTGGAATCAGAAAAATTGGAGCCATAAGAAGAATCAGATAATGAGGATCAAGAGATGAAAATAAAGATGACAGAAGATACCCATAAGATCCAACCTTTGATACAGAGAAAGGAAAATGTATGTAATCTAGCAAGCAGATGGAAATCTTAAAAGTGGCCCAATGTAAGAGGCCATGATAGTGAGTGTTTTATTTCTCAATTGTTTGAATTTGGAAAGATTTTAAAATAACAATAAAAGAGTCCTTCATAGCCTCGTTCATAAGTCTGTGAGATATGGGGGGAACTGGGATTAAGCTCACTGTGAAAATGCAAAAACTGGGTAATATTCATTCATTCTTGAGATGCCTACATAATCTGAAGAAATGTGAGTAAAATCAGGTCCCCGATGGACTGACCTGTAAGATCCATTAGAAATGCCTGGTTATCAACAATTGAGGCCTGCATGAGTATCACAGACTAGAAGACCATAAAGGAAGGTGAGAATCAGGCAACGTTTGATTCCCATTTCACAGGGTCTGATGGAGCTAAGTTTACAGGAGAGTTTTTAAAAAGGATTGATTCAACAAGGGCCTCAGTAATGATACAGGGTTTTAGTAGCTTTGCTGACCCCCATGGAAGGACATAATCATTACTTTAGAAGAAGGTCTGACAAATCTAAATAATCCAGACCAACAAATGAAATGGGTTTATAAAATGCAAAAATCAACCAAAATGGGATGAAACAATAGAAAAACTGTCCATGAAGTCTGTAAGAGTTGTGTCAACCTGGAGTTCTTAGAGAAGAAAATTAATAGAAAGCAAAATAGTGTGCTAGTAAACTCCAGGAAGGGTTTAAAACCTACGCTAACAGTTGATAGGATAGGCAATTATCCTCCCAATCCTATGTGCTGTAAAGTATACTGAGGGTACAGACTGTTACCCAAGCAGGAGCCCTTTCACCAGCAAGGTGTGACTGATAGAAAGACAAAGGTGGCAGGGCCTGGTGGCACACGCCTTTAATCCCAGCACTCGGGAGGCAGAGGCAGGTGGATCTCTGTGAGTTCAAGGCCAGCTTGGTGTATAAAGTGAGTCCAGGTCAGTCAAGGATACACAGAGAAACCCTGTCTCAAAAAACAACAACAACAAAAAACAAACAAACAAAACAAAAAGAAAAAACAAACATAAAAAACCAGAAAGAAAGAAAGAAAGAAAGAAAGAAAGAAAGAAAGAAAGAAAGAAAGAAAGAAAGAAAGAAAGAAAGAAAGGAAAAGGTAGCAATGTTGTCCCGGAGCCAACCCCAAAAGCTGACCTGGAAGTATAGACTAAAGTCTTTGTGCTAAGGATCACAAGCAAGATCCACTGAGAACATGTGGTAGAGGAGGCTGGAGAGTTCAAGTAAAATGCCTATGGGTTATGGAAGGTTAAATGGAGGAGTGTCTTTTACCCATGCTCCTTGTACTCAATATTGCTCTTAGCGACATAGTGAATTTTAGACAACCTGGCATACATGAGACCCTGTCTGAAAGGTAAAGAAACAAAAGTAAAACACATTTTGCAATGGGAAAAGGGATCAAGCACATTTAAACAATACAGCTGTTAGGCAGATAATCCTCTTATGTTAAATATAGCTAATGAAATTAGGTCAATGGGAATGGTTTTGTCTGTGGTAGGGAAATCTAGTGGCATCACTGAGACACTTTATGATCAGTTCTATTTTGTTTAAATCTCTCTCTATCACTACCAGTCTGAATGATTAAAGACATGAGGCAGACAATGGATGAATGAACGAATGTTTATTTACTGAATTAATGAGCGACAAGAATTATCAAGCATGTGCATCATCAATCTTTTAAGTACTGGGTTTTTTGTTTTGTTTTTCGAGACAGGGTTTCTCTGTGTAGCCCTGGCTGTCCTGAACTCACTTTGTAAACCAGGCTGGCCTTTAACTCACCTGATTCTGCCTCCTGAGTACTGGGATTAAAGGTGCACACCACCATTGCCTAGTAAGTGCTGCTTTATTTTATTGTATTTTATTTATTTGACACTGGGTCTCATGAAGTCCAGGGTGTGAACAGAGACTCACTCATTATTTAGCCAAAGATGCCTTGTACTCCTGATCTCTCTGTCTCTATCGCCCAAATACTAAGAATACGGGCATATAGCCTGATTAACTGAGGCAGGCATAAATAAGGAATGTTTGAGATATACATATACCCCTCTTCAATAATGTAGTTATCAATCTAAGATCCTCACTTGTATATGCTATGTATTCAGATCCCTCTCCTATCAATGTATACAGTAACCTAAAGCTGCCACCTGCAATCCAGTCACATACATACACATACAACTCCAAACAATGGAATAAATGGAATAAGTTTCTCCTTCCTTAACATCCATAAAACTGGGATAGTTTCCATTCAAATGAGTTCCTAGTTATATCTGGGTAAGGTAAGATGGTAAAAAGTCTGATATGGCATGAACTAATTTTAGATGAGTGTGTAATAAGACAAACTGTCCTCTGAGTGAATTTTTATCATCTTGTACCTATGCCTAATTGATCATGCATGATTATAAATAGATGCTTGATAGGAAGGACATATACAGTAGAGAAAAAGATCATATAATTCAAATATGTCAATCAAAATAGAGAACTGCCCATCTTATAACGCAATAATCAGTCCCTCCTTTGTTTAGATCCCAAAAAGAAGCCCCAAGTAATAACTGGGGATTCTTGAATATTCTCTCACTCATGTGGCATGCTGTTATTCTTGACAGTTACTCTGATCCATTCTATTACTTTGATTTTGAATAAAGTTTCTTTGTTAGCTACTATGACAGTCTATCACAGATATTCTCTAAACTACCCAGTAATCAAGTTGCTAAGAGACAAGCAACATTTGCTTATCTAAATACAAGAGATGGTTAGGGCATCTTCAAAAACCCCTAGAGATCTGCAGAATATGGCATTCAAAGATGTTATCTTAAATCAAGATTTTTTTTTGATATCGAGACATATCAGCGCCTGACAGCACCCCCTATTCTACTCCAAGTAGAAGATAAGCATCGAAGAACCTCCACTGTAAGATGGTTGAATTAGTGGCAAGCCTTTCTCTTGGCATGAAAAAACCCCTTGCACCAACTGCAGACAGACTGCTGTCCAAAAAGGACAAAACTTGGTAGCAGGGAAGTCGACAGCCTAACTCTGCCAAGACAGGGTAGGTAAGTCCTTCATAATCCCTACTCTACAACAAATGTCTGTCAGAGAAACAGGACCCAAAGCCTGAAGATTGATGCTGGAATGTATGGAGAGAAAATGGGAACTGTCCAGGCAGTTATTGGTATGTTCTTTCTTAGTTTTGGAAGCTGCAGGCTCTGCACTTCCTATATAAGCAAATATATTTATCCCTCTCAGGTCTCTGAGGTGGTTGAAGAATAGACAGATAGAATCTTATAGTTAAATTTTGAACTGTTTAGGAATCAAGAGGGTGTTATAGATCTAAGAAGATACTCTTAAAAGTGTGTTGCAAGATAGTATGAATGTTGAGTGACATATAGACCTTTAAACTCATGGAGTTGGGTAGATAGTAGAATGTTAAAGTCAGGGGCCAAATAGGTATAAACTGAACATTGGGAAGGTATACTGGGCCAATTTACTCTCATAAATGTGGCATATTTATATCTATTGTTTTGTATAATACTTACTGTTATAAGAGAAGGAACCATCTGTTGGACTGAAAGGGGAAACCTCTGGAGGGAAGAGGGTGGAAGGGCGGGTTAGGAAGGGGGAATAGGGAGGGGTTTGTTACTGAGATGTAACTTGAAGAAAAAAAAATAAAGTATTTAAAAAAAAAAAGTTTCTTTGCTAATTGCAATCTCTGTGTGCCCTTATTACAGTTCTTTGAAACAAGAACCTGAAAACTGCCACTTCAGACATTGACTAACCAAGTAAAATTTATTTAGTTATTAAATAACAAGAACCTAGAACAAAGGATTTCAGAAGATATTTTTTTAACTTACTTATCTTTTTAAAATTTTTAATTCATTTTTAAAATTTTCTTCAAGTTACATCTCCATCGAAATCCCCTCCCTACTCTCCCCTCCAGTCTCACCCTCCCACCCTCTTCTCCCTCAACCCACCCATCCCCTTCCTTTTTCTTTTTTTTTTAAGTTTAAGGTATATGTTTTTCCCCCAACAGCTCCCCCTTTCAGTCCAACAAATGGCTCTTTCTCTTACAACAATAAATACAATACAAAACAACAGAAATAATTAGGCCACAGTTATGAGTTATATGGCTTAGCATACATTCCCAATGTCCAGTCCATATGTATTTGGCACCTGACTTTAACATTCTACTATCTAACCCTCTTCATGAGTTTAAAGTTCTATATCCATCTCAGCTTTCATTCTAACTTGCATCACAATTTTAAAAACATCTTCTTAGATACAGAACATCCTCTTGATTCCTAAACAACTCAAAATTTAACGATGATACTCTGTCTATCTATTCTTCAACTACCTCAGAGACCTGAGAGGGATAAATATATCTGATTATATAGGAAGTGCAGGCCCCGCAGCTTCCAAAACTAAGAAATGACATACCAGTGGCTGCCTGGACATTTCCCCTTTTCTCTCCTTACATTACAGCAACAATCTTCAGCTGTTTGGCCCTGTTTCTCTGACAGACATTGATTGTAAAGTAGGAATTATGAAGGACTTGCCTACCCTGTCTTGACAGAGCTAGGCTGTTGACTTACCTGCTTCCAAGTTTTGTCCTGTTTGGACAGTATTCTGTGTACAGTTGAATCCCACATAAATTCTCCAGAGTCAAGATTACTTGTCCAGTGGATACTTAAGTGACTGATGACCATGAGTTTATCTCCAAGTTTGACTCCAAGAAAGAGAGGGAGGAAAAAAGAGGGAGAGAGTTGGGAAGAGAAGCAGAGAGAGCGAGCCTCCAAAATGCCCAGATTATATAGGAAAATGGCTTCTGGGGTAGAATATGCCTTTAACAGGTGGAAACTGAGGCATGCTAGGAGAACCTGGAGATCCAAACCTAACAGGTGGCTTCCTTGAAAAAGTATGAAAAATGAGGAATCTGTAAAGGATTTTTTTTTGTTTTTGTTTTTGTTTTTTAGGTTTTTTTTTTTTTTGAGACAGGGTTTCTCTGTGTAACAGCCCTGGCTGTCCTAGAACTCACTCTGTAGACCAGGCTGGCCTTGAACTCACAGAGATCCGCCTGCCTCTGCCTCTCGAGTGCTGGGATTAAAGGCATGAGCCACAACACCTGGCCCCTCTATTTCAATTTTAATCTAAGAGGATTCACTGATTTTCTTTGCTCCTCTTCCCAATGTATGTTAAATAAATCTATTTTTTTTCTGTTTTCCACTCTTTTCTCCCTCTTTTAATTGGTGTATTGAGAACAGGTGGTCAGATCTGGTTTCACAAACTGTGACAGGCAAAGAAACATTTTAAGAATTAAGAATTGCTTGACATTCGTGGCTCAATGTAACTCAAGATTGTCTACCTAGCACTTGGGAGAATGATGCAAGAGGCTACCTCAAGTTAAAAGCCACCATGGTCTACTGTATTAGTCAGGATTCTCTAAAAAATCTGATGAATGAATGAATGTGTGTGTGTGTACTCTCTCTCTCTCTCTCTATATATATATATATATGTATATATATATACATATATATATATACCATTTATTGGAGTGACTCACAGGGTAGTCCCAAAATGACTGTCTCCTGACAGGAAGGCCAAGAATCTGGTAGTTGAAAGTTCACAAGGCTGCACATTTCAGCTGGTCTTCAATCTATGTTGAAATCATGAATAAGTATGTTCTAATGTCTCAACAGCAGGATAGATGAACTTATCAGCAAGAAGGTATGCAAGCAAAAATGCAAAAGTTTCTATTCTGTTTTATGGACTGCTATCAGAAGCTGCACACCATATTTAGTTTGGGTCTTCCCACTTCAAATGATCCAATTAAGAAGAATCCCTCAGTGCTGGAGAGATGGCTCAGTGGTTAAGAGCACTGGCTGTTCTTCCAAAGGACCCGGGTTCAAATCCCAGAAACCACATGGCAGTTCACAAATCCCAGCAACCACATGGCAATTCACAGCAGTCTAGTTGCCAGGCATGATGGCACATGCTTTAATCTAGGGAGGCAGAGGCAAGTTGATCTCTGTGAGTTCAAGGCTAGCCAGGTCTACAAAGTCTAGAACAGCCAAGGATACACAGAGAAATTCTGTCTTGAAAGACCAAAAAAAAAAAAAAAAAGGAAAAAAGAAAAAGAAAAAAAAAAAAAGAAAAATCCCTTACAGCCCACCTGCTTGTGAACTCACAGAGATCCACCTGCCAAGTTCTGAGCCTATGAAGGCTTGTGGCACTATGCCTAGCAAGCTTTGAAAAGGTTTGAGTTTTGGTTTTTTTGAGACAGGGTTTCTCTGTGTAGCCCTGGCTGTCCTGGAACTCACTCTGTAAACTAACTAGTCTGGACTTGAAGTCAGAAATCCACTTGTTTCTGCATCCTAAATGCTGGGACTAAAGGTATGCCATCATGCCCAGCAGGGGCAGCATTTTAAGTGGATATGTTGAGATATTTTTTAAAAAGCAGCAATGAATTTTTATTTTCAGACAGAGTCTTATGTAGTTCAGGCTAACCTCAAACTTGCTATGTTGCTGAGGATGACCTTGAGTTCCTAATTCTTCATCCTCTACATCCCAAGTCCTGGGGTTACAGGTATATGCCAGCCCATCCACTAGAAATCATGTCTTTGTAACAAAACTCAAGACGTTAAATGATGGCCCTGGTGTGCTCACCTTTGTGTATACCTGGTCAGTCTTAGTAATTACAGAAAATGCTACAAAAGACCAAGCTGGGGGACTGTGGATCTTTAAAAACTGTTTAGCCTTACAAAATTGAGTGTTCAGCCCTTAATCTGGCAGTAAGAGTTTGGTCTGTGTGATTCCTATGTCTTGGAAGTTGGATTTACACAAATATGTAGCAACCTAACTCATATGTAAAATTGCAGCGGTCCAGAAGTTCCTGAATTTTGTTTCTTCAATTCAGGCTCGCTAACTCAGAAATTCCGAGGCTAAAAAGACTTAACTTTTTTTTTTTTTTTTTTTTTAGCAGGCTGGTTGCTAGGAATTTGGGAACTCTGCTCACTTGGGATCTCCCAGTGAAGTAAAGAGGCTCAGAGGCACAGGCCACTGAATGAAGTACTGGCACAGGATAATGTCATCGCCAGCCTGCACCGAGGTAAAATTCAGTCAGTTGTCTTTGCGCCCGAGGGTGGCCATAGACCATTAACCAGAGTTCCAGCAGGCATGTGGTGCGTGTAGTATTTCTGGTCCAGCCCTGTGGGGCCCGAGCGATCTTGCACTTGTTTCTTCTGTTTTTTCAGCGTTTTTCTCCTGTGAGAAAGAAGAGGCGAGCCTATCCTCAAGGCAAAAGGAAATGCACTACAGCGAGCTCACACTAAGCTAGTAGCGAAGTTTTCGCTCAGATTAAGGTGTCTGGTACCTTTAAGAAGCTTAGCAGCCCACGTGACCCAGAGAGCGCCCCGCCCAGCGGTCACGTGGGGGCGCGTGCGCCGCGCGCGCCGCGCTCCGGGAGAGCCAGCCTGCACTGCCTGCCCTTCGGAGCAGCCTCCCGCCCACCTCGGAGCCGGGAGGGAGGGGAAGCGGCGGAGGGATCCCGCGGTGGCGCCCTGTGCGCGTGCGCAGCGAACAGCTGTCACCTAGTGCGGAACAAGTCTTCCAAACATCCCAAAACCCTCAGGGGAGGCCGCACTTTCATCCTCTTCATTTGGGCGGCGTCTAGGCTTCAGCCCGCGGCGCAGGTAACCGCTTCTTGGTTCGGGTTGAGGGGGAAGGTTGGCGGCCTCGGCCAGTCTTCGCAGGGCAGCGGCACGGGCCTGGGCGCTCCGCAGTGCACGGCCGTCAGCTGGGAGGGAGGAGGCGGCCGTGACAGCCCATTCTGGCCGTCTGGGTTCGGGAGCTCGCTCGCCGGCCTCACCTCTCGAACCGAGGTGGTGCTGCTCCGGGTTGCCAGGCCTCGGGGGAGTCTGCGGCGCCGACCAGCCTGTTTGCGGCAGACTCCGGGAAGGCCGGGCCTGTGCGCCCTCCGGGCCTCCCTTGGGTCGGGATGTCCGGACCGGTGAGGTAGCAGGTATGTTCCCTCCCCCGACTCGGGTTCGTTCTTGACTCCGGCGTACTATCTTTTCGTTTTTCTTTCCTCGGTCTTGAGGCCATTTCTTTGTGCAGTTCCTGGAAGAGCCGTGATGCGGGGTAGACAGAGGGCGCTTAATAAATGCGAGTTCGATGCGACTTGTGAACTGCCAGGGACAGGATTTTTTCTTTTTTGTGCGGTGGGAATGCCGCGGGGAAGGCAGGCAGGGTACCCGGGGCTGGAACTTGGTATTCTCTGCTCAGTAGTGAAAGCAACTGGACTTAATTTTGATGCTTTCGTAGTGATTTTGGGAGGCAGCCGCTGGCGTGTCTGAGACTCGCAAACTCGCACGTACAGCCTTTGGTCAGGTGCTCCTAGAGAAGATTTAGCACCCCCCCCCCACTGGATACGGCCATTCACATTTGGTGATCTACCTAGCACTGCCTAGAAAGCATGAGTTAGTTAGAATTGTGTTGGTTCCAGGGAGAAGCTTTTGATAGGCTCAGTCCACTCAGTCCGCTTAACACCAATCTTTGCTCCTTTTCACTCACTTAAGTTTATACATAAAAAGGGAGGGAGGAGAGGGAGTTTTTCCTATGGCAAAGGATTCTAATATTCTAATTTGAAAGTGTGATGGATAAAAACATTAGTGACTTAAAATTTTTTTGTTGTTGTTTTTGAGTCAGGGTCTTACTATATGTAGTTCTGGCCGACCTAGAACTCTTTATGGTAGCTAGCCTGGAGCTCAAGGAGATCCACCTGCTTTTGCCTCCCCAGTGCAGGGATTCCTGGTGGTCACATTTATGCTCTGCTACTGGCTATTTAGTCTCTAAAATTTGCGATTCCCCTCAACCCCTAGGCTGGGAATATGGCTCAAGTAGTAGTGTGAATGCTTAGTATCTGAAGACCTTGGGTAAATCTCTAAAATTGAGAAAAAAGAAGAAAAATTTACTATTTAGCATGATCACTACCTAAGTTTTCCTAAAGCTCGCTGGCCTCGTAACCTCTCATGCTTTGTTTTAAAATGTATTGCCTAGTTCAGAAACTTTAGACCCTCCTTCCCATTTTAGTACTTCCAGTTTACACATAATGTTTACAGTTCTCCACAAAATTGGTAATACAATAAAATTCAACTTTATTTTACTAGAAAACTTACTTAATTGCCCCCCTCCTTTCCCTTTGTGGTGAGACTGTTTCTTGTAGCCTACATAGATTGGTGAATTTGTGATCCTTCTGTCTCTACTTGTTGAGTGTTGGGATTACAGTTGTTTGACTTCATGCTGGCGATTGAATTCAAGATTTCTGTGTATAGTAGGCAAACTCTACCAATCAGTATTTCTGGTCCCACTTTCTGTTAGCAGTGTTTCTTACTGTTTATAGCTATGCTCTTGACATTTATTTGATATTATTTATTAGGGGTTAAATGATAAAATAGTTACATTCTGTACTGTCAATAAAGTCAGTATATAATACAAATCTTTCTTTAAAGATTATCTTTTAACCGGTAGTTGTGGCTGAGTGGTTAAGGTGATGGACTAGAAAAAATGTCTTCTTTTTATTGCATATTAATGTTTAGTGCTTCTCTGTAAGTATCATTTCTTGTTTATTTATATTTAAATTTTTTTCATACAGTATATTTTGATCATCATTTTTTTTCCTCCACCAACTCCTTCTAGATCCTCTCCACTTCTCTATATACTTCATGTTGTCTCTCTCTGTCAACCTCCCCATAAAACCCAACCAACCAACTTAAACTCAAAACAAACAAGACCAATTTCCCAAATAGACAAAGCAAAAAGTATACACATACACACACACACACAAAGAGAGAGAGAGAGAGAGAGAGAGAGAGAGAGAGAGAAAGAGAGAGGGGGGGGGGGGAGAGGGAGGGAGGAGAAGAGAATGAGGGGAGAGAGGAGAGAGATGATTATTTTTATTATCTTTGTCAATTACTTCTGGGCCAGGGGCCTGCCCTGGAATGTGGTTGATATATCCAGTGACACTCTATTGGAGAGAACTGACTTTCCCAGGAGGTATAGATTACAAATAGCTTCTTGGGTGGAGTATGATTCCATGCCCTTTTATTCCTCTTAGTGCTGGGACCTTGTCTAGCACACAGGTCTTTTGTGTGCTGCCAATAGTCTCCATGAGTTCATATGTGCATCATTCCTGTTGTGCATGGAAGATCCTTTTTCTTAGGAGTCATCCACTGCCTCTGGCTGTACAGTCTTAACACATCCTCTTCTGCACAGATGCTTGAGACTTAAAATGGAGAAGTTTGATGAAAACATCCTGTTTAGCTAGACCTCACGGCTCCAAAGTCTCTCACTCTCTGCACAAGGTTCAATTGTGTGTCTCTGTGTTAATTAGCATCTATTGCAAGAAGCTTCTCTGATGAGTGTTATGTGAGGCACTGATCAATGGGCATAGCATTTTGTCATTAGCAGTCATTTATTGCAATGTTCCGTTAGCAGAGTAACAGTAGTAGATTTTTTTCCTAGGCCCATGATCTATTTAAAGTGCATGGCCACTTAAGCAGTGTCATGGAATCCATCTCATGGTAAATCTCCCAAAAAAAGTGGTTGATGACGCTAATAACACCAATATGTGTTGCAGGTAGGTCAATGTTGTAGGTTACAGGGTTTGTAGCTTGTGATATTGATGATTAACTTTCTCCTCTGTTATTGTGTAAAGTACCATGAATGCTAGTCAGCAGGAGTAAAGCTTCTATTGGGTACCTGCTCAATTTCTCCATGTTTGATAATATAAGTAGATGATGGTGTTTCAGCATTAGGGCCTTATTGTGGCAGGTAACCAAGAGCTTTGGTAATAGCCTGTTAAGTTTTTTAGGCATGTCTATGAGATTTATTTGGCCAGTGACTCAAAAAGATATAACACATTTTGAGCACTGGGGTTTTGTGGCAGGTATCTAGTTGGGATATTATCTCCCTCATTATATGATGATTCCATTTAGATTACTTTCATAGATTATATATTTAAGGAAAGCTCTAAAGTAGATCTCCATATGACTTTTCCAAAGGGCTTCAGTTTCCCTCCTCATATTTTCTCTTTTACCCTGTCCTCTCATTTCCCTCCAATTTGATCTTCCTATTCTGTCTTTCCATTTATCTCTCCATAACACTATATTCCATTCTCCCTTCCTCGGGATATCCTCTCCCCACTTTTTTTTTTTTTTAAACAAGGTACTTAACCTTTATGGCTATTCAAGTTATATTTATCTAAATTATATCAAAACATATATACAGAGTAAAAATGATCTACATATAAGAGAAAACATGCAATATTTGTCTTTTTGGGTCTGGGCTACTCAGGATGACTGTTTCTAGCTCTTTCCATTTACCTGCAGATTTCATTTTTGTTAACAACCAAATAATATTCCATTGTGTAAATGTACCACATTTTTATTATCTAGTCTAATAGTTGATTAACACTTAGGCTGTTTCCAATTTCTGGCTATCATTTGTAGAGAAGCAATGAACATGGATGAGCAGTTATCACTTTTGAATTGAAGATCTAGACGTAATTCCACACAACTGTATACACCTGAATTTTGATAATGAAGCAGAAATACACACTTGAGAAAAGAAAGCATCTTTAATTATGGTGCTGGTCAAACAGAATGGCTGTATGTAGAATGTATTCATTAAAGTACATCCATATTTATTTTCCTGCAAAAAGCTCAAATTGAAATGGATCAAGGACTTCAGTGTAAGACCATATACTCTGAATATGATAGAAGAGAGTCAGCAATAGCCTTATACTCACTGGCACAGGAAAGGGTTTTCTGAACAGAACACTGGCACAGGCCTTAAGATGCAACAAATACATGGTGGCGCACACCTTTAGTCACAGCATTCGGAGGGCAGAGGCAGGCGGATCTCTGTGAGTTCAAGGCCAGCCTGGTCTACAAAGTGTGTTCTAGGACAGCCAGAGATACACAGAGAAACCTGTCTTGAAAAACCTAAAAAAAAGACAAAAAAAAAAAACCCAACAAATAATAAATGGTACTTCATGAAACTGAAAAGCTTCTTCTGTATGGCAAAGGGCAACATAATTTGGACAAAATGGCGGGCTACAGAATGGGAAATAATCTTTACCAATTATGCATATAATAGAATGGTAGTATCTAAAATGCACAAAGAATCAAGAAAACTGAAGGTCCAGGAAACAACCCAATTAAAATTGGGGTGCAGAACTAGACATTATGAAAAAACTAAACACAAATGTCTGAGAAACACTTAAAGAAATGTTCAATATGTTTAGTTATCAAGGAAACACAAATTAACTACTTTGATATTTTATTTTAACTCAGTCAGCATAGCCAAGATCAACAAAATTAATGATATCACATGCTGGTGGGGGAAAGGATTATTCATTGCTGGTGATAGTGCAAACTGGTACAGCCAGTCTAGAATTTAGTGTGGAGGTTCCTCAGGAAACTGGTAATCAATCTACCCCTAGATTCAGCTGTTTATTTACTTTTGGGGAACAGGGTCTCACTTTGTAGCTCTTCCCTGCCTGGGACTCACTGTGTACAACACACTGGCCTAGAATTCCAAGAGATCTGCCTGCCTCTGCCTCCAGAGTGCAGGGATTAAAGGATTGTACCTGTCACAAAGACAAAATAGAAGAGGAAAAATGGTTCAGTTGGAGGTGTTTCTTCAAGTCAGTTTATCTTTAACCCTTCACATTTGCCAGAAGTAATAGGTCTGTTAGAGTCCTAAACAATCATCCTGTTTTCATTCTTCCCAATAGCCAAGAAAGCACACAGGGCCACAGAGAAATATTGGTAGTGGCTACTTTACTTTTGGTAATGGAGTTGTTGGTAAGTAGTTCCTTTGTTTTTGGATATTTTCTAAAAATTTCTTCTGTGAACCAGGGTTACATTTGTGAACAGGAGAAAAGAGTTAATAAAATGCATGTCTGTTAGAAAGTCTAGGAAATAGAAGGAAGAAAAAGAAAAGTCACCAGGACTGATTGTGATGAGTAGTGAACTAACTCCTCCTGTAATCTCAGGACTTGGATGGGCTCAGTCAGTAGAATCTCAAGTTCAATATTATTTGGGCAATGTAGCCAGATACTATAACAGGGCAGGTGTTGAGGAGAGTCATCACTATTGCCTTAAAAAGAAAAAAATATTTATTTTTATTTTATGTGGAGTAGTGTTTTACCTGCATGTGAGGGTGTCAGATCCCTGGAACTGGAGTTGCAGACAGTTATGAGCTGCCATTGTGGGTGTTGGGAAAAGCAGCAAGTGCTCCTAATTGCTGAGCTATCTCTTTAGCCCCCATTAATGTTTTGTTTTGTTTGGCAAATTTTCTTGTACTTTTAAAAACTTAGATGAGATTTTTAGCCTTAAAAGAATAAAAAATTTGAATCTCATGTCTTCCAGAGAGTTTTAGGGTATGGTATCATGAGATTACTGTTGGTTGTTTACATGAATTTTTTTGATATAGAAATTAAGCTAAATCTTAGAAAATGGAATTTGGCATCTGAAAATATTTAGGATATACGAGTGCAGTGTGCACCTGGCGTGGTGGCAGATACCTTTAATCCCAGCACTTGGGAGGCAGAGGCAGGTGGATTTTTGTCAGTTCGAGGCCAGCCTGGTCTACAAAGCAAGTCCAGGAAAGCCAGGGCTACACAGAGAAACCCTGTCTCAAAAAAAAAAAAAAAAAAGTGAAGTGTGTGCAAAATAACTTTTTCTTCTGATGAATGTATTAATATATTGATACTTTGGAGAGCCAAGACTGTGCTTGAATAATGGCCCATCATTTGTTCTGTTTATTTTTGCTGGGTGGTATATTCTACATACATTTAAAGAAAACAGTAATATGTATATTAGAGATGGGATGCTGGTGACGTGAAATCCACAGCTTTCATATTAAAGGGAAGAGAGAAATTCTGGAGCCATTTTGAGTGACCATGTTCTGGCAACACAGATTTAGGTTACTTCAAATTCCATGTTCCAACATGGAAGCAATTTGGGATAGGATCTTATCTTACTGTGTGACCCAGGCCACTGTCCCACTCATTAGGTAGCCTACTAACTATGTAGCCTCTAACTCACAGTGATCATCCTTGCCTAAGTCTTCAGAGTAGCTGGATTTGCATGCCTGGCTCTTTCCTTTTTCTCTATTTTTTTCAAAGGCAGGGTCTTATTATCCATACTGATTCCAAACTCTTTGTAGCTCAGGCAGATCTTGAACTTGTGGTTTTTCTGTCTCAGTCACTCTAGTGCAAGGAATATAGACATGCCCCATCATACTTGGACTCCTCTCCTTCCCTCATTTTTAGGCATGGTTTTGCTCTACAGCTTCAGGTGGCCTTGACTTGATGATCTTCTGCCTCAGCCTACAGAGTGTTAGGATGTTAGGTGTTGGAATTACCACTAATGTCCAGAGCTACTCCCTCCATCCCCCAGTGCTGGGACTCAATCCTAGTGCATATTAGGCAAGTATTGTACGATTGAGCTACATCTCTAGCATCAGTTCAGAAATTTTGACTTTTGTTCCCTTTTCATTTGTGTTATGAAATTTTCTTCAGAATATACCAAATAGTAACTTAATTGGATCTCACTGTCCATCATGTATACAAGCCTCTATTTTTTCTAGATAAGTTTTGTTTGGATAAATTGTCTCCTTGGTACTCTCCTTCCTTCATACCCCTTCTCCCCCTCTTTTCTTTCTTTCTTTCTTTCTTTCTTTCTTTCTTTCTTTCTTTCTTTCTTTCTTTCTTTCTCTCTCTCTCTCTCTCTCTCCCTCCCTCCCTCCCTCCCTCCCTCCCTCCCTCCCTCCCTCCTTATCTCTCTCTCTCTTTCTTTATTTCTTAAGGTTTTTCAAGACAGGGTTTCTCTGTGTACCCTTGACTGTCCTGGACTCACTTTGTAGACCAGGCTGGCCTTGAACTCACAGATATCCACCTGCCTCTGCCTCCCTGAGTGCTGGGGTTAAAGGCCTGTGCCACCATGCCTGGCTCTTTCTTTCTTTCTTTCTTTCTTTCTTTCTTTCTTTCTTTCTTTCT
>CAJQZJ010034102.1:2658356-2675222 GCA_907164525.1 Lophiomys imhausi | reverse complement strand
TGTGTGTGTGTGTGTGTGTGTGTGTGTGTGTGTGTGTGTGTGTGTGTATGTGTGTGTGTGTGTGTGTGTGTGTGAGCCTATGGAGTCTAGAAATGCACTTTCGACCACTTAGAGTTGAAGTTGCAGGTATTGTCATCCATTTGGTAGAGGTCCTAGGATTTGAATTCTGGTCCCCATGATTGAACAGCAAGTACTTTTAGCTGCTGAGCTATTTTTGGAACTCACAGTTTTATCTATCTGTCTATCTATCTGTCTGTCTGTCTGTCTGTCTGTCTGTCTATCTATCTATCTATCTATCTATCTATCATCTATCTATGTTTTTCTAGGCTGGGTTTCTCTAGTTCTGTTTTATGTATGTATGTATGTTTTTCTAGACAGGTTTTCTCCAGTTTTGTTTCATTCATTCATTCATTCATTCATTCATTCATTCATTCATTCTAGACAGGGTTTCTCTGTGTATCCTTGACTGTCCTGGACTCTGTAGACCAGGTTGGCCTTGAACTCACATAGATCTGCCTGCCTCTTCTTCCTGAGTGCTGGAATTAAAGACATGCACCACCACACCCAGCAGTTACAGACAGCTGTGAACTGTCATGTGGGTGCTGGGATTTGAACCCAGGTCCTCTGGAAGAGCAGTCAGTGCTCTTAACCACTGAGCCATCTCTCCAGCCTTTATTTATTTATTTTTAAAGACAGGGTCTTTTGTAGTCAAAACTGGATTCAAACTTGATAAATGCTGGGATTATACCCCACCAATTTAATGCATCAGGGGGTTTATTCTACCTGGTGCAATGGGAAATGAAGATGTTCTTAAAGTGGATGGATTAGTCTTACAAACAATTTCAGGAAGGAATGGTTTATTATGGCTGTTATAGGATGCGGTCCATCATGGTATCAGGTACATGAGGCAGCTTGGTCACATTGCATCTGCATTATGGAAGCTGGGAGAGATGAATACTGTTCAACTTGTTTTCTACTTTTTTGTTTATTTGTTTGTTTTTTTCAGACTGGGTTTCTCTGTAACAACCCTGACTGTCCTGGACTCAGGCTGGCCTCCAACTCACAGAGATCCGCCTGCCTCTGCTTCCTAAGTGCTGGTATTAAAGGCATGTGCCACCACGCCCGGTTCTACTTTTTATATAGTTCAGAGTTCTAGCCCACACCTAGCGTGGATCTTCACATCTCTGTAATACAATCTAGATCTGTCTCCTAGATGATTTCTGTCAAGTTGGCAATCAATATTAACCATTAAAGTTGGGAAGAAAGATGTAGTAGATGTTTCCTTGAAGTGTTCTTTTGCTATGCTGAGATGTTTGAAAAAAATTACTACTCTGCTATCAGAAACAAGGAAATTATGCAATTTGCAACCAAATGGATGGAACTAGAAAAGCTAATCCTGAGTGAGGTAACACAGACCCAAAATGATACACATGGTGTGTACCCACTTATAAGTGGATATTAGCCATTTAGTACAGAACAATCATCCTACAGTCTATAGACCCAAAGGAATAGGAACCTAGTATAACTATCCTAAGAGAAATTCCACCCATCAGCAGAACAAAGCAAAGGCTACATACAGTTAAGCATTAGGTGGAGCTCTGGGAGCCCTATATAGGAGAGAGAGGAGGAATAGAGACCCAGAGGGGTCAAGATCAACACAAGAAGGTCAACAGAACCAACCAAACTATGCCCGTAGAGGCCTTCAGAGACTGAAATGCTAACCAAAAAAGGAAGGAAAAAGCTTAGACTAGGCCTAGTCCCCCTACACAATATAGATGATAGGCAACTTTGTTGTCATACCGATTCCTTAGCAAGTGGAGGGGGCAGTCCCAGTTATGGACTTTGTTACCATTTAGTGGGACACTTTACCTTAACTGAGCTGCCACGTTAGGCCCCAGAGCAAGAGGATGCTATTAGCCCTCATGTGACTGATGAACTAAGGGGGGCTGATATGTTGGTACCCCCCACACTGGAGGAGAAGGGTAGAAATACACCTTAGTTGAAAACTTTCCCTAGGAAACTTTTTTGTTGTTGTTGTTGTATGTCAGTTTATTTATGCTTAGATGTTGTTTGTGATTTAATTTTCTGTAGATGGTAATTTTATTTTATTTTATAAATATGCTTGAGAGTGAGGAGCTTGTTGCTAGGCTGATCCATTTCACTGGACTTGTGGGAAGGGTTTTTCCCTGGACTTTGCATATCTGTTGTGAAGGTCAAATGTTGTGGACAGCAATTGTTAGCTGTATGGAGAACTTCAGAACTGCAAGTATTGGAGTAAAAGATATCCTGATCCATACTTGAGGCTATTTGTAACCCAGTTCTTCACTGCTTGTGGCATTTTGTTACCAGAGGTCATTCCCTTAGTTATGTGTAGTTGTCCTCTGACTCCATGTTTGTGCTATGCACTCCCCATACCTTCTGCCCCTTCCCATCCCCCATACACAGAATAAGTAAATGTAAAAGTTGTTTAGAATTTGATTTTTCAGTTTGGTACCTGAGAACTTTCATATTACCATTTGAGGTAGAGGTGGGGAAATCATTCCTCAGTTGAACAGAAAGTTATTTTTTCAGAGCCTTTTGGTATACATACTTAGTCATGAACACATAATGATCTGTAATGCTTTATCTGCAGTGCTTTACTTGCATGGAGAGAAGCTGGAAAATACTTTCTCCTTTCTTTCCAGATATCTATCTGTCTATCTGTCTGTCTATCTACCTACCTACCTGAGTCTCTACCATCTTTTTTCTTTCTAAGACAAATTTCTCATCTATCCCAGAATATCCTGGAAACCTCTGAATTTCTCGGTTGTTTTGCTTTCATCATTCAGTGCAGTGATGTCACTACACTGTGTTCATTATTTGACCTTTATATAACGCCCTTTGTCCCCTTTTTGTTTCTTGAAAACATCACCTGTTCCACTGAGATTAATACTGTCTGGTAGTAAGGTGACATATTTAGTAACTAGAAAAGGAAACAGCAGCTACCCTCATGAGAGAACTGCAGGCACACTGATTACACCTGTGACAGTGTGGAGCAGAATAACATTCATGAGAATTACACACACACCTGAGTCCAGTGTACCCTCCCTCAACATAAGACTCATTGACAAAGCAGAGTTCTATAATAATGTTTTGTTGGTACTAGGATGACAGTTGAACTGCTTGTTTCTAATCACTTTTTTGATTTATTTTCATTGTCTTATAAATTATATTTAATCTAGTGTCATTCTTATTCTGGAGGTTAAAGTAGTTCTAGTGAACAGAACTCCAATAAACCAAATTACTTGGTTAAAAATCCAGACTACACAGATACAGATGTTTTTCTATGGGTATTTCCTTGGGGGAACAAAGGTATCCTGCAGTTCTTTCTTATTGTATTATTGACAACATTTAATTGATTTGTCTTTTTTTTTTTTGGTTTTTCAAGACAGGGTTTCTCTGGGTAGCCCTGGCTGTCCTGGACTCACTTTGTAGACCAGGGTGGCATTGACCTCACATATCCGCCTGCCTCTACCTCCTGAGTGCTGGGATGAAAGACATGTACCACCACACCCAGCCTAATGGATTTGTCCTAAATTACCATTTGAAAGGAATAACTGAGTACTTCAAATAGTAGTAAGTTTGATTTCAGATTAGTCCAATTTTGGTATATATGTGTGTGTTTGTCTGTATACATACATATAATTTTTTGTCATAGTCTTGTAATATAGTCTTGGCTGGCATTGAACTTTTAATTCATATATACATAACTTAATGAGAATTAGAAATCATGTATATATGCTTATATACATATATATACACATACATACATTTATATGTATGTATATATAATTTTTTAATCAAAATCTTATAATGTAGTCCTAGCTGGCTTTGAACACTTAATTATATTGCCTCACTATTCCACTATTCTAAGTACTGGCATGGTAAGTGTGTGCAACTGTGTGTAGCATTGGTTTCAAATAACTTTGACTATCTGTACACTTGAGTTCAAATGGAAATTGACAGATTTCTTAAGTATAAAATTTGTCTTGTTGTAAGTATGTCATGATGATCTTCTGAAAATGTGTGAAATGTATGGTGTTTGTCCCTTGAAGTACTTCTGTACATTGACTGTACTGAAGCAAACCTTATGCACATTATGTGGTTCATAAACACAAGAGAGTGCAGATGTGCACCTGTGCTTGCACGATGAAGATGAAGATAGCAGAAGCATTGTTCTTCCTTTGCCAGTTTGTAGATAACATCTACATCCACTATCAAAAATAGTGCGCATGCATATTTTAGCTGGAAATGTCTGGGTTTGGGGAAACAGTGACATATATTCTGTTTTGATATACTCAAGAAGGTAGTCTATATAGTTGATAGAAATATAGCAGAATAGGTTTCCTTTACTTTAACTCATTAAATGGAAAGGTGTTACTTTGAAATTATTTAATGACCAGATGTGTTATACTAGATTTCTGTGTGAGGTAATTCGATATTTAAAGATTTAAAATGGAACTGGTGGGATGACTCTGTAGGTAAAGCACTTGTCTCACAAACCTTACCTGCTGACTGTTTAGGCTCTGGATCCCATGGGTGGTGGAAGGAAAGAACCAACTCCTGAAAAGTTTTCTTCTGATCTCCACTTGCATGCTACTCCCTTTCCCCATGCACATGACTAAAATAAAATAAAATTAAGATTAATTCAAGAGAAAATATGTGGTATAGACTTGGATCTTTTTTTTTTTCTTTTGTCTTTTTTGTGAAATAGGATCTTTCTGTGTATACCTGTCTGGCCTGGAATTCACTATGTAGACCAAGTTGGCCTCAAATTTACAACTGATAGGCTTAACTTTGTAATAATTTTAATTTTATTCTATGCTTTGTTCTCTATCTGTACAAAATTACTTCAAAATGCTCCTGGTGGGCTGGTGAGGTAGCTTGGTGATTAAAACACTTGCTGTTCTTGGAGAGGATCTGGGCTTAGTTCCCAGAACCCACATGATAGTATGCAATCATCCATAACTGCAAGAACACCAGACATTCATGTGGCACACATATGTACATGTAGGCAATACACATACATAAAATAAATGTTAAAAAAGAAATTTTTAAGAAAAAAATGTAAATATTCCTGGAAAGCCAACTTCCTTCAGTTTTACTTATTTTTATTTTTAAAATTAAAAAAAAAAATTATTTTATTTTTAATGTGTATGATGTGAGTGTGGGTGCATAGAGAGGTTACATATCCTTTGGAAATCATTTTTCACTTTCCACCCAGAATTTCAGGGATTAAATTCAGGTGGTAGTTTGAAAATGTATGTACCATTTGTGTGTAGGAGACCTCAGAGGTCAGAGCGAGGACATTGAATCCCTTGGAACTGAGTTACAGGAAGTTGTGAACTGCCATTTGAATGATGGGAGACTTCTGCAAAAGCAGTAAGTTTTCTTTTCCACTGAAGTATTTCTCGAGCAGTTATTTTTGTTTATTTTTGAGACAAGATCTCTCGTAAAAGACAGGTCTTGACCTTTCTATGTAGTCAAGAATGCTTTCATGCCAGGGGTGGTTGCTCACGCCTTTAATCCCAGCACTTGGGAGGCAGAGGCAGGTGTATCTCTGTGAGTTCAAGGCTAGCTGGATCTTCAGCGTGAGTCCAGGGCAGTCATGGATACACAGAGAAACCCTGTCTCGAAAAACCAAAAAAAAAAAAAAAAAAAAAAAAAAGAAAAAAAGGAATGCTTTCACTTTCTGAATGTTGATATTACAAGCATGTACTACTGCCATGCCAGTTTTATTTGGTACTGTAGATAGAACCCCAGTCTTTGTGCATGCTTGATCAATCTGTCTGTCTATCTATCTGTCTGTCTATCTATCTATCTATCTATCTATCTATCTATCTATCTATCTAAGCCAAGGAACTTGCTTTGTAGACCAGGCTGGCTACTCATAGAGATCTGCCTGCCTCTATCTCCCAAATGCTGGGATTAAAGGCATGTGCCACCACTGCCTGGCTGCATGGTTAATATTTTTTGTTCTTTTAAGATTTATTTTTATTTACATTTGTGTGTCTTGATGTATGACTATATGCTATATCTTTGCAGGTGTCTGTAGAGGGAAGAAAAGAGTGTCAGATCTCTTGGAGTCACAGGCATTTGTGAGCTTCCTAATGTGGGTGTTGGGTACCAATTTTAAGTCCTTTAGAAGAGCAACAAGTGCTCTTAACTGCTGAACTATCTCTTTAGCACTCAAAGTTGATATTTCTAACACTTAAATATTCTAATTTCCTTTTAGTGTGTTACCAGTAATATAGTATCTTTAAAAAAAAGATTTATTTTTAATTGTTTTCTGTGTGAGTATGTACATATGAGTACAGGTACCCATTCAGAGGTGTTGCATCCCCTGGAGTTGGAGTACTCTTAGCTTCTGAGCAATCTCTCAAGCCTCTCACTTTTACACTTACATACCTTTTAAAAGCTAGTATTAATGTAAGCAGGGGACATATTAAGAACCTGCTGCACAAGCATGAGCACCTACGTACAGATTCCAAATACCCATGTTAAAAAAAAGCCAGGTGTCAATCTATATACATCTCTATAACCCTAGTGCTGGGAGGGTAAAGAGAGGAACTCTGGGCTCAATGAGAGACCCTGTCTCAAAATAAAATAAAATAAGGTATATAGCAATAGAGAAAGACATTTGTTATCAACCTCTGGCCTCCACATACATGTGTATCCTAATGCGTATTTAGAAACACGAAAATGTGCAGACATGTTACATATACAAAATAAAGCTAAAACCTAATATTTAGGAATGCATAGCCATGTAAGCTCATAACCAATAAATAACCTTAGTCATTGCCTATTGAACAAGGATAGATATATTTGGAAAAGGGTTCATGGAGGACTTCAGAGGTAGTAGTAATATTTTGCTTCTTATACCTGCATAAGTGGTTTCTTTTCTTTCTTTTTTTTTTCTTTCTTTGAGACAGGGTCTCTCTGTGTATCCTTGGCTGTCCTGGACTTTGTAGACCAGGTTGGCCTTGAACTCACAGAGATCTGCCTGCCTTTGTCTCTCGAGTGCTGGGATTAAAGGCATGTGCCTCCATGCCCCACCATTACAGCTGTGAACTGCCATATGGTGCTGGGATTTGAACCCCGGTCCTTTGGAAGAACAGCCAGTGCTCTTAACTGCTGACCCATCTCTCCAGCCTCCATAAGTGGGTTTCTAATAATTCATTTTCATTTTCTGTAAGAGTACCATCTTTAAATCTTAAAAGTTCTTAGATAAAATTCAATAATGAATTTCTTTGAGTTCTTTGAGGAAGAGTCCATCAACATTTCATCTTCTTTTGAGTGATAACATAGTGGTTCATTGTTTGTTCTAATGTCATGGTGTTTCTGACATCTCAGCCTGTTTTATTATTATTAGCTCTTTTACCTCAGTCATTCTGTGTGCTTTAAAATCTTATAAAGTAAAATCAGTTGTTAGGAGTAACATTGAAAAAGGCAATTCAAGTGTAGTTTTGAGTGTAGTGAGTAGTCAGTGAATTTTGTTGTTAGGAATCACATTTCCTTACTGCAGTCTTCATGAAGGTTTTTTGTAGTTGTATTTGTTTTTCTCTTTGTACCTCTGGCTGTCCTGGAGCCACTTTGTAAATCAGGCTGGCCTTGAACTCACTGAGGTCTGCCTGCCTCTGCCTCCTGAGTGCTGGGATTAGAGGCGTGTGCCACCATGCCAGGCTCTTCATGAGTTTTTATAATACTTTTGTTACAGAGATGTTGAGAAAATGTTAAGTTGTGTTCGTTTGAAAAATAAAAGATATCTAATACTTAGTCTGGAATAGTTTTAGGTTAATATTTTGTTTTGTTTTTAGGTGATTCCTCCTAAGGAGTGGAAGCCGAGACAATGCTATGATGATATTGATAATTTGCTTATCCCAGCACCAATTCAGCAGATGGTCACAGGGCAGTCGGGACTGTTTACTCAATACAACATCCAGAAAAAAGCCATGACTGTGAAGGAGTTCAGGCAGCTGGCTAACAGTAGCAAGTGAGTCAACTGAGTTTATATTTGTATTTCTCCCTAAAAGGTACGTGAGCATGGCAAGAAGCCAAGTAGACAGAGACACTTGTAATGAAAAGGAGCCTCTTTTGTCATCTCTAGCCCTCATCTCTGGTTTCTGTTCTTTTTTGGTTTTTCGAGACAGGGTTTCTCTGAATATCTCTGGCTGTCCTGGACTCGCTTTGTAGACCAGGCTGGCCTCGAACTCACAAAGATCCGCCTGCCTCTGCCTCCCAAGTGCTGGGATTAAAGGCGTGCGCCACCACCGCCCGGCGGTTTCTGTTCTTTAAATGATGGCTTATTCACATTTGCTTGATTCTAAGGAAATTATTCTACATTTTATTATCCCATTTGTAAAAACTAGAAGTAGATTTTTCTTTTAGTTGTCTTAAGTTATTCTTTTTAGCTTTGTTAGCCAGGTTTTTTTTCATAATTTTATTTAAGACTAAAATTTCATGAGCATTAACAATTTTAAAAGAAAACATGTAATGAATAGGAAAAGCAGTGTTCCTGAATCATCACCATATAGTGGTAGTTGGCTTCTTTCAGAGATATTGAATAGGTGCATCTTATATTGAATGGGAGAAAAAGAAAATTTTACTTTGTTTTTGAGACAGGAAGATAGCATGTTACTATAATGCCTAGGCTGATGCTGACATTGAATTTGTGGTCCTCCTGTCTCAGTCTCCCAAGTTCTGGGACTTTGGGACTATAGGTATATGCCACCATACCCAGTAAAAATTTCTTTCTTGAAGAGAAGACTGTTAAAGAATTTATGGATATGTGTTCTTTTTTTCCCCCTTTGGTTTTGTGAAACAGGATTTCTCTGTGTATTACTATTATATTATTATATTAGTATAGTAATACCTATTATTATATTAGTTATCTATAATATGTAACAAATTCTCAAAATTAGACTCTTAAATTTGCTTTATTTGTAAAAATCAGAAACTAGAGTCCTGTAGACAAGAGATTTTTAGTTTAGAATCTCTTCTGAGTTTATTATTAAGATGTTGACTCGGAGTGTTGCTGTTTGAGAACATGGCTGGAAAGTTTTTCCCAAGAGCACTTGTAGAAAAAATGGCTAATTAAGTGATTTAACCAGTATTTATATTGTCATTAATTGGTCGCTGGTGTTAATCCTTAACCTGCCATTATAAATGAGCACACAGACACGTGATGGATTTTAACAAGACTTGGCCTGAATTGTGCAATCCTAGCCCATCTAAGCTAGCTCATAATTCTGTTACCCAAATATGACCCCATATACACATATGTCCCTTTGGACTGCTATTCCCTACGCTATGCCGATGTTCCAGGCCATGTGGAATGATCTTTAATCTACTCCATGGTGAGTGTTCCTCCTTCCTGCTCCTGGCTTCTCTCTGTCTCTGAAGCCTGTGCACCTTAGTCCTGCCTACTTCCATCTTTGCCCAATGTCCAGTCCTCAGCATTTATTTAACCAATCAGAGACAATGTAAGTAACAGACAGCAAGCAGGACCAATTAACATTTAGAATGCTTAACACCACTCCATCAAGCACTCCTTCTATTAGGATAAAGTTCTTGCTGTTTGTCCTTAATTGAACCTTTACCAATATGTAGAAACACAAATATATTACTATTTTCCTTATCTCACACCAATCCTACTATTCACTCACACATTTTATTTTTTATTTTTTTGAGACAGGGCTTTCTCTATGTAGCCCTGGCTATCCTGGAACTAACTCTGTATATCAGACTGTGAACTCACAGAAATCAGCCTACTTCTGCCTCATGAGTGTGCCAGCACGCCCAGCCATTACAGACAGTTCTGAACTGCCATGTTGGTGCTAGGATTTGAACCCAGGTCCTTTGGAAGAACAGCCAGTGGTCTTAACTACTGAGCCATTCCCCCAGCTCCCTATTCACACGTCTTCAACAATATACTCCAGAGTACATTGCAGACATTGGTCCATTTTTACATTTTAAGTTTAAGTACTTCTGTGTGTATATAATTTTAGAATTCAATATTTGCTTTTTTTATTTTTAATTAAGTTTGTGCTTTGACAACTTCATACATGTATTTAATGCATTCTGGTACTTTACCCACTGCCCTCTCTCATCTCTCTGACACTCGTGTCAGTCCCCTCTCTTTATAGGTCTCTTTCCCATGTTCATGCCTTTTTGTTTTGTTATGTGAACTACTGAGTTTAATCAGGTATCATGGGTTTATACATATCCAATGGAGTCCGATAGGCTCACCAGTGGGTATACATCTGAAGATAGTGATGTCCCTTTCCCTAATTCATCACTAGCCAGTAGATTTCCCATTCTTTGACTTGCAGTGGACAGGTCCAATATAGACCCAGAGTAGACAGCTATAGCTGCCGTAAGTTAACTATTAAAATGGCTTTGTCTTGTCTAGTGGATGGCCTATTTTTTTTTTCTTCTCTGTCTTCCTGATCCCACATTTTTTTCTGCTTCCTCTTTGGCAGTGTTCCTGAATCATCATTTAGTGGCAGTTGGCTTTCTTCCATAGAAATTTGAGTAGGTGAATCTTATATTGAATGGGGAGAAGAATGACGTTTTACTTTGTTATTGAGACAGGAAGATAGCCTGTTACTATAAAGCCTAGGCTGACATTGAATTTGTGGTCCTCTTGTCTCAGTCTCCCAAGTACTGGGACTTTGGGACTATATGTAAATGCTACCACACCCAGTAAAAAATTTCTTTTGTGAAGACAGACTGTTAAAGAATTTATGGATATATTTTCTTTTTCCCCCCCTTTGGTTTTGTGAAACAGTATTTCTCTGTTTAACAGAGCCCTGGCTGTCCTGGACTCTCCTTATAGATCAGGCTGCCCTCAAACTCATAGAGATCTGCCTGCCTCTGCCTCCCAAGTGCTGGGATTAAAGGCGTGTGCCACTATGCACGAAGAATAGATATATCTTCACACCATTGCAATCACATGCTTACTATTATTTGGTATTTGGTACCCTAGATAAAAATCTTAACTACAACTGGAATATAGTCCAGTTGGAGTGTTTGCCTAGCATGAAGGAGGCCCTGAGTTTAATCACCAGTACTCATGAAACTGGTGACATATGTGTAGGCAGAGGGAGGCTAGAAGTCATCTGAAAGCCCCTTGAAACTGACTATGCCCCAGCTCCTGCTCTTCTGCCTTCCTCCTATTAAATCTCAGAATAAAGCTCAACTTTAGACCAACAATAAAATCCCCCAGTCTGACAAAAACCAATCGAAACCTAGAAAACCAATCAAAATGATTGCTGTTTAAATTCCTTGCATGGCCGGATGCCTTTAATTCCAGCACTCGGGAGGCAGAGGCAGGCAAATTTCTTTGAGTTCAAGGCCAGCCTGGTCTACAAAGTGAGTCCAGGACAGCCAGGGCTACACAGAGAAACCCTGTCTCAAAAAACAAAAAAACCAACCAGCCAAATAAACAAACAAATAAATAAATTCCTTGCATGGTTGTGAATGGAAACAAATCTTTGGATGAATTTAGCTGATAAGTCATAAAAGTAAATTTTGTGTGTGTGTGTGTGTGTGTGTGTGTGTGTGTGTGTGTGTGTGTATTTGACATAGTAAACAGGTAGTGAAGAGTCTTTCCTGTTATATTTCTAGTGTAGTGTAAAAATTAAATTAATTTTTGAAAAAAAATTTTTTTTTTTTTTGGGTTTTCAAGACAGGGTTTCTCTGTTTAACAGCTCTGGCTGTCCTGGACTCGCTTTGTATACCAGGCCGGCCTCAAACTCGCAAAGATCCACCTGCCTCTGCCTTCCAAGTGCTGGGATTAAAGGCGTGTGCCACCACCACCCAGCTAATTTTTGGATTTTTAAAAAGATTAGTAGACCCCCATTCTTTTAGATTTTATTGAGAATGAGACTTTCATTATAGATTGAGCACCTTATCATTCAGACTATTAAAAAGCCTTCTTAGCACATGTGAGTGTGTGTGTGTGTGTGTGTGTGTGTGTATGTAAGCATGATGTGTTTTGAGCATGCATGTGCCATACAGCTTCTGTGTGGTAGTCTTAGGACAACTTTTTGGAGTTTGTTCTAGGAATAAAGCTCAGGTCTTCAGGGTTCTGAGGCAACTAACTTGCCAGTCATGGAATTCTTCTATTAATATTGTTGTTGTTGGCCATAGAATTCTATTATTATTATTGTTGTTGTTGTTATTCTGTGGCTGAGGATTGAATCCAGGACCTTTTGGTTGCTAGTCAAGTGCTCTACTATTGAGCTAAAGCCCCAGACCTCCTAGAGTTCTTTTATATGTACACTGAATGATATTAAGACAAGACGAGAATGCAGAAGTGATTTTATCTACTCTATATAGATTGCTTATGTGGTTTCTTATGTATTATTACTAAAAGATGTTGCTCTTAAGATATTAATAGGTGAGCTCCCTGAGATGAACACATACTGCTATATTGATAGTTCAAGAGTTGTACTTAAGAATAACCAGATTATATTTACTAAAACAAAATTAGTATTCTTGGTTCCGTGAGATGGCTCAGCAGACAAAAGTTCTTGCTGTCAAGCCTGATGTCATACATTGGGAAATGAGAGAACTAACTCCCACGAATTGTCTTCTGACTTTCATGTGGCACACTCATGTGAGCACATGCACAATAAAGAAATGAATTTAATTAAAAATCATGTTTTGATAAGCATCATATCTCTGTACCATGGGAAGAATACCAAGTGCTACGCGTCTTTCAAAGGAGCGTGAAATCTTTTAACCAATTATAGAAGAAATACATGCTAACCAGAAGTGGGGAATTTGTTGCTGGCATACACCTTTAATCTCAGAACTAGGAAGGCAGATGTAATCCAGTCTTTGTGAGTTCAAAACCAGCCTGATCTACATAGTGCCAGGCCAGACAGGACTACACAATAAAACCCTTCCTGAGAAAAAAAGGTAATACATTATTAAAATCTCAGATACAAGATTATGTTATCCTAGATAAAATCATCGTAATGCATGCTAATTCAGAATACTGGTGAGAGGGCTGAGGATGTGATAAAATTCAGTGGTTGAATGCTTGCCCAACAAGCAAAAATCCCTGAATTTGTTCTCTAGCCCTTGTACATTTATGTGGGAATGAGGAATGGGGGGCTAGGGGAGGGACTACAACTGATAAGAATTGATCTTTGAAGTCCTTTGCTCTATTGTCACAGAGAGTCTTTTATCATTACGCCCATTTGATTATTCAGGCGTGTTGTCTTTTACTTAAAAATTATTTTTCGTTTATTTTGTTTGTGTGTGAAGGACACACATGCCATGGCATCTCATGTGATGGTCATAGGACAGCTTGTAGGAGTCAGTTCTCTTCATCAACCATTTGTGTTTTGGGATTCAACTCACGTGGTCAGATTTGGTGGTATCTGATGATCCATTTCACTTATTTTTCATTTTTATGGAACATGAATTTACTAGGGATTAATTTTTATTGTTGTCTCTGTTTATCTCACTGGGGTGGCTTGAATATAGAGTGATTTTTTTTATCTGGAAATCGCCTTGCAGATGACATTGTCTGGTTTGTTTAGTACTGTTTTCAGTGTAACCTGAGATATTACAGGTATTTTTAATATATAAATTGAATCAATAAATAGTTATGGTAGAAATAGTACATTTGAAGTTTTAGAAGTTATTAGATAAGTAATAAAATATTTATTTAACAATATTTTTCTTGGTATTCTGTAGTTTAAAGATTTTTTAATTTATATATTTCTTTATTTTATATACAGTATGCCAGGAGTCCAGAAGAGGGCACCAGACCTCATTGTAGATGATCATGAGCCACCATGTGGTTGCTGGGAATTGAACTCAGGACCTTTGCAAGAACAGCCAGTGACTTCTGAGCCACTTCTCCAGCACTAAAGATGATTTTTAGACATAGTTGGTTCTCCTTTTAGTTATGAAAATTTAATTATTAGTAATTGCTTAAACACTTTCTAGATCTATTTTTATATCTTTCAAAGTCAACTTCTCTCTAGGTTTTGATCCTTTTTCATAAAGATTATAGTGTTAGTTGCTGTCCTGCTTAGTTTTTTGTCAGTTTGAGTAACACAAGATAGAATCACCTGGGAAAAGGGGACCTCAGTTGGGAAAGTGCCTCCATCAGATGGTCTGTAAGTCTGTAGGGCTTGGCTGCTGGTCCTTTGTTATGTAAGAAAACAGGCTGAGTAAGCCATAAGGAGCAACTCAGTAAGCAGTGTTCCTCTGTGGTCTTTGCTTTACTCTTGCCTCCATGTTCCTGTTCTGCTTGAATTTTGCCTTGACTTCTATTAGTGATGAACCGTGATTGGGACGTGTGAGCCAAATAAACCTTTTCTTCCAAATTGTTCTTGGTCATGGTGTTTATTACAGCAATAGAAAGCAAATTAATCATTATATATTAAAAAAAAAAAAAACTTGGGCTGGAGAGATGGCTCAGTGGTCAAGAGCACTGGTTGTTCTTCTAAAGGACCTGGGTTCTAATCCCAGCACCCACATGGCAGTTCACAGCTGTCTATAATTGCTGGGCGTGGTGTGCATGCCTTTAATCTCAGCACTTAGGGAGGCAGAGGCAGGTGGAGGCCAGCCTGGTCTACAAAAAGTGAGTCCAGGACAGCCAGGTATACACAGAGAAACCTTGTCTCAAAAAAAAAAAAAAAACAAAAAAACAAAACAAAACCAAAACAAAAACCAAAAAACTTATTTCTACTGGCAGTTTTATGGGGAAATTTACTGCAAATGTTAGTAGTATGTACTTTTCAGATCAAGCCAGGGATTTTGTCCATACCTAGGATATGTACTTCATAGTGGTTGAGGATTGGTTCTGAGAGGAATACATTTTTAACTCTCTTATCAGCACATACACTTATATAGGTACACAGTACAGTGTGCTTGGTGTTTCCAGCATAGAGGATAAATTACTCTAACACATGGTTGATAATATGTGCTATTTTCTGAATTACCTCATGGAGTCCTCTCAACAACTTAGTTGTTGATTCCTATCTTACTCTATTTTTATTAAAATAGTCCAGATATATTTTAACTTTAAAAATCACATATATATGTACTCTATTTTCATCATTTCCTCCTCTCCTTCCTTCAGCTACTCTGTCTTTCCTACACCCTCTCAAACTTATGTCCTATATAATTATTGTTGTGTGTGTGTTTATATATACTGTTACATAAATGTATAAATGGATTAATATATAAATAGGACTTGCTGAATCCATTTACTATCATATGTAGATATGTTTAGAGATGATCCATTAGTATTGGATAACCAGTTAGGGGGGCTCATGGGCTCATCTCTGGGTCAGATTCATTCTCTCAGCAATTTTTGTTTTGTTTTGTTTTTGTTTTTTCGAGACATGGTCTGTCTATGTAGCCCTGCCTGTCCTGGAACTATGTAGACCAGACTAGCCTCCAACAGAGATCCACCTGCCTCTGCCTCCTAACTGCTGAGATTAAAGGCGTGCACCATCACACCCAGTAATTACAGACAACTGTGAACTGCCATGTGGGTGCTGGGATTTGAACCCAGGTCCTTAGAAAAAACAGCCACTATGCCATCTCTGCAGCCCCTCTCAGCAATTTTTAATTGCCTGTGCCTCTTCATGTAGGGGTAGGGTCTTGTGAAATTTTCCCCATTTGTGTTGTCATGTTAGCTCATGTCATTGTTCACCTTTTATTTGGCTATTATACTGTCAAGATTTCATGGGTGTAATGAAATATATAAAATATATAGAAGACACGATGTAGGATATATACTGGTCCTTTGACTCTTACAGTATTTCCCCTTTTCAAAAATTGTTTCTGAGCCTTAGATGTAGGGATGAATTATGGTTTTATCAGTTGGGGGCTGGGCACTTCACAGCCAATTGTTCTCTATATTTTGACTAGTTGTGGTCTGTAAAGGTGTCCATCTACTGCAAAAAGAAGTTCTGTTGATAGGGGTGAAACCTATACTTTTCTGTTAGTATAAGGATAAATTTGTAGAATACAGCTATATGTTATACTGATTTAGGAAAGTGGCAGTAGCAGGTTGTTCTCTGAAATTCCATACCTTCACCAGCCTTAAAAGCTGGTTGTTCTAGCCAGGTGTCCTGGAACTCCCTATGTAGCACACACCTTTAATCCCAGTACTCAGGAGGCAGAGGCACAGGGATCTCTGTGAGTTTGAGGCCAGCCTAGTCTACAAAGTGAGTCCAGGACAGTCAGGACTGTTACACAGAGAAACCCTGTCTTAGAAAACAAAATAAAACAAGCAAACAAAAAACCCCAAAAAGTTGGTTGTGCTTATAATATCAGGCATGAATTTCCTTCTTACTGCTTAGGCAGATCTTTGTTGATTACTGCCAAGATATTAGTGGCACTATTGTACCTTTGGGGATAATTTGCTGTGCTGGTTATTGTGGTAGTTCATTGACTTTATAGCTGGGTAGGACTACTGATTCTTTTCTACTCTGGCAGCTTGTATAGTACCATCTGGTACTATGAACTCTGTTCCTCAGGGAAAAGGCTTCAGGGTAAGCTACAACTCAGATTCTTCCAAGAACATGGTGTCTTCAGCACTAGAGACTTACCTTCAGCCTCTGGGAGGCAACCAAGGGCAGCAACAACCTCCTATATTGTTTGGGAGCCTCTTGGATTTCTCTGACCAACAACTGGAAAGGAGTAAAGGAGTTTCTCATGTCTGGTATTGGGGTTGCTACTAGATAGTTTATGGCTCTTGATTAGAACATCATTACTCCAATAGCTGTAACTTTGTTTAAACATACACACACACACACACACACACACACACACACACACACACACACA
>CAJQZJ010034102.1:2585750-2658346 GCA_907164525.1 Lophiomys imhausi | reverse complement strand
ACACACACACACACACACACACACACACACACACACACACACACAGATGCGCTTGTAATTTTAGGTAAACATAGAATACTATAATTCCTTATGGCTTTTTCAAACATACTTAGTGTTACTTAATCCCTTTTCTTTCCCTCTTTGTCAGTATTGTCTTCATACCTCACCACAGCGTCCCCCGCCCCCATTAAAGCCCTTTTTTTTTCTGTTTCCCCATTTTCTTCTGTATAGCAAGTACACTTGAAGTTTTGGAGCAACAGGTACACATATATAAGAACATTCTGTGTTTGTATTTTCTGGGTCTGGGTTACTTCCTGCAATCTAATACTTTTAGTTCCATCAGTTTTACCTGAAAATTTAATGATTGATTTTTTTCAGTTTTTACAACTGAATAGTATTTCATAGTGTATATGTGCCATATTTTTATTATTCATTCATCAATTGAATGACATTTAGATTGTTTCCATTTCCTAGCTATTGGGAATAGAGCAGCAATCAACACGGCCATACAAGTATCTGTGGAGAAGAATGGAGAGTTTATGCCAAGGAGTTTTATGGCTGGATTATATGGTAGCTTTATTTCTAGCATTTTGAGAATTTTCTATGTGATTTCTGTAGTGGCAACACCAATTTTCAATCCTACCACATCCTCACCAGCATTTGCTCTCAGTTGTATTTATGATTGGCTACCCATTCTGATTGTGGTAAGATGAAGCTCAGTAGTTTTATTTATTTTATTTTCTGAGGCAGGATGTCTCTATATAGCTTTGCTGTCCTGGAATTCACTATGTACAACAGGTTAGCCTTGAACTCACAAAAATCTGTGTGCATCTTGGCTCCTGAGTGCTGGGATCAAAGGTATGCATCATCACTTCTAGTTCTCAAAGTTTTAGTTTATATTTTCCAAATTGCTAAGGGTGTTGAATATTTCTTGAGATGGCCTTTGTTATCTGAACCTCATGTTTGGGTCTTCTGTTTGTTCCATTGGTAAATATGTCTGTTTTTGTGTCTGTATCATGCTGTTTTGTTACTATTTAACTATCTTTTTTTTTTTAAAGATTTATTTATTCATTGTGTGTGTATACAGTGTTCTGATTGCGTGTGCACCTGCAGGCCAGAAGAGGGCACCAGATCTCATTATAGATGGTCATGAGCCACCATGTGATTGCTGGAAATTGAACTCAGGACCTCTGGAAGAGCAGCCAGTGCTCTTCTGAGCCATCTCTCCAGCCCTTGACTATCTTTGTATTAGTATAACTCAGGGACGTGTGCCACCTCACCTGGCTCCTATTGAGATTTTATCATATGATTTGGGCATGTGCACTTTTTTTTTTGTTCTTTTTATTCAGTCCAGGATGGAACTTCCATAGAATGGAACTTTGTATATTTACAGCAGATCTTCCCATTCCATTTATTTTAGGTAATCTCTCACAGACATGTCTAGAAATTCATCTTTTTAGTGATTCTATAACCTGTCAAGTTGACTTTCATTGTACCTTTTGTGATAGTGTTACTGCTTAAAATCCAAATAATTCAGAGAAGTGCATTTCTTTAATTATTTTGTGAGAAATAACTTTTTTTAAAAAAAAGATATATTTTATTTTATTTTTTTACTTTTATTCTTTTATGTGTATGGATGCTTTGCCTGTGTGTTTGTGCATGACTTGTATGCAATGATTGTGGAAGCCAGAAGAGGGTGTTGGATCCTCGGGACTGGAGTTACATTCTGTTGTGAGCTGCCATATGGGTGGATTGCGGTCCTTTGTAAAAACAACTAGTGCTTTTAATGGCTAAGCCGTCTGTCCACAATCAAGATTCATTGTTTTAATTTTAATTATGTGCATGTTCGTATATGACTGTGTGTACAAGGAGGTCAGAGTTGTTGGATTCCCTAGAGCTGGAGTTACAGGCAGTTGTAATTGGCTCATTGTGGGTACTAGGATCCAAATTGAGTCCTCTGTAAAAGTGCTTTAACCAATGGATGCTTCTATTTAGACCCCACCCCCCCCATGCCCAGATAGAATTTTATGTAGTTCAGGTAGGCCCTGAATTTACTATGTAGCCAAAACTGCCCTTGAATTCTTGATCCTAATGCCTCTACCTCTTGAATATTGAAATTATAGGCATGTACCATAATGCTTAAGATATTTGTTAATATTAATAATTTGATACACATTTTCTTTTTCTCTTTGGTAGGATCCCTATCTAGCCTAGGTTGGCCCTGAATTCTTTATGTACCTGAGGTACCCTTTTTTTTTTTTTTTTTTTTTTTTGGTTGTTTGAGACAGGGTTTCTCTGTGTATCTCTGGCTGTCCTGGACTCACTTTGCATACCAGGTTGGCCTTGAACTCATAGAGATCCACCTGCCTCTGCTCTCTAGTGCTGGGATTAAAGGCGTGTGCCATCACACCTGACACCTTTTTATAAATTATGATTTTTCTTTCATTTTCCAAGTGCTGAGGTTATAGGCATGTCTACCATGCCATATTTAAGTAATTCTGGGGATTGTGTTAACTTGAGCATCCTGTCTGGTAGAAAAGCATCAACTGAACTATAGTCCTTCTTTTTTGATTCTTTGAGACAGGGTTTCTCTGTGTATCTCCAACTGTCCTGGACTCATTTTGTAGACCTGGCTAGCCTTGAACTTGGAGATCCGCCTGCCTCTGTCTCTCCAGTGGTGGGATGAAAGGTGTGTGCCACCACACCCAGCCTATTAATTCTTTTTAAATTTAATTAAAAAAAAGAAAGCATCAATGGGATTACAGTATACACAGTAATCTCTAAACTGGTATATTCAGTGTGGAAATATTTTAATGTCATTACGTATATGAAAATCTTTATTTTATGTTTTAGTCATTAATTGCTGGCTATTTAGTCTGATAGTTTATATACATTGTCAAATTGACAGGATCTAGGATCACCTAAGACATCTGGGCATGCCTGTGAGGGTTTATTTATAATAGATTAGGTGAGATGGAAAGACCTATTTTAACTGGATAGTGCCATTGCATGGGCTGTTATCCTGCGTTGGAAGAGAAGCAGAACTGAGTTAAGAATGAGCATTGGTCTTTGCTTGCTGAATGCAAATGCAAGTGGATCAGCTGTCTCAAGCATCATTGATGAAGAGACCCCTTTCTTAGGTTGCTTTTGTCAGAGTATTTCATCACAACTGTAGGAAAGTAAGTGATACCTGTTGTGTTTCTAGTTATGCTTCAGTGTTTCTCCTCATTCAACATTGTTTGACTTTCTGTGCTGTTAAGATGAATTTCTAAATTTCAGATCAAGGGTATATATGCTTTTGTTGTTGTTGTTTTGTGTTTTGTTTTTTGAGACAGGATTTCTCTGTGTAGCCCTGGCTGTCCTGGACTCGCTTTGTAGACCAGGCTGGCCTTGAACTCGCAGAAATCCACCTGCCTCTGCCTCCCGAGTGCTGGGATTAAAGGTGTGTGCCACCATGCCTGGCTATATATGCTTTTGACTTGATATGTGTTGAGAAATTATACTCTGGAAAGATTGTGCTACTTTATTCCTTCACTCTTACTATGTAAGTGGTTTCCTTTTTTTCTATCATTAATATGTTAGGGAGTACCAACCTAATAACTGCAGAGTATCTTATTTTAATTTTTCTCTCTTGGAGTTTTATAAAGTTTTTTTTTCTCAGTTTTTCCATAGATGTTCTGTTTCTTCTTTCTTATATACAAACTTGTACAATGTTCTTGTATCATTTATTAAATATTTTAGAAGTATTTGAAAGATAAATAATGGCTTAATAGTATTTTTATGAGAGTGCTTGCCTTACTGATAGAGAATATAAACAAATCTATAGAGTTTTAAGTATAAATGCATTTGTAATACTCATTAATTTTGACACTGTGGGAGTGTACAATATTTTTATTTAGAAAGTAAATTAAATTAGATAGACAGAAAAACCTTGCCTTACTGGTCTGGTTTTTACTTTTTATTTTATTTTTTTATAGATACTGTACTCCAAGATACTTGGATTATGAAGATTTGGAACGTAAATACTGGAAAAATTTAACATTTGTGGCACCTATTTATGGAGCAGATATTAATGGAAGCATATATGATGAGGTATATTTATACTTATGTTGTAGTTTGTAAAAACTTTGCTTTACTAATTTTAGATAGCTGAGAAGTACTCAATTGTATTTATTTTGTTATATTTTATTTTTTAGCTTTTGGGTATCTATACTTTTAAGTATAAGAGAAAAAGAACAAGATATTTCTTTCCTTCTCTCCCTTCCTTTTCCTCCCTGCTGGTTGTTTTTTCTGTTGTTGTTTTTTTCTTTTTTAAATATTTCTTTTACCTTAAATTATGTGAATACATATATGTGTATCTGTGGGTGAGGATATACATGTTTGTGCAGATGCTTATGGAAGTTAGAGGCACTGGATCCCTTGGAGTTAAGATTACAATTGTTTGTGAGCTCTCTGGTAAGAGTACTAGGAATCAAATTCAGGTCCTATGCAAGATCAGCACTCACTATTAACCACTGAGCTGTTTTCTCTATCTCCCCCATCCCCTTTTCTGTTTTTTGAGCCAGGGTCTTTGATATACTTTAGGCTAGTTTAAAATTTGCTGTTTTGGCTGGGTTGGTGGTGCATGCCTTTAATGTCAACACTTGGGAGGGAGAGGCAGGCATATTTCTGTGAGTTCAAGGTCAGCCTGGTTTAGAGAGTGAGTTCCAGAACAGCCAGGGATGTTACTTAGAGAAACCCTGTCTCGAAAAACCTATAAAAGAAAAAAATTGCTATTTTGAGGATGACCTTGGACTTCTGATTCTTTTCCCTCTACTCAGTTGCCATGCTGTAACTGTTACTTTCAGAGGACAACTAGCAGGAGTACATTCTTTCATTCTTCCATTTTGGTTTTGGAAATCAAATTCTGGTTCACTGACTTGATGGTATGTGCCTTTACTGGCTGAGGACTCTCTCCAGCCCTACACTTTTTATATTTTTCTTTCATAGACAAATTTCATAGACAGTCCTATACTTTTTATATTTGTCTTTCATAGACAAATTATAGGATTTCTCTTTCTTTCTTCCTTTCTTTCATAAATGTTGTGATAGTCTTCTTAAAGGTACTAATGTTATATTCATCATGACAATTCATCTTTAGTATATCAGCATGTATCTTTAAGTTACAGCTGAATATTCATATGTCAACTAATTTATATTGAGGTTGCCATAATTTATCTAATGTTATTTATGCAGGATATATATATATGATATAGTGATGATATAATAGGAATTAAATTATTCTGTATATATTAACTAATGCTGGAAATTAATACAGCCACAGTTATTCCTTAATTGGCCATTTTCCAAATAAAAGACAGAGACCTGTTAGATTTATAATATAAACATTAATGCACTATAGCTGGGCAGCTATCAACTCTCTAAGGTATCTTGTCTGCTTCCCCTGCCAAAATCCCCATAAATACTTGTATCTGTTCCATTTGGACTGTTTTTGTTCCATCAGGTCAGTCCTCAGAGCAAGCTGCTCTTGGCCATGTGCTTTGAATTCCTGTTATCCCATGGAGACCCTATTGACTTGTTCTCCTCTTTCTTCTTCATGGTCCTTCTCTGACCTCAAAGTCCTTGGAACCCTCAAACCACCTACCTCTCTTCTGCCCAGCCCAGGCTCTAGGCATCTTTATTAACGAATCAGGGATAGCTTGGCAAGGTTTACATGACATCATTTTTGGTACATGATAATTTGCTCATAGGACAGTAGGCAGATTTTAGGGGGGCAGTCAATTAACATTTGAACATATAGCAACTCCACATCAGCCCCAACATGATGAATTCCATAAATTTTTCTGAAAATTTAAGAATTTCAATTTTCTTTATGACTTAATAAACTTTCTATTGTGTATGTGGACCACATTTTTTTCTTATCCACGTAGCTATTGTGAATAAAACATCAATGAACATGGTTGTGCAGGTGTCTCTATAGTAAGATACAAAATCTTAGGATGCCCAGGGGTGGTATACCTGGGTTGGATGGTAGTCCTTTATTGGTACCTTTTTGAGAAAACATCACCTTGATTTGTATAGTGGATGCACCAGTTTACACTACCACTTAAAAAAAAAAAAATCAGTGTTCCCCTTTCCCTACTTGCCAGTATTTGTTAGCATTTGTTTCCTTGATGATAACCATTCTGAATGAGGTGAGGTTGAATCTCAATGTAATTCCTTGATGACTAATGAGGTTGAACCCCTTCAAAATGTATATTATCCATTGGTATGTCTTCTTTTGAGATTTCTCTTTTCAGTTCTATAGCTCATTGTTTGATTGGATTATTGTCTTGATGTTCACTTTGTGGGAGAGGCCCCTATTAATGCTAGGTCAGAATATATGACTCCCAAGTACTTTCTCATTCTTTTAGAAAGACTCTTTACTCTATTAGAAGTTACTGTGGAAAAAAAAGTTACTGTTGCAGTATAAATCCCCTGAATTTCTTCATTTGTTAATTTTTGGGCTTATTTCCTAAGCCACTAGAGTCCTACTCAGAATATCCTAAGCTATGCCTATATCTCAAAATATTTTCTCTGTAACAGTGGTTCTCAATCTTTCTAACACCGTGACTCTATAATACAGTTCCTCATGTTCTGGTGACCTCCCCAACCATAAAATTACTTTCATTGCTACTTCATAAGTATAATCTTGCTACTGTTATGAATTGTAATTAGAATATCTGATATTCGACTCCTATGAAAGGGTTATTTGACTTCTAAAGGAATCATGACTAATAAGTTGAGAATCACTGCTCTAGAAACTATAGAGGTTCAGGTCTTATGTTAAGGCTTTTGATCTGTTTGGAGTTTTTTGTTGTTTATTTTTTGATTTTTTGAGACAGGGTTTCTCTGTGTAGTTGTGGCTATCTTGGACTTGCTTTGCTTTGTACCCCAGGCTGGCCTGAAACTCAGATATTCACTTGCCTCTGCCTCCCAAGTGCTGGGATTAAAGGCATGCGCCACCATGCCTGGCTTTGTTTGTTTGTGGGTTGACAAAAGATCTAGTTTCAATTTTCTTTTCTTTTCTTTTTTTTTTTCAGATTTTTTTGAGACAGTTTTTCTGTGTAACAGCTCTGGCTGTCCTGAAACTCACTCTGTAGACCAGGATAGCCTTGAACTCACAGAGATTCTTCTATCTCTGCCTCCCAAGTGATGGGATTAAAGGTGTGCGCCACAATGCCTATCGTAGTTTCAATTTTCTACGTGTATATATTCAGTTTTCCTGATATTATTTGTGAAAGATGCTGTCTTTCCTTTATTTAATTTTCTGTATAATTCTCTCTCTCCTCTGTCTGTTTGTCTGTCTGTCTGTCCGCCTGTGGTGTTTATATGAACACACGAGCATGTGAGTGCAGAGGTTTGAAGAGGCCAGAAGAGTGCATCAGATCCCCTGGAGCTGGAGCTACAGGCAGTTGTAACCATTCATTATGGGTGCTGGAAACCAAACCTGGGCCTTCTGGACGAACAGCAATCACTCTTAACCACTCTACCATGGCCCCACCCTAGATACTGTCTTTTCTCCTGAGTATATTTTTCATATTTTTGTCAAAAATCAAATAGCTGTACTTGTTTGAGTTTACATCTGGTTCATTTGTTTTATTCCATTGATTTAGCAGGCTGCTTTTGTGGTAGCATGATACTGTTGCCATTTTTAGTACTTTTGCTGTGATATAACTTGAGATCAGATATGCTGATACCAGTGGAATTATTCTTTTTGCTCAGGATGGCTTTGACTCTCTGGGTTGTTTTTATTTTGTTTGTTTTTGTTTTTTTAAATGCATCCATATAAACTTTAACTTTTTTTTTCACCCTTATTCTTTGAGGCATTTGGATTTTGATGGAGATTACGTTGAATATATAGATAGCATTTCACAATATTATTATTTTTTGATCTATTAGCATGGGAAGTCCTTTCATTTGATAGTGTCTTCAATTTCCTTCTTTTTTTATTTTCTGTGTTTTTTTTCATTGAGATTGTATTTTAATAACAATATTTCCCTCTTGTCTTTCTTCTCTACCCTCCTAACCCTTCCATACAACCATCCCACCTGTTCATCTAATTTACGGCCTCTTTTTTCAGTTGTTCTTGTATGCATATATGCATTTTTATATACATTTCTATTTCTAAATATAAGTGGTTGACTCCATATAATGTCACTGATACATATACTTTCAGGGCTGATCATTTAGCACTGAGCTGCCAATTGGTGTGCTCTTCCCTGGAGAGGCTTACGTCTCCCATTCCCAGGTTTCCTCAGTTGCCTGTAATTTTTTGTGTAGACTTGAAGTGTCATGAGCTTTGCTCTTTTCCATGCAGTTTAGCATGTATCTTGATGTCCTACTTTACCTGGTGTTTGGGCAGTTGTGTTGATGAGAATTTATGAGTACAGCTCTGATGTTACTAGGAGACACAGAGCAGAGCCCCTGAACCTTTGGCTCTTCTGCAGTGTTTCCTGAGCCTTGGTTGTAGGAGTGTTATGTAGATGTATCCATTGGAACTGGGCTCCACAAGTCTGTATTTTGATGGTTATAGTTTTCTGTAGTGTTTCCATCTGTTCCAAATATAAGTTTCCTGGATAAGGGGTAAAGGTGACACTTACCTATGGGCATAAAGACAAATATTTGTAGATTATAGTTTGGAATTATGTTGGTTTGGTAAATTAGTGGTTTTAGATTCTTTTCCAATGACCATGATTTTGCTAGTACTGAGTAGTGGTTTCCAGTTCCAAGTATGGTCTCTCTTTTGTTAGCGGATTTTAAGTCCAATTAGAGAGTAGTTTGGCCACTACCAGGTACATGTACCACTACTGCACCTGCAGGGTTTATCATGCAATGATGGTCATTGATGTCGTTCATAGGTATCATAGCTGGGGAGGACTGTTGGTTGCCTCCATCCTTTGATAACTTACATGGCTTCTTTCGTTACCATAAAAGCTCATCCTTGGGGAGGGAACTTTCAGGTCAGTTCTAGCTCAGGAGCCTCTGGCTCTGTTTCTAAAGTATATGATGTCTTCAACAGTAGTGTTTTGGGAATCTCTTAGACAGCCCTGGTCAACAACACAAAAGAAGGCTTCTTATGTCTGGCATTGGGGTTTTTCTCAGATAGTTTTTGACCTTTGAAGAGAATGCTAATACAGCTCAGAAGCGAAAAGCTCATTAAAAAAAAATATATATATATAATATATGTAATATGTATATTATATACATGCATATAATATGTACATATATTATTATGTATATTATTATTTATTATATATTATGTAAGTTATATATATTACCTAAGGGAAAAAATCCTTTAATGCATGTAATTCAATGTATAACTATATATATTATATATATAAATATGTGTTATCTATATAACACATATAAATATATATAAAACTATACACATTATATATCAATATATAAATATATAATTATATATAATAAAATATATATTAGATGTTATATATTTTAGATTATATATTATATATTATGAAAATCCTTTAATGCATGTAATTTAATGCATAGCTATATATATTATATATAAATATGTTATATATAATACATATATAATTATATATTAACTACATATAAAATTATACATATTATACAGTAATATATACATTAATATAGTATATATAATAATTATATATCTAAAAAATATTTATAGTTTTATATATATAGTTATACATTGAATTACATGCATGAAAGGATTTTTTTCCTTAAGTAATAGTAAATAGTATGATATCTTGTGACTTTTTTCAGCCACATCATTATTTCACCACCCTCCCTCCCTCCTTCTGTATTTACCTCCATCCCTTTCCCTTTTTCTCTATCCAATCACTTGTATCATGCCATTTCCCTTTACCCTCTTCCCACCTTCTTTTGTATCTACCTACCTCCTGTTCCCTGATGAATCCCTACTTCCCCATTTCCCTGACTATATTTCTTGTAGTGGTCTATTTTCTTCTCTGTTGCTCCCTAATTGCTGTGTCCTGACAATTTCACTTTCCTGGTTTCTTTAATTACTATAGACTATGTACTCACATCTGAAGATTTGGAGGTAGAAACCTCCAGTAAGAGAACACATGTAACATTTGTCTTTTTTTGGCCTGGAATACCTCATTCAATATGATCCAGTAAGAGAACACATGTAACATTTGTCTTTTTTGGCCTGGAATACCTCATTCAATATGATCTTTTCTAGTTTGATCCATTTACCTGTAATACTTATGATTTTGTTTTTCTTTACCACTGAATAGTATTCCATAGTGCATTTACCAGATTTTCAATTATCTATTCATTGGTTATAGGACACTATATTGTTTCCTCTTCCTAGGTGTTATGAATATTGAACATGGTTGAGCAAGTATTTGGGAGTATGATGTCAAGTCCTTAGGACAGATACTGAGAAATGGCTTGTCTGGGTCATATGGAAGATTTATTTTTAGCTTTTAAAGAATTTTCCACCAGGCGTAGTGGCACACACCTTTAATTCCAGCACTTGGGAGGCAGAGGCAGGCAGATTTGAGTTCAAGGCTAACCTGGTCTACAAAGTGAGTCCAGGACAGCCAGGGATAAAGAGAGAAACCCTGTCTCGAAAGACCAAAGAAAAAAAATTCCATACTGATTTCCATACTGACCTTACCAGTTTGCAATCCCACCAACAGTGAATGAGGGAGAGAAAGCCTGGAGGGGATGCAATTTAAGGAAACTGACTAGCCTGATTTTGGCATCAGGATACTTGTCTTTTTCCATCCTGCTGGGAGATCTTCTGTGTGTTCTACCTGGTTTACAAGACCCCATAGACCACCCAGGGGACAACTTCGATGAGGATTGTTTATTCAAGCTCTAAGCCAATGCTAATGGATGCAGCTGTCGAGAGTTGAGAGCCCTGTACTCTGAAAAATATAGGGTTTTTATAGGGGCTTAAACAAAGAAATGGGTTTCTAGCATACGATTGGATGACATTTAGACAAACTTGTCTGTCCCTAATTGGCTCATTGTTGTTGTCATACCATTATCAGTCAGCTTGACCAGCAGAAAGTTTGTTTAGACTTTCTGGATGCTTTCTCAGAGTGAGCTGTCTGGTTATGACTAGGGAACACCCCTGGAATGCTGTTTTTCCTGGAACTGGAGGTCAGCTCTGAATCAAACCTAATACAAAATTGACTCTTTTTTTTTCCAAGATGGAGTCAGTCAGGCTGCACATGTAGTGTTCTTTCCTCCCTACTGGAACCAACTTTAGCAGTTTAGATTACTGATGCTGTCCTGATGTGTTGGTAGTGCTTCATAGATGGAGTTTTAGATATGGCCATACTTGTGAATTCTTCCTGGGCATCCCATTTCAAATGCTATCTTGTGTCCTTCTTAAAACTTTATTTTCATTCATAACTTTAAAAAAATTGTATCAATATTCTGCCTATATGTGTGTGTGTGTGTGTGTGTGTGTGTGTGTACTACATGCCTGCAGTGCCCATGGAGGCCATAAGAGGGCATAGGATCTCCTGAAAAATGGAGTTACAGATAATTGTAAATCTCCATATGGGTGCTGAGAATCAACCCCAGGTATGCTGTGGAACCAGTGCTCCCCCCCCCACCTTTTTTAACTACTGAGACATTTCTCCAGTTTTGTTTTGTTTTTTGAAAAAACACAGGATTTCTCTGTGTGTTCCTGGCTGTCCTGGACTCACTTTGTAGACCAGGCTAGCCTTGAACTCACAGAGATCCAAGTGCTGGAATTAAAGATGTGCACCACCACTCCCAGTAATTAGAGACAGCTGTGAACTGCCATGTGGGTGCTGGGATTTGAACCCAGGTCCTTTGGAAGAGTAGCCCATGCTTGTAACTGCTGAGCCATCTCCTCAGCCCTCCAGTCCAATTTTCAAAAAATGTTATTATTTGTGTGGGTGGGGGACCTATGCCGTGAGCATTTGTGGAGGTCAGAGGACAGTTCCGTGGAGTTGCTTTTTCTTTCCGTCTTTATATGGGTACTAGGGATAGAATGAAGGCTTGCAAGGCAAGTGTGTTTACCTGCTGAGCTGTTTCCTCCCCTCTGCCCTTATTGAATTAAAATTTAAAAAAAGGTTTACTTAATTGTGTGCCTGTGTGTGTGAGCACACATGCAGATTTTAGTGCGTGTGTAGACCAGAAGAAGATACAGGATCCTTTAGAACTAGGGTACAGGTGGTTGTGAGCTAACTGATAGTGATCCTGGGAACCAGAATTCTTTTAACAGCAAAGGTATTTTCAGCCTGATTATTCATTAATTTTGTTCTTTGGTAGTTACAACATGTATATAATGTATTCTGTTTACTTTTCTGCTCACGCACTCTATGATTTCCCTCTCATCTCTGTCAACCCACAACCCCATTTATACCAGTTTTTTTTTTTTATCAGATTTATGACTTTTGTTTTTATTTTATAGCCCATTTAGTTTAACCTGGGCCTTCAGGAGCATTGGATTGTTACTATACATTGAAGCTTGGTGGGGTCTTTGGTTGGTACATAACAGAAGACAGTGATGTTCACTCCTCTTTGAATGTGTGAGTAGTAAATAGTTCTGCAGTAAAGGTAGCTCCTTTTCCACCCATGCCTGACTATTGATGATCCCATTCTTGTGCTGATTGTAGGCATCTGTTGTTTCAGTGAGTTCATGAATCCAGTGGCTGTGTTTTGCCAGAAGATGGTATTTTGCAGCCTTTACATCTTCCAGCTCATGCTTTTTTTTCAGTTTTTGGGTGTATTCTCAGTCTTAAAGAGGATGGAATAAACGTCTTGTTCAGGGTCAACTATTGAATGAGGCACATTATCAAATCCAGATGCATAAAGCTAGGTCTCATAGAAATCATTGAGTTCCAGTATAAAGATTCTTACAGATGATTTGATATCAATACATTTTTAGGAGAGGGAGTTTAGACTCTTCTAGATGACCTCCAGTGTCAGAGACCCCCTTTCCTGTTGTGTGTACATGTGTATTACTATGTACATCTGTACGTGTGTGTGCAGAGGCTATAGTCTGACATTGGGTGCCTTAAGATAGATCTTTTCATGGAACCTAGGTCTTAATAATTCAACTCAGATGGCTGGTCATTCAGCTTTAGGGATCTACCTGTCTTTACTTTACCAGCTGGAATTATAGATGTACCATGTTGGGCTTCTTTAGGTAGGTGTGGAGTATCAAGCTCAAGTCTGGATACTTTAGGGTCAGCACTTTACTGACAGAGCCATCTTCCCAGTTATCTTCCTTGCTCTTGTGCTACTCTTTCATTGGTCATAAGGTGTACAGTGCCTGTAGTTCTAATTCTTGGATTTAGTCTCTTGGTATTTAGAAAGTAACTTTTTTCTGCTTGTTCTTGCCTACTAGTTCATAGAAGGATTTTGACAGAATGTGCATTTGAAGTCTACCTCTGCTGCAGCTGTTGGCATTTCCCATAGTTATATATTTATTAATTTTGTTTTTTTGAGATAGGGTTTCTTTGTGTAACAACAGCCCTAATTGTCCTGGAACTCTTTGAAGACCAGGCTGGCCTTGAACTCACAGAGATCGTCCTACCTCTACCTCCTGAGTACTGGGATTAAACTCATGCGCTGCAATGCCCAGCTTGCAATACTGATTTTTAAGAACCTGTTTTCTAACAGAGCATATAGGTAAATTCAGGAAAAAACTGGGCAGAATGGACCATGCTCATAATCCTAGCATTTGGGAGATAGAGACAAAAAGATCAGTTCACAGCTAGCCTCTAGTACATAGTGAGCTGGAGGACAGCTTTGGCTATATATCTTCTGCCTCAATAACCAAAACTAACCCCTCCCCCACATCCAAGAAAATAATCACTAATTTTCCTTTTTCTTTGAAGGAATAATATTGAGCCTATGTATGTAATTGAAAAGTTTATATTGTCAGTAAAAAAATAGATCATTAGAAACATCTTAGTTCAATGGCTTTCTTTTTGAAGGGTAAAAGGGAGATTTAGAAGTACCAAGTGCCATAAGTGTATGTTAAATTTGTATATTTAAATGACTTGAGTTTGATCCCTAAGATACACATGGTAGGATAGAATATTCACACTAAATGTGTACTGTGTCATTTATGTGTGACACTCCCTCTCAAAAAAAAATTGCTTTAAGTAAGAATAATAGCAAGAGAAAAATGAAGTCAAGTAGGAGAAACAAATAGCTGGGTAAAATAGAAGCCAGAGTACATGGAACGCTGTGGTGGAATTCTGCATATTGCTTTCTTATCCCATTAGGATTTTCTGTTAAGAAATGGTTCAAGAGGGTAAGAGCACTGACTGCTCTTCCAAAGGACCCTGGTTCAAATGCCAGCAACCACATGGCAGTCCACAGCTGTCTGTAATTGTTGGGTGTGGTGGTATGCACCTTTATTCCCAGCACTTGGGAGGCAGAGGTAGTTTGGATCTCTGTGATGTGAGTTCAAGGCCAGCCTGGTCTACAGAGTGAGTCCAGGACAGCCAAGGCTACACTGAGAAACCTTGCCACACTGTCTCTCACACACACACAAAAGAAATGGCTCAAATGAAGCCTGAACCTTGGCGCCATTCAAAATGTATGTGAGGGATGAGTATATTGCTCACTGGTAGAGCATTTATTTGGCTGGATTGTACAAGGCCCTAGGTTTCAATCCCTAGTATTGGCAAAACGAAACAAAAACAAAATAACCAATGAGAACAAAAAGATGTTTGAGTGGTTTCCTGAATTTGCTCTTTGCTACTTTGTGGGTCTTTTCCCACCCTTTATTCCCCACCCTTGTTTGACAGGAGAGAAACAAGGATAGAGAGAAGAGAGGAATTAGGAAAATCCCTGATTTTTTTCCTTTTTTGTCTTCTTTGACCAAGGCAACTTAACAAAATGCAACCAACCTCCCTAAGGAACCAACAACCACCGACTATGCCTCTCTGGGGGCCTTGCATTTATGTATCCTCTGAAAAGTGCCCAGAATTCCAAACATCACACAACTGCAGAAGTTATCTCCAGCTGGCAAAACCATGCTTCTGCTAGAGCAAGAGACAAATCATGGTCAGCCGCTTCCGGCAGTTGCTTTGGACAGTCTGAAGGAGCCATCCCTACACCTGAGATTAAAACAAAAGCACATTCTTATTACTACAGTTTCCAATTTTCCTTTTGTGAGGCATGTCACATTGTAGACTCTAAGATGTCATAATCCCCCTTCAGGCAATGAGTGGGGAAAGTATGGACTTGTGTATTTGTCAATAAGAAGGAAATATATTAGAAAGACATTATTTTACTAACTATAATAGAATCAGTGGCTAAGATGAATTTTTTTTGCTGTTACTTGCATTAAAATTTGAGGCAAGTAGTCTATGATCAGTTTGTTAGTTCTAAGATGTCATAATAGGCATATACTTTTAGCTCTTTTTCTTTCTGTGTTTATAATGAATTCCTTCATGCTGTCTGGCACAGGGAATTAGGAGGTTGGGCAGATCAGGCAGCCACTAGAAACTCTGCTAGAAATTCTGCCCAGCCATTGTCCTGTGCACTTGTCATTGGTAAAAGCCATCTGCTATGACTGTCTTTAGCAGCAAGGGTAACTGGAAATAGTTTTTCTCTTCTATTTGCCTTTTTCTATTATTATTATTATTATTATTATTATTATTATTATTATTATTATTTGGTTTTTCCAGACAGGGTTTCTCTTCGACAGCTCTGGCTGTCCTGGACTCGCTTTATAGACCAAGCTGGCCTTGAACTCACAGAGATCCACCTGCCTCTGCCTCCCAAGTTCTGGGATTAAAGGCGTGCGCCACCACGCTCAGGTCAATTAGTTTGTTAGTAACAAAAGTAGACATAGATATTGATTACTTAAGTAGACTCTGCCATAAAAATGTTTTATGGGACAGTGATCTAGAAATGGCTATATTACAGTGTAATATGTATTATAAAGGGCTAATTGAGTTCAGAGATTTACTGATAATCTAGAGATAACTATAGTAAAGGTTATTGTGTTTCCAATTTTATTTTTCACTTATGTTTGCTTTAAATTTTCTATATGGAAAATAACATATTAGAACTTGATCGTGGGATTTTGCACTTTTATTAAATATTAATACAATTATTCCTGTAAAAAATACTCCCTATCAAATGGTGAAGTACTTTGGCTGTGCCTTGATAGGAATCTTGCATAGGCCAAGAGAAGTTCTTTTAGTGTTGGCAGTTCTGGACATGTGCCTGTGACCTATGACTGGACTGTCAGTCCCATAGGGTTATAGTTCCAGAGGGCAGAGTCTTAGGACTCTAGGGTTACACTTTGGGATTTATCCACTAGCAGCCTGATACTTGATACCTATTGTAAATCTTAGCTTTCTACAGCAACAGGTGAAGGGAGCACTGTATAGATTTAGAGCTCCAGTGCAACTCTTAGGGTCCTGGCATTATTGGTCCTACAGTAACACATGTTGCAACTTTGATATGCTTTACCATGAAAACGTGGCAGTTCTCTGTCACTTTTTTAATGACCAAGGCCCACAGTGTTTCGTTTTTGGCTCTTTATATTTTCTTTGTTCTCCACCTGTTCACTTTTTCTCTGCTTTTGCTCTTTGTTTTCCATTGTTGCTGTCCTACTTGAGCTCTGGAAGTCCTCAGAGGTTTTTCATCATATTGAGGGTACATAGAACTGAGTGTGGTGAGATAAACCTGTAATTCTAGCACTTGGAAGTAAATACAGGACAAGATCAGGAGTTTTTAGTCATTTTAGGCTATATAGTGAGTTTGTGGGTAGGCTGGGCTATGTGAGACCATACCCTTTTTTTTTTTTTTAATTTCTTCAAGTTACATCTCAGTCATAATCCTCTCCCTCCTCCCCCTTCCAGTCCCACCCTCCTACCCTCGTCCCCCTCGCCCTCCTATCTGCTTTTTTTTTTTAAGTTTAAGGTATCTTTTTAACCCCAATAGCTTCCCCTTTTAGTCCAATAATTGGCTCTTTTTCTTATAACAATAAATACAGTACAAAACAATAAGAACAATTAAGCCACAATTATGAAAATTATAAGGTATAACATATATTCCCAATGTCTAGTCCATACATATTAGGCAGCTGATATTAGTATTCTATTATCTATCTATCTCAATGGGTTTAAAGTTCTATACCTATCTCAGTTTCCACCTTAACTTGCATTACCAACTTAAAAACATCTTTTAGACCTAGACATCCTTTTAATTCCTAAACAACTTAAAATTTAACTGTAAGAGTATAACTATCTAGTCTTCAACCACATCAGAGATGTGAGAAGGATAAATATATCTGATTGTACAGGAAGTACAGAGCCAGCAGTTTCCAAGAAAAATAAAAAACCCAAAGCACTACATTATTGATTTTAAAGGTATTGGGAGATAAAAGGGGAGAATTTTTTGTTTACTTTTTAAAAAAAAATGTAAAATGTAAATAGATCAGAGTAGACTTTCTGAGTTTTGCTTGTCCACATTGCTTCAGAAACAGTAGAGCCAGGCCAAGTTAGAGTTTTTCAGTCTTACTTGGGTATACCTGGCTTTCTGGGCATGACTTTTGAGATCCTGGGCAAGCTAAGAACATTTTCTTGCAGTCCTTTCAGATGAAATTGCATTTGAGGACATATGTCACTTTAATAGGATAAAATGAAATAACATAATAAAAATTATGATATTACTTGCTCTACCTTATGCATTGAACAAAGTTAGTTGCCACTTGTGATGTTACAGGAAAACAAGTCAAAATCCATGGGCTTTAATGATACTGTGGATTAGTCTGATAAGATACATTTTGTTTTGTAGTTGTCATTGTAAGTAGAAGTCCTTCCTGCACCTAGCTTTTTATAATTTTACTTGTCATCCCTGTTTAACCAAAGGATGACAATTTAATTGTCATCCCTGTTTAACCAAGGCATGACAATTTCTTCTTTAGAAGTCCCTGCTTAGGAATATTATGTGTTATTTTTAGGAAATATTCCACTGTCTAGTCAGTAAGACCTTGCTATGTGAGGTGATTAATGGAAATATTGACATGTAATGTAACTTAGGTTATAGTATTAATATTTTTAAAGAAATATTTTATTTCACATGTAAATAAATATGTGAGTGTTTTGCTCACATATATGTCCATGTATTACATGTGTGCCTGGTGCCCATGGATGGCAGAAGAGGGTTTCAGTTCCCCAGGAACATAGGGTTACAGATTGTTGTGAATCACCATGTGGGTACAAGAATCGAACCCAGGTCGTCTGGAAGAACAGTCACTACTCTTAATGCTGAGGCATCTCTTGAACTTTACTGTTTTGATTAAAAACATTTTTTTCTGTTTTTTTTTTTCTCGAGACAGGGTTTCTCTGTGGAGCCCTGACTATCCTGGAACTCACTCTGTAGACTATTCTGTCCTTGAACTCACAGAGATCTGCCTGCCTCTACCTCCTGAGTGCTGGGATTAAAGGCATGTGCAACTATGCCTGGCTTTAAAAAAACCGTTTAAAAATATTAACCCTGTGGACAATATATTTAAATATTTAGACACAGTGATGAATATTCCAAACCTACCATGCAGTTGGCAATTGAAACATAACAATACTGCTCATTGATGTGCTTTTTTGTTGTTGTCCTCTCTATATGAACCCCCATCACACTCTGCAGGGAGTGTGTGCTGATTTCTTGCCTTGAACTCCACCCCCACAAAGTTTTCTCATTCATTCGTTCATTCATTCATACATACATACATACATACATACACACACACACACACACACACATTTTTGGCCATTTACTTTATTTAAAACAGGGCCACTTGTCTTCTGGAACTTTGAATTTTTAAAATATATACATTAAAGAAAAAATATATATATTATAAAATAATTATATGAATTATATATTATACAAAGACGTGTCTATATCTCTCTAAGAAACACTACTTCCTTCATGATCTGTATCTGACTCATCATTTAATTATATAAAATCTATATAATTCAGAGCTGGCATTTTAACTCACATTCTTACCACTTTTTCACTTTACCACATTGCTTTGGAAACATTAGAGTCATCTCATTTTCTTTGCTGTGGTAATCTTCCATTTCATAGATGTATTCTTCTCATGTTTTATTTTGTGTCTGGATATTTTGCCTGCTATGAATTGAACCTAATTGAATTTAGAAAATGCTTGCTTGCACATTCTAGGCAAGCACTTTACCAGTGAGTTATACCCGTAGCTCAAGGAATATTGATTTTAAAGATAGTTTTACTGAATTGTAATTTTTTTGATTTTGTTTTTGTTTTTGTTTTTTTTTAGATTTATTTATTATGTATACAGTGTTCTGTCTGCAGGTATATCGGCAGGCCAGAAGAGGGCACCAGATTTCATTACGGATGGTTGTGAGCCACCATGTGGTTGCTGGGAATTGAACTCAGGACCTCTGGAAGAGCAGCCAGTGCTCTTAACCGCTGAGCCATCTCTCCAGCCCTGGTTTTTTTTTTTTTTTTAGACAGGGTTTTTCTATGTAATAGTCTTGGCTATCCTGGACTCACTTTGTGACCAGGCTGGTCTCAAACTCACAGAGATCCACTTGCCTCTCTGCCCTCCCAGTGCTGTGAATTGTAATTTTTATAACACAAAATTTACCCACATGAAGTGTATAATTCAATGAATTTTTACACCTATCACCAGCTCACTCTCAGAGTATTCCATAGGTTCCCTTTGTTTCATGTGGTTATATGTGCTCTTTTAGTACTTAATATTATTTATTTTATTGCTTAATAAATTTGACAGGCCTGTCAAATCCTGTCCATGAATTTTCATTGTAAGTGTATCAGTGTCTTTTTATGTTGTACTGATCCTTTTTTGGTTTGTTTGTTTGTTTTGTGTGTGTGTTTTGTTTTCAAGACAGAATTTCTCTGTGTAACAACCTTGGGTGTCCTGGAATTTGCTCTGTAGACCAGGTTAGCCTTGAACTCAGAGATCTGACTGCCTCTGCCTCCCCATAACTGGAATTAAAGGCATATGCCACCATCACCTAGCTGTATTGATCATTTTTGTTTACTTACTTGTGACCTATGTGCAGTTATACCCCTGACTAATTTTTTTATCGTTGTATAATATTTTCTTATTACTTAGGATTGAAATTCTTGTGTATTCTGATATGAAAACTATTCCAGGTACATTTGTTAATGTATTTATTACCTCACATTGTGACTGTTGTTAGCACTTTTTAAAAATCTTGTTTTTACTGTCTTTTTAATGTAACTGATTTTTTATTAGATCATTTCCTCATATGTATTGTTTTCTGTTTTTCACCTTGGGCTCTTATCATTCTTCTGTATTAGAGGTTTGTGCTTCTATATCTATTATAGCTTTGGTCCTTTTATAGTGTCCCAGATTTCCTACATGTTTTGTCCTGTATTTTTAAAATTTAAAAATTTTTAGACTTACAAATAAGGGTGTTATGAACATAGATGAGGAAATTTTCTTGTGGTTTGGTGAGGAATCATTTGGATATATAGGCAGAAGTGAGTCTTCAGGTAGAGCTATTCAAAGTTTTCTAAGATATTGCCAGACTGATTTCCATAGGGGTTGTACAAGCTTTCACTCCCACCAGCAATGGAGGAGTGTTCCCCTTTCTCCACAACCTCGCCAGCATGGGCTGCCATTTGAGTTTTTGATCTTAGCCGTTCTGACAGGTGTGAGATGGAATCTCAGAGTCATCTTGAGTTGCATTTCTCTGATGATTAAGGATGCTGCCTTATTTGTAATAGCTAGAAACTGGAAACAACCCAGATGTCCCTCAACCGAGGAATGGATAAAAAAAAAAAAACCCTGTGGTACATCTACACAATGTAATACTACTCAGCCATCAGAAACAATGAAATCATGCACTTTGCAGCCAAACAGATGGAACTAGTAGCTGAGTGAGCTAACCCAGACTCAGAAGGATGCAGATGGCATCTATTCACTTATAATCGGATTTTAGCCATGTAGTACAGGATAACTATACTACAACCAATGCACCAAAGGGAACAGGAACAAAGTGTCAATGAGACACTTTGCCCTAGTGGTGCTGCCTTGTAGGCCCCCAGTGTATGAGAAGGCTCTTGACCCTCATATGACTGCTGAACTGGGGCGGGGGACTGATATTTAGGGACACTCCACTCCAGAGGAGTGGAACGGAAGGGATGGGGGTAGAGGTTGGGAGGGCTGGACTGGGACAGGTGGAAAGAGGGCACTGTGATGGAGATGCAACCTGAAGTACTAAATAAACAAAAAAAAAAAAATTTAGACTTAAGATTTTCTTTGTCTGACCTATCCATTTCTTCTTTCTGGTGTTCAAGACCTGAAATTCTCTCTGATCTATGAGTTTTAATTTGCTTACTCTGAGGTTTTTGTTTAACATCCTGAGGTTTCCATTTCCAGTTTTATTTCAGTTTGGATTTTCATTAGTGGTTCTATTTCTTTCTTAAATTCTACTATCAAGACTTCATTACTTTATTCATCTGTTTATGTTTTATAAAGGCATTTGTGTTTCTTCTTAAAGGTATTTGTTCACATACTCTTTAAAGTCTTTGAACATAATTCATAATTGCTAATTTGAATAAAAAAGTCTTTTATTTCAGTTAAATTGCTTTGCTTGGGGTCTAACATGTATGGTTCTTGGCCTCTGGAGGAGGCATATTGTCATGGTTGTTCATGTTTTATATTTTTAAGGTGGGATTTAGACATCTGAAGTTATGACATTTCAAGTGTTTCTTGGTGTAGATATCTGGTCTTGTCTTTGTTGGGTGAGTGGTTTTGTTTTTTTTTTTTTGTTTTTTTACTTGCTGTTACCTATTCTATGTCCTAGCCTAGTGTTGTGGTCATTGGCTCTCTGACTTACAGCCATGTTTTGTGGCTGTGGGGCCTTGGTAGAGAATGCTTCTAGTAGCCAGCCAAGTGTGGTGGGTTAGGGTTGGGTCTCTGGTAGAGAACTGTTTTGCAGGTAGTCAATTAGTCACAAAGAATGGAGATGAGCTAGAAGAAAAGGATGAAAGGTACCTGGGGACCCCATGTGGCCAAGTCCCAGGGGAATGTAAGTGGTCTGGGAAGTGGGGCTTAGGCTATCAATCTGAAGCAGGACTAAGGATAAGTTTGGGGAGGAGGAATGGAGGACATGAAGGAGGCTCTAATTCCCCTACACGAGTTTCATCCTAGTTTGGCAGCTTTGGGTCTCCGGTAGAGAGGTTCAGTGGGTTGGCAAAGTAAAAAAAAAAAAAAAAAAGCACTGAAGATGGACTAGAAACTAGTTGAGGCTCTCAGGAAGAATTGGGGGGGAGGGGATAGAAGAAGCTGAGTCATTAGTAGATGGACATGGGAGGAATTTCAGTGAACTAGTTTATTTCTTATTTGCATCATCATTCCATTTAAAAATGGTTTCTATATTATGATGCTTACTTATTAATTCAGATTAGTTACTTCTGTAAAGATTTTCAAATAGGACTCTTATTAAAGTGTGTGGACTGAAGTTTAGTTGGACTTGAGTTAAGAGATGGAATTTGATAAGTATAGTGGGACAGTAATTTATATAATTTTACTTAATTTTTATGAGGTCTCTTAAGTTTAAATCCTGGTCTTTTTTTTTCCTTCAAGACTGGGTTTCTCTGTGTAACAACAGCCCTGGCTGTCCTGGAACTCACTTTATAGATCAGGTTGGCCTCGAACTCACAGAGATCTGCCAGCCTCTGTCTCTGAAGTACTGGGATTAAAGATGTGTGCCATCATAGCCATCTTACATCTTTTTTTTTTTTAATTTTGTTTTTTGTTTTTTTTTTTTTCTGAGATATGGTTTCTTTGTGTAACAGAGCCCTGGCTGTCCTGGACTTTGTAGACCAGGCTGGCCTCGAACTAACAGAGATCTGCCTACCACTGCCTCTGGGATTAAAGGTTTGTGCCACTATGCCTGGCAAATTTTGCATTTTTAAAGAAGAATTTGACCATATTTCAAGCAACAGAGTTTTCAGCCCAGGGCTTCAGTTGTAGATTTAGGGAACTAAAATACTTGAACGATTTCTTCTTATTTTACTGTTTCATCAGTATTTTTCCTTACCCAAAAGTGTTAGGAAATAGGATTAGCTTATTAATTAAAGAATTATTTAAAGATTAAAATGAAAACAGAATAACCAGTAAGGTTTTTAGTGTAAAAGGAAAGTGATAGAAGTGGTCATTTGTAAGGCCATTGTAATCCTTATTAGGGAATGGCCTCTTAGTTCACATAGATTTTATGCTCCTCTGTTAAAACACTATGTGGAGACTGAAATGAGTTTTTTAGTGCCCTGTGAATCGACAGGGATGTGCCCAGTTTTGGGTATTAGAATTTGACTATGAGGAAAGTATGGGGAGAAGACTATAGTTTGCTAAAACGTTCTAAATAGCTACGAATTACAGTAAATTGTTATTGATTGATAGATTCTCTTAAAGTCAGAATATTTTCCTTCTTTTTAACATTTTTAGTTTTTTTGTTTTCTTTTTCTTTTTTTTTTGAGACAAGGTCGAGGATGGGCTTAAACTTGCTATGTAGCTTAGGTGAACTCTTCATTCTCCTGGCTTCAGTTTCCAAAGTTCTGAAACTATAGGCATTTACTATCATTCTAGCCATTTTTAATAAAAACAAATAACACAACAAAAATCCTTTTTACTTTTATACTAGTAATTCTAATCATTTCTCATCTGTATCACCAGCTATATGGGGTTAAATAAAACTAAACTATTCCAGAAATTTTACTAGAATTTAGATGAGTTGTTTAAAGCTAAAATTATGTATTTAAAAATTTCTGTCAATATATACTGTAACTGCTTATTGAGGACTACTCTGAGCACAGGGTCTATGGTTTGGAAAATGTGAGCTTTTCCAGTAGCATGCAATTGGTAGCACACAGTGGATCACATACTGCAGTAAAATGGACATGGCTGAGGGAGGGCAGTTGGAAGGTATTTTTTGCTGTTGATTTACTAAGATTATGTCTCATGTTGAACAGGCCCTCCAAACTACTGTGCAATTAGGAAAGAAACAATAAAAACTTTAGCCTCTAAATGTAGATACATGCAATTATTAGTATCATATTCCAGGTTAACTGCTCTAAATTAAGGATTAATACTTTTTATTTATTTTTGTTGTTGTTGTTGTTTTTCAAGACAGGGTTTCTCTGTGTAGCCTTGGTTGTCCTGGAACTTACTCTGTAGACCAGGCTGGTCTTGTACTCACAGAAATCCACCTGCCTCTGCCTCCTGAGTGCTGGGATTAAAGGCATGAACCACCACACCCTGCCATTACAAACAGTTTGGAACTGCCATGTGGGTGCTGGTATTTGAACCCAAGTCCTTTGGAAGAGCAGTCAGTGTTCCTAATGGCTGAGCTATCTCTCTAGCCCAATTATTACTGTTCTTTCCCTGGGTAGCATCCAGTGGGAAGTGAGTCCTTACCTTTAATTTCATTATGAGTCATTCAGTTACTGGATGTAATTTTACCTTGATATCTATATGGAAATACAATATGTTGATAGTAATTTTGGAATAATTTTGATGAATGTGTATCTGTCACTTTTGATTAAATGCTGTATTTTCCATTTTAAGTATTAAAATGTACAGTGTAGTACTCGACAAATAGCTGTTTGGTTACTAAATTGTATTTTTCATTTACTAACATTTGATTTTGCTTCCTTTTCTCTCTGTCTTGACTCTAGGGTGTGGATGAATGGAATATAGCTCGCCTAAATACAGTCTTGGATGTGGTTGAAGAAGAGTGCGGTATTTCTATTGAAGGTGTAAATACCCCTTATCTCTATTTTGGAATGTGGAAAACAACATTTGCATGGCACACTGAAGACATGGATCTCTACAGTATTAATTATCTCCACTTTGGGGAGCCCAAGTCTTGGCAAGTCACTTCTTTAATTTTGACATCCATTAGATTTGTGAATCATTGAATGATTATCTTAAGGGAGTTTTGGGTTGTAATCATATAATCATTCTTTTCTGCTCAGTGTTTTGAGGAGAAACTGTAAGCCCAGTTGTTTCCTGTGGACATTTTGTAGGTTGTAGACTGATAAATAATATTTGTTTGTTTTGTTTTGTTTTTTGAGACATGGTCTCTCTGTGTACCCTTGACTGTCCTAGAGTCACTTTGTTGACCAAGTTGGCCTTGAACTCAGAGATTCATCTGCCTCTGAGTGCTGGGATTAAAGGCATGTGCCACTATGCCTGGCAATAAATAATCTTGATCTCAAATAATTTGTGAAGCACCTTTATTTCCTTGAGCATTTATTAGAGGCTATGTGTGAGACACACATTAAAAGCTTGGCTTCTTGAATTTAGAGATTTAAGTTATCTTTCTTTTCTTTTTATTGTTTTTTATTTTATGAATTTCACATGTACCCTGTTTTCTCTCATCTCCTACTTCCTCTTACACCTACCCTTCACCCATGAAACCTCTCCCAACATTAAAAAAAAAAAAACTCATTGTGGAAGCTGTAGTGTGTCTCATGTGTCCCACAATATTCCTTTTATTTTTATTTTTTATTTTTTGGATTTCCATTTCACTTGTTTGCTTGCAAATGTTCATTATAATGATTCCCTGATCTGTTAGGAGGCCTCTAGCTTCTGCTTCTTTGTTAATACTGAAACCTCACTGGGACTTCTCTCAGATATACTGTTGTTGTCCTGTGTCATGGAGATCCTGTAGTTGAGTCTGTAGAACTGGCCTCTTTATGTAGTCCAACAGTTCATCCATGGGGCATATGTTGGTATGAGTCAACTCAAAGCCCTGGTTCTGGGCTTGAAAACCCCACATCCAGGGCCAGTTCTACTGTGCTACCCAGGTAAGCTGCAGGGCCTGCTCTCCCCAGTGCTACAGTAGGTAAGGGGTTGGACCAGTTCTCCTTTGCCCATGAGCCCATCAGAGCCACCTCTCCCACCTGCCACCTGTGTTGAGGGCATCAGAGAGGGGATCTCTTCCTTGCTGATAATGCCGAAAAGCAGACAAAAGACAGGGCTGGCTCTGTCACACTCATATCCTGACGTTCACGTACATTCACATTTAGAGCCAACTGTACTATGCTGTCAGGTGAGGTGCAGGGCCTGCCATCTCAAGTCCTGCAACATGTTGGGGGGGAGGGCCAGATCTCCTTTCTGCCACTGGTGGTGAGGCCAAATGAGAGGGCAGGATCTCTCCACGGCAATAGAGAATACCCCCACAAAGCAGAAAAAAGTTAAGGCTGGCACTCCCACACTCACTCCCTCAGGGCAGGCTCAACCATAAACCCCATATCCAGGGCCAGCTGTACTGTGCTGCTTGATGACCTTTTGGTTCAGCTTCCTCTTAGTGATAAGCCTCAGTTAGTGTGTGAGAGCTAGAAGGACAGGCAAAATGAATCGGGGCCATTTGGCACTCTTAGGAGATAGGATTGGTGAGAATGGCAACACACTTAACTTGATATATGGTACATATATTTATTAAGATGAGGTCTTCTTATCCTAGGGTGACCCTGAAATTATAGTAATCTTCTTTTTTTAGTTGCCTGAGTGATGGGATTACAAGTGTTGAGCTGCCAAACAGTTTGCTAGGTGGTTTTGCTATATTGCTCTGGCTGGCCAGCACTCACTGTAGAAATTACATAGGCCATTGATTTCTAGTGATCCTTTCCATCTCTGCCTTCCACATGTTGAAATTAGAGGCATGTGCTATTTTTCCTTTTTTTTTTTGAGTAATGACTTTAAAAACTGTAAAGTGACTTTTATGGCACATTCATTACCTGTTTGTAGTTATTTGCTTATTGGTATCCTTTTAATTAGTTTTAGCTGTAGTCACTTTCAAACATTTGATTTTCTATAATTTATATATGCTATATGCAGGCTGATATATAGGCAGGAGTATAGGAGATATAGGATAATATAGGAGATACTGTGGTTTGGATCCTCTTCAGGGGTGCTTTCCAGCATGGAACACTCTTCATAAGAAGAAAATAGCTTCTTCCAGTTTCCACTTTGATAGAATGTTTTGGAGTGCTTTGCATAATACACACTTCTGTCTTGCCAGTACTTCCTGTTGTATAATTTGTGTTATTTTAGTAACAACAAAATGGACATTTTATTGTTTATAATAAATTCTTTTTACTTGTTAAAACTTTATTATAAAGAACTTACAAATAAAAAATTATCACACAGTGAGTTAGCTAAACCCAAAACAAAGTCTATGCATCCCAAAGAATTTATGTACATGGAACAGCTGTTCACAGAAGCTTCACATTGGATGTTACATTTTCACTGTCAAATACATTTTAATGCACCTACCCACCAAAAAACCCCTGAAAAGTCCTTGATTGAATTGAAACTAGAAAAGCAATTAGCTTAATACCCACTTTCCTGACTCCCGTTCTTTATCTGCATCCAGTCCCTTCTGATAGCCTAATATTTTATTTCTTGTTCTCCTCATATATACTATTCTATACCCATTGTATATCTGTTCATACATATAAGGCTAAGATCCTCTTGTGAGGGACTGCACATTATTTTTTTTTCTTTCTGAGACTGTGTTACCTTACTTAATATTATACATTTTAAGTCTTTTTATGTTTCTACAAATTTTGTGATTTCATTTTTCTTTAGAGGTGAATAATCTTATAATCTTCTGTTGTATAAATGTACCAGATTTCTGTTATCCATTCATTGATCTATTAATGGACAATTAGGTTGTTTCCATTTTCTTGTTAATGTATATAAAGCAGCAATAAGAATGGGATGCAGATATCTCTATGACAAGTTATGGTGTTCTCTGGGATATGCTCAGAAGTGAAATTTCTTTATGTTTCAGTTTTCCATAGTATTTTTGTATCCAGTAGAATAGGAGTTTCAAGGCAAAGAAAATAAGTTTTTTCCTTCCTAGTATTATGTGTCAGAATATTAACTGCTGGAGTGGAGTTGGGAGAATTTAGATGGTAACTTGAATCTTTTTTTTTTTTTTTTCTAGACTGGGTAAAAAAACAGTGAGTAAGAGGCATTGAGATTTGATTTGTAGAGAACAAGAATGTATCTGAAATATGATGCCTATAATCATAAAAGATTTTCTTACATGTCTTTAAGAAATGGATGGGGTTAGTGCTGTAAGATGGCTTAGTGCGTAAAATTGCTTATGACCTGAGTTCTGTCTCTCAAACTTATATTGTAGAGGATAGAACAAACTTCAACACACATATACACACACACCAACACACACATTCATACACATCAAATCAATGAGTATAATAGAAAATTTAAAATACTGTTCAGTTGAATGCTATCTTAGAGATTGAGTCTCTTGTTGATAGCTATTGATATATGGAATTAGCATCCTGTCCATTAAATCAGTAACTAACTCTTGTTTAAATTTTTTCTCCCTGCTTTCCTATTCTGCTTAGCTTTAGATTCATTAATATATTAATTATAATTGTAAGTGTTAAGGATAATTTGAAATCAGAAAATCTGTATTCTTTTGCTGTTTGGTGAGAAAAAAATACTGCAGACATTAAATCACTGTTCATAGATTTACCCACTAGATAAGAAAAATAGACACTTAGAAATGATTTTGAGTTGGCCTATTAATTAAATTGATTATACAAGCTGTCCATGAATATTTGAAAGATAGTATTATTGCTAAAAGGGAAACATTTAGATTTGTGTCCTAAAAGTATTTTTGCATATAGGTGCTAGCTGTACTTCTAGAAAGACTAAAGTATAGTTATAGCTGAAAGCAAAGATATTTATTATTTATTTATAAGTGTGTCTCTTTGTGAGGTGCTATCTGCATATATGTGTATGTGCACAGATATACATTATTGTGTGCTGAGGCAAGAAAAGGCCATCAGGTATCCTATTCCATCACTTTCTGTCTGTTCATTGTCAGGCAAAGTCTCTTCTTGAACTCAGATTTGCATCCTGGCTAGGCTGGAAACCAGCAAGTCCTAATGATATTGCTCTTTGCCCCTACCTTAGAACTGGGATTTTAGGTGTTTGAGAGTAATAACCTGGTACCTTCTATGAATGTTTGAATATGAACTATGATTTTTTTCATTATTGTGGAGCAAGCATTCTTAGCCATTGAGCAAATAAGTGTTTAGATTTAAGCACAAAATTCCTGAGCCTGACCTGGAAGTAGATAACAACCAAATGAGTTCACATCACGTCTATTAAAAATGTTAAAAAAAAGTCCTGTGTACTCCATAACACATTCTTCTCTTAAAGATGCATCCATGAGATCTAGTTTATTCCTATCTCTCTTTTCTCCCTCCCTTCCCTCTCTTCATTCATTTGGAGCACTTTTCCCAAATTTGCATATCATCTTTTTGTATGGGCTAAGTTAATTTTTTATTTGGTCCCACCTGTCTTGAGGCAATCACATGTTGATTTTTAAAAAAAATAATCTCACAATATGTGGCTGCAAATGCCTTTAATCTCATGATTCAGCAGATGTAGGTGGATCTCTGGATTTTCAGTCCAGCCTGATCTATATATGGTTAGTTCAAGGCCAGTCATAGTGAGACTGACCCAGTCTCAAAAAAAAAAAGAAAAAATTAAATAAAAAAGTCTCACTCTTTTTCTCTGAAATGATGTGGCACATACAATATTTTTAAATAATTGGTCAGTAACAGTATTTTCATTCAGAAAGTCTAAAAATGTATATTAAGTATTCTTAAAGAACAAACTAAACCAAAACAAACAAACAAAAAAAACAAACCAATATCAGATACTTGAGGGTAGCATCTCACACTGTTTAACTGAGTATAGCCTTGGACTCCTGCAACAGAAATTTTTTTATTTAAAACGCATATTTTTTTAAACTTTTACTTATTACTTCAAGTTACATCTCCATCACAGCCCTCTCCCTCCACTCCCCCCAGCCCCACCCTCCTACCCTCTCACCCTTCCCCCAGAATGCATAATTCTTTTTTTTTCAGTCCAACAAATGGTTCTTTCTCTTATAACAATAAATACAGTACAAAACAACTGAAATAAATAGGCCACAATTCTGAGAGTTATATGGCTTAGCATACATTCTCAATGTCCAGTCTATATGTATTTGGCCCCTGACTTTAACATTCTACTATCTAACTATCTCCATGAGTTTAAAGTTCTCTAACTCAGCTTTCATACTAACTTGCAAAACAATTTTAAAAACATCTTCTTAGATCCAGAACGCCCTCTTGATTCCTAAACAACTCAAAATTTAACTATGAGACTCTAGCTATCTATTCTTCAACCATCTCAGAGACCTGAGAGGGATAAATATATCTGATTATATAGGAAGTGCAGGGCCCACAGCTTACAAAACTAAGAAATGACATACCGTGGCTGCCTGGACAGTTCCCATTTTCTCTCCATACATTACAGCATCAATCTTCAGCTGTTTGGCCCGGTTTCTCTGACAGACATTGATTGTAGAGCAGGAATTATGAAGGACTTACTTACCCTGTCAGGGCAGAGCTAGGCTGTCGACTTACCTGCTTCCAACTTTTGTCCTTTTTGGACAGCAGTCTGTCTACAGTTGAAGCAAGGGTTTTTTTTTTTTTTTTGCCAAGAGATAGGCTTGCCACTAATTCAACCATCTCACACTGGAGATTCTTTGATGCTCATCTTCTACTTGGAGTGGAATGGGGGATGCTGTCAGGAGCTGGCATGTCTCGATATCAAAAAAATCTTAATTTAAGACAACATCTATGAATGCCATACTCTGCAGATCTCATGGGGTTTTTGAAGATGCCCTATCTATCTCTTATGTTTAGATAAGCAAATGTTGCTGTCTCTTAACAACTTGATTTCTGAGTAGCTTAGAAAATAACTGTGATAGACTGTAATAGTAACTAACAAAATGACACGCTTGCATGACTGTTAGTTTGTATTTCTTAATTATCCTAAACAGTTTATGATGGTTGGTAGCAAAAGGCCAAAACTTCACATTTCCTTTTTTTCTTTATTTTTTATTTCTTCAAGTTACATCTCAATCGCAGTCCCCTCCCTATTCCCCCCTCCAGTCCCACCCTTCCAACCTCAACCCCCCTTCCTCTTCCCTTTTTTTTTTTAAGTTTAAGGTATATCTTATTTCCCCCTACAGTTTCCCCTTTCAGTCCAACAAATGGCTCTTTCTCTTATAATAATAAATACAATACAAAACAACAAAAGTAATTAGGCCATAGTTATGAGGGTTACATGTCTCAGGATACATTCCCAATGTCCAGTCCATATGTATTTGGCACCTGACTTTAACATTCTACTATCTAACCATCTCCATGAGTTTAAAGTTCTATATCTAATTCAACATTCATACTAACTTGCAACACAATTTTAAAAGCATCTTCTTAGGTCTGTAACACTCTCTTGACTCCTAAACAACTCAAAATTTAATTATGAGACTCTAGCTATCTGTTCTTCAACCACCTCAGAGACCTGAGAGGGATAAATATATCTGATTTTATAGGAAGTACAAGGCCTGCAGCTTTTAAAACTAAGAAATGACATACCAGTGACTGCCTGGTCAGTTCCCATTTTCTCTTCATACATTACAACATCTATCTTCAGTCGTTTGGCCCTGTTTCTCTGACAGACATTGATTTTAGAGCAGGATTATGAAGAACTTACCTACCCTGTCTTGGCAGAGCTAGGCTGTCGACTTACCTGCTTCCAAGTTTTGTCCTTTTTGGACAGCATTCTGTCTACAGTTGGAACAAGAGGCTTTTCCTACCAAGAGTTAGGCTTGCGACTAATTCAATCATCTCCCACTGGAGATTCTTCGATGCTCATCTTCTACTTGGGGTAGAATAGGGGGTGTTGTTAGGAGTTGATATGTCCTAATATAAAAAAATAAAGTTATGAAAACATCTTTGAATACCATATTCTGCAGATCTCTTGAGGTTTTTGAAGAGGCCCTATCTATCTCTTATATGAGGATAAGCAGATGTTGCTTTTCTCTTAGCAGGTTTATTTCTGATTAGCTAGAAAGTAGCTATAATAGACTGTCATAGTACCTAACAAAATGACTGGCTTGCATAACTATTCGTTTGCATTTCTTAATTATCCTAAACAGTTTATGACAATTAGTATAGTAAAAGGTCGAAACATCACATTTCATTTTTTTTCTTTACCTCCTATCCCTTCCATCGCATTTCTCTGGGGTGGGGTGTCCTTATATAACAGTCCCTCATCTCAGTTGAGAGGTCGTATGAGGGCCAAGAGCCTCCTCATTCATTGGGGGTCTACGAGGTAGTATGACCAGTGAAAAGTGTCTCATTGCCCAGGAGAGAGAACTAAAAAACAAACAAACAAATAAGCCGATACACAGATAAAAATATATATATATAAAAAATAAATATAAAAATAAAAAATAAAAAGTCTATGTCCAAGTTCGCTTTGGTATGTTAGTTGTAGTATCGATACCTTCTACTATATAGCTAAAATCCTACTGTAAGTGAATGGAAGCCATATGCATCCTTCTGAGTCTGGGTTAGCTCACTCAGGATGAGCTTTTCTAGTTCCATCCATTTGGCTGCAAATTGTATAATTTCATTGTTCCTTATAGCTGAATAATATTCCATTGTGTAGATGTACCACAGTTTTTTTTTTTTTTTTTTTTTGGTTTTTTCGAGACAGGGTTTCTCTGAATATCTCTGGCTGTCCTGGACTCGCTTTGTAGACCAGGCTGGCCTCGAACTCACAAAGATCCACCTGCCTCTGCCTCCCAAGTGCTGGGATTAAAGGCGTGCGCCACCACCGCCCGGCTGTACCACAGTTTTTTAACCCATTCTTCGGTTGAGGGACATCTGGGTTGTTTCCAGTTTCTAGCTATTACAAATAAGGCTGCTATGAACATAGATGAGGAAATTTCCTTATGATTCCGTGAGGAGTCTTTTGGATGTATACCCAGAAGTGGTATGGCTGGGTCCTGAGGCAAAGCTATTCCAAGTTTTCTAAGATATCGCCATACTGACCTCCATAGTGGTTGCACAAGCCTGCACTCCCACCAGCAGTGGAGTAGGGTACCCCTTTCTCCACACCCTCTGTAACCGAACTTTTAAATTATTATTTAACACTTATTTATTTATTACTAAATTCACTTATAACAAATACCAACAATTTCTTAACTATTAATCCTATAAATTCCTACAACCCCTTTAACCTATCCACTAAACCTATTGATAATTATAACAACTACTTTCATAACCTTTTAGAATGATACAGTCTCTGGGGCAGGTCCTCAGTCGTCAGGAACACAGTCTTTGTTGTAGATTCTTTAACACACTTAGAAGTCCTTTTTCTGGATCTCTCAGATGCAGGTTCGTCAGGGTCAGTTGGTTATTGCAGTCTCATCTTAAATAAGGTTTCATGCTTTCTTCTCTGTGGGAGACCCCAGCCGTCTGCAGGCCAACTTATTTCTTTTGAATCAGGAACTCAGCTGCTCTGCCTCAGTCCTTAAAGCCAGGCACAGTTTCCCCTAGGCCACTGATTGGACAGATCAAACCCCTCTAGGCAAAAGCTGAGCCACAGGGTCCAGACCTTGGCCTTTTGGTGTCTTGCTCAGGCTTTCTTTGCTCACCGGCTTCTTTCTGCTTCAGGGAGAGAGCTGGCCATCAATGGCCAGCCCTTTTTTCAGCAGGACTCTTGGAGCTCTCTAGCATCAGGGGCCTCTTCTTCTTTTGGGCTCCATGCACTGTCCTTAAATAGGAGGAACTCTGTTTCAGCTTAATTTGGGCTCCGCCCACTTAGCAGCTGAAAACAATGTCAGGCCAGATACTTTGTTTCTTCAAGTCCATTAAATCTTTCCTGTTTTCCTGACTTCAACCTTGTTTTTCAGTCTATTGAGTCTTTCCTGTTTTTGCTGACTTCATGCTGATAATGCTCTTCAGGCCCCAAATTAAGAGACAGTATCAGAAACTCCTATATATTTTCCAAATCTCATCCATCCAACCCCTACACCCTCACCAACATGTGCTGTCATTTGAGCTTTTGATCGTAGCCATTCTGACAGGTGTGAGATGGAATCTCAGAGTCGTATTGTGTTGCATTTCTCTGATGATTAAGGATGTTGAGCATTTCTTCAAGTGTCTCTCAGCCATTAGGGATTGCTCCTTTGTGAATTTTGTATTTAGCTCAGTCCCCCATTTTTTGATTGGATTTTTTGGTTTCTTGGCATTTAATTTCTTGAGTTCTTTGTAGATTTTGGATATTAGCCCTCTGTCAGATGTGGGGTTGGTGAAGATTTTCTTCCAGTCTGTAGGCTGATGTTTTGTTCGAATGATAGTGTCTTTTGCCTTACCGAAGCTTTTCAGTTTCATTAGGTCCCATTTATTGATTGTTGATCTCAGGTCCTGAGCTGTTGGTGTTCTGTTCAGGAAGTTGTCACCTGTGCCAATGAGTTTGAGGGGTTTTCCCACTTTTTCTTCTAGTAGATTTTGTGTGACCGGCCTTATGTTATGTTCTTTGATCCACTTGGACTTAAGTTTTGTACAAGGTGATAAGTATGGGTCTAATTTCATTCTTTTACAAGTGGACATCCAGTTGGACCAGCACCATTTGTTGAAGATGCTGTTCTTCTTCCATTGTGCCGTTTTTTCTTCTTTGTCAAAAATTCGGTGGCCATAAGTGTGTGGGTCTATTTCTGGATCTTCAATTCGATTCCATTGATCTACTGGTCTGTGTCTATACCAATACTATTGTTTTTACAACTATTGCTCTGTAGTACAGCTTGAAATCTGGGATCGTTATAACTCCAGATGTTTTTTTATTGTACAGGATTGATTTAGCTATTTTGGGCTTTTTGTTGTTCCATATGAAATCGAGAATAGCTCTTTCCAAGTCTATAAAAAATTGTGTTGGTATTTTGATAGGAATTGCATTGAATCTATATTGCTTTTGGTAGGATAGCCATTTTTATTATGTTGATCCTACCTATCCATGAGCATGGGAGATCTTTCCATCTTCTAAAGGCCTCTTCCATTTCTTTCTTCAAGGGCTTGAAGTTCTTGTTGTACAGGTCCTTTACTTGCTTGGTTAGACTTACCCCCAGGTATTTTACACTGTTTGTGGCTATTGTGAAGGGGGTTGTTTCCCTTATTTCTTTCTCAGCCAATTTGTTTATTGTATAAAGAAGGGCTTCTGATTATTTTCAATTAATTTTGTATCCAGCCACTTTGCTGAAGGTACTTATCAGCTGTAAGAGTTCTCTGGTGGATTTTTTGGGGTCGCTCATGTATACTATCATATCATCTGCAAATAGGGGTAATTTGACTTCTTCGTTTCCCATGTTTATCCCCTTGATCTCCTTTAGTTGTCTTATTGCTCTAGCAAGAACTTCAAGTACTATATTGAAGAGATATGGTGAAAGTGGACATCCTTGTCTTGTCCCTGAATTTAGAGGAAATGCTTCAAGTTTCTCTCCATTTATTTTGATGTTGGCCACTGGCCTGCTGTATATTGCCTTTATTATTTCTAGGTGTGGTCCTTGTATGCCCGTTCTCTCCAGAACTTTTAGTATGAATGGGTATTGGATTTTGTCAAATGCTTTTTCTGCATCTAGCGACCTTATCATGTTTTTTTTTCTTTCATCTTGTTTATATGGTGAATGATGTTGATAGACTGTTGTATGTGGAACCATCCCTGCATTCCTGGGATGAAGCCTACTTGATCATGGTGTATGAAACTTTTGATGTGTTCTTGAATTCGGTTTGCTAGTATATTATTAAGTATTTTTGCATCTATGTTCATGAGGGAGATTGGTCTGAAGTTCTCTTTCTTTGTTGGGTCTTTGTGTGGTTTAGGAATCAGGGTGACTGTGGCCTCATAGAATGAGTTTGGCAATGTTCTTTCAGATTTTATTTTGTGAAATAGTTTGAAAAGTTTTGGTGTTAGCTCCTCTTTTAAGGTCCGTTTAGAATTCCGTGCTAAAGCCATCTAGCCCTGGGCTTTTTTTGGTTGGGAGATTTTTAATGACTGTTTCTATTTCCTTAGGGGTTATAGGGCTGTTTAATCTGTTTATCTGATCTTGATTTAGCTTTGGTAGTTAGAATCTTTCATGAAAATTGTCCATTTCGCTTAAGTTTTCAAATTTGGTGAAGTATAGATTTTTAAAGTAGGATCCAAATATTCTCTGGATTTCCTCAATGTCTGTTGTTATTTCTCCCTTTTCCTTTCTGATTTTGTTGATTTGTGTTTTCTCCCTCTGTCTTTTAGTTAATTTGGCTAAGGGTCTGTCTATTTTGTTGATTTTCACAAAGAACCAACGCTTGGTTTCATTGATTCTTTGTATAGTTCTTTTGGTTTCTAACTTGTTGATTTCAGCCCTAAGTTTGAAGATCTCCTGCCTTCTACTCCTCTTGGGAGTGTTTGCTTCTTTTTTTTTCCAATTCACCCAGTTTAGCTGTTAATTTGCTAATATGAGCTGTCACAATTTTCTTTTTGAAGGCACTTAGTGCTATGAACTTTCCGCGTAGTACAGCTTTCATTGTGTCACATAGGTTTGGGTATGTTGTGTCTTCGTTTTCGTTGGATTTTAAGAAGTCTTTGATTTCCTTCTTTATTTCTTCCCTGACCCAGTGGTCCTCTAGTAAAGAGTTGTTCTATATCCATGTGTGTGTAGACTTTCTGTTGATTCTTTTGCTATTGAAGTCCAGCTTTATTCCATGGTGGTTTGATAAGATACAAGGGGTTATTTCAATTTTCTTGTATCCGTTGAGGCTATCTTTGTGACCAACTATATGTTCGATTTTGGAGAAGGTTCCGTGAGGTTCTGAGAAGAAGGTGCATTCTTTTGTGTTTGGGTGAAACGTTCTGTAGATATCTGTTGGGTCCATGTGGTTCATGATCTCTGTTAGACTCATTATTTCTCTGTTTGGCTTCTGTTTTGATGATCTGTCCATAGTTGTGAGTGGGGTTTTTAGTCTCCCACTATTAAAGTGTTTGGGTCTATGTGCGATTTAAGTTTTAGAAGCGTTTCTTTTATAAATGTAGGTGCCTTTGTATTTGGGGCTTAGATGTTCAATATTGATATGTCCTCTTGGTGGATTTTTCCTTTAACCAGTATGTAATGCCCTTCTCTGTCTTTTTTTATTAACTTTAATTGGAAGTCTATTTTGGTTTGATACTAGGGTGGCTACTCCAGTGTTTCCTGGGTCCATTTGCTTGAAAAACCTTTTCCCAGCCCTTTGCTCTGATATAGTGTTTATCTTCAATAGTTAGATGTGTTTCTTGTATACAGCAAAAGGTGGGTCTTGTTTACGGATCCATGTGTAAGTCTGTGTCTTTTTATTGGCGAGTTCAGTCCATTGATGTTGATGGATATTAATGACCAGGGGTTATTTCCCATTATTTTGGTATAGCTGGTCATCTTGCATTTCTTTTTGTTTAGTTGCTGTGGAGGTTTCTATTTCCTCTGTTTTCTTGGGTGTAGTTGTCTTCTCTGGGTTTGAATTTTCCTTCTAAGATCTTCTGTAGGGCTGGGTTTGTGGGGAGATATTGTTTGAATTTGTTTTGTCATGGAATATCTTGTTTTCTCCATCTATGTTGATAGAGAGTTTTGCTGGATATAGTAGTCTGGCTGGGCACCTATGTTCTCTCAGGGCTTGTAGGACATCTGTCCAGGCCCTTCTAGCTTTTAAAGTTTCTGAGGAGAAGTCAGGTGTAATTCTAATGGGTCTGCCATTGTATGTGACTTGGCCTTTTTCTCTTACAGCTTTTAATATCCTTTCTTTGTTCTCTCCATTTGGAGTTTCTATTATGTGGCGAGGGGAGTTTCTTTTCTGATCTAATCTGTTTGGTGTTCTGTAAGCCCCTTGGATTTTTACTGGAATCTCTTTCTTTAGGTTTAGGAAGTTTTCTTCTATGATTTTGTTGAAGATATTTCCTGGACCAATGGGTCGGGAGTCTTCTCTTTCCTCTGTGCCTATAATTCTTAGGTTCCATCTTCTCATTGAGTCCTTGATTTTTTGGATGTTGTTGGTGAGAGATTTTTTAGCTTTCTCATATCTTTGGATGTTGTACTGATTTCTTCCATCGAATCTTCCATGCCTAAGATCCTTTCTTCCATTTCTTGTATCCTATTTTTGGTACTCAAATCCATAGTTCCTGTTCTCTTCCCTTGATTCTCCATTTCCATTTTTAACTCTGACTGTGTTTTCTTTATTGTTTCCATTTCCATTTTCTTTTCTTGAGTGATGTTATAGGTTTTGTACATTTCCTTCTCCAGTTTCCTTGTCTTTGCCTAGAAACTTCCCTTGCCCTCTCTTTTTCTTGTTCAAGTTGACTCACCTTGTTCTGAAGTTATCTAATAGTGTTTTCCATCACTTTCATATGTGTAATTGTGGCTTCTTTGAATTCCTTCATAGATTTAAGTTTTTCGTGAAGGGACTCTCACTTTCCATAATGTAGAATTCTCATTGTTTTCATGTGTTTCAGTTGTGGTGCGGTTGTTCGGGTTGGATGGAATAGCGTTGCATTCTTTTGTTGGAGTCTTTTCGCTCTGTTTTTTTTTTTTTTTTTTTTTTGTCTGGGTCCCTTGGCCATGTGGAATTTTTTAGCTGTCTTCTGGACTTGGGTCCAAAGGGGGCGCTTTGGTGTAGGAGTCGAGTTGCCTTACTCCACCCCTATAAGGTGAGTCATTCAGCCCCGCCTCCTAGGTGGAGACCTAACTAATCCAGGTGGTGGAGCTGTGTACAAGTAAGCTCTGGTTCCCCGCTGGAAGGGCCAGTACTAGTAAAAATCTCCGATATACAACAGTTTCAAATACCTCGTAGTTTGCCCAGGCTTGGCTTCTATGGTGGGTAAATCTGTCTTCACCCCCAATAGCCTTGCCACTCTCACAGCGTGAAAACTGGCCAGTGACGTCACCACAGTGGGTTGCAATCTGCAGCCTGAAGGCACTTTCAGCCGAGCTGTGCTCACTTCCAAGGGTCGCAACCTTTCTCCAGATAGCTGGATTGTCTGTGCACAGCATGGTGGAGATTATCTATGCGTGGGATCTGAATCTGCCCGCTGGGTATTAGATTGGAACTTACCTGGAGTGTCTCTCCTGGTGGGAGATGGGGGGAACCCGATTCCCGGATTTAGTGGCTTCCTTGCGTGTCCGAGACTAGGAGGGAGCTTCCTTCCCAGGGACCCCCAGTGGTCCCTGGGTAGTTGGGTGGGATGTGGCAGGGGGGGGGTCGAGCCATTTGTACAGCATCCTGTACAACACTTGCCGTCTTTTGACTGTTAGCCCCGAAATCAAAATACATCCGTACAGGCCGCCGCCATCTTGGATCCCCCCACATTTCCTTTTTAAGCATTACTAGGTACAATACCTTTAAGAAGTGTTATCCTTAATTTTGTAACAATATACAAAGATCAATACCAATGTGGCCAAATATACTCTTAATTTTGTATCAGTATACTAAGATCAGTACCGATGTAGTCCAATACAATCTTAATTTTGCATTAATATACAATGATCAATACCAATTTAGCCTAATATAGTATTAATTTTGTATCAATATACAAATGTATAAGGGCTTATTCAATAATCTGTTCTTTTTTTTCTTGATCTTTACTTTGTCTATGTTTCATTTTTTTCTCAAGTCTATTTATTCCTACATAGGAGAGAAAGAAAAATACAGAAAAGAAAAAGAGAGAAGTCCCTAGGTCTAACCTCCAAAACCCATTTAACAAGAACATTTAGCAGCTTGTAGTCTCTTCCTCTAAATGACAAAATTTTCTGTTATCCATCGAATAACCAAGGTGGGGGGGAACACCCTCTCCACCTTCTGGGCTTGGGACGTCACTCTCATAAATGACTTCCTGCTGATTGGGGACGTAGTAAACCTGTTTAGGGCCCAAATAGGGATGGAAAAGTGGTTAAAAATGTTAATAGAATCATTTGATGTTCAGTCCTTTTGTGCTCAGCTATTTAGATGTCCTAAGAAGTTTGTAGACAGAAGCTGATCTTCAGGCCTTTACTGAAGTTCTGGCTGGAGCAGTCTGTGGAGCTGAATGATCTCAGTGATTTTGAATTGTGGTTGTAGACTTTTGAGGAAGTAGCTATTGGGGAAGTCTGCAAGGCTGGATTGTCTGGGATGCTCGTCTTCTTCGTCTTCTTCGGTGTCTGATCTGTTTTCTGCTGAGGTTTTCCTTGTCCAGTTGTCCCTGGATTCCTTGAATGGATGCTTTAAGTCTCCTGGAAAGATAAGAACAGAGCCCTGCCCTAATCCTAACTCTGGGGCAATTACCTTTTTTTTTTTTGGAGGGGCAGTCAAATAATATTTTTCCTGGAGCAAATTTGGTTTTTTGACAATATATAAAGTATTATCTTTCAATCTGGATTAAAGAAGAAATTATTTTGTTATTTTGGAGCTAAATAAACCTTTAGTGTATATATTTTGAGATCTCAAAGGACAATTTGTTTACATTGAGCATGCCTTTTATATGTAGCTTTTAAACTTAAATCCTTCCATATCCTATGTGCCTGTCTCTGCATACTAAGAATTGGTATCAAGACCTGTGGTTCCCAACTGAAGGGATTAAAGATGTGCTCCCCCGCCCCTGGATCGAAGTTTTTCCCTATGTAGAGAGCTTGTTTTGTATCAGGCTGACCTGGAGCTCTGGCATCTGCCTGTTTCTGTCTGTAGTGTGTTGGGATTAAGGGTGTATTCTTCTGGAATGATGGGACTAAGGGTGTGCACCATCACCACCCTGTTCCTTGTAACTCTAGAATTTATAAGACAACTAACTCTATAGTGCTTCTCCTATCTCTGCTGAAATTAAAGGTATGGGCTAACACCACACATTTCATGTATTTTACCTTAGCTCTAAGTTTTTTCGACTCTGGGTGGTTTATAAAACCAGGTTGAACAGCTGTAACCTTTAATTTATTTACAGTGTTTTAAATCTGTTACCTGCTTTTTTTATTTAATAAATTTATTTATTGGTTGCTTCAGGTTACATCTTCATCATATTGTCCTCTTTCCCCCCTTCCAAGCCCCCCCCTCCCATCCTCTACCCCTTAACCCTTCCATCTTGCTCCTCTGGAGTGGAGTGACCCCACATAACAGTCCCTCGCCCCAGTTCAGACGTCATATGAGGGCCAAGAGCCTCTTCATATACTAGGGGCCTACAAGGCAGTACCACCAGTGAAAAGTGTCTCATTGCTGGGGAGGGAAAACTAAAAAACAGACCAACAAACAAACAAACCAACAAAGTAACAACAACAAAAAAAAATGAAAGAAAAAAAAAGAAAAAAAAGTGTATTTCCATGTTCCCTTTGGTGTGTTGGCTGTAGTACAGATATCCTGTACTATATAGCTAAAATCCTAGTATAAGTGAATAGATGCCATGTGCATCCTTCTGAGTCTGGGTTAGCTCACTCAGGATGAGCTCCTCTAGTTCCATCCATTTGGCTGTAAATTGCATAATTTCACTGTTTCTGATAGCTGAGTAATCGTCCCTTGTATAGATGTACCACAGTTTTTTAATCTATTCTTCAGTTGAGGGGCATCTGGGTTGTTTCCAGTTTCTAGCTATTACAAATAAGGCTGCTATCAACATAGATGAGGAGACTTCCTTATGATTCCGTGAGGAGTCATTTGAATGTATACCCAGAAGTGGTATGGCTGGGTCCTGAGGCAAAGCTATTCCAAGATTTCTAAGATATCGCCATACTGACCTCCATAGTGGTTGCACAAGCCTGCACCTATTTTTTTTTAATACTTAACAAACACCAATAAAACACCACCTATATCCTATAACGAACAATACCTAATACCTATAAACGCTTAATACGTCAGAATACCTAACCAATCCTATTTTAACCCTCTTGAAAGGATATTAAAATTCTCTAATGCAGGTCCTTGTGGGCATCTTGGTTTAGCAGTCCGGCTCTGGCAGTCACGGCAAGCTTATCTTCAGCTTGGCTCAGCTTCCTCTAGGCCTAACTTTGCCAATTGGCTTATGTGGTCAGTTCCAGAGTCTCCTCAGCTCGTGCATGCTTTGTAGCCTAGTCTTTGGCTTCTATACCTTGCCAGGCTTTAAGGACTATACAGTTCCCTAGTTTCCTCAACAGGGATTTATCTCTACACCTTCTCATCAGAGATGTAGCCTCTTTCTCTGAGGTTTCCTCACAGTTGCTTTGCTCCTGCTGCTGTGGCATGAGCCAGTTCCAACATTCTCAGGCCACTGTTACTGTCTATGGTCTCAGCCTGAGCTCATTGCTTTCATTGCTCATTCTTTACCGTACCTCAGGCAGCTTTACTTCTGCTTCGGTCTCAGTCTCTGGGGCTTAGAGTGCCTTTCTAAAGCTTTTATTTGACTGCTGCTTTTTGCCTCAGGGCAGATGGCACAGTCTTAGCTATGCCCTTGGTTGAGACTAGGGCATCTTACCTTTATACTCAAGTTGTCCTACCTGTTGCATATATCGAGCTCATCCCTCTTAGTGAGTATATTCTCTTAGTGGAATATGAGCTTGGGGTGACTGTGATGTAGAGTGAGCTCAGAGTGTGTAAGGGTACAGCATTGAAATTTGATAGCAAAGTAAGTGATTTGAAATTCTAACAATCACGTATATGGAGTCTACAATTGTTCAGGGTTATTTTTTTATGTAATTTATTGGGAATATGCCATAATTAGTCATTATATTATAAATGAAATACATTAGAAAAATTGAGTCTTATGAAAAAATAGTGTTAAGTAATTTACTTTGTGATTCATTTTTTTATAATGAGAAACAAAAAACTCCAGTTCTCTCAAATTGCAACTACCTTTATTTAGGAAGTAGATCGATGGCTTTGCTCTTTGTATTTACAATTTGCTTTTTTTTTTTTTTTTGATGATCATTTTAAAGTTGAGGTTGTATTTGGAGGAGTACAGGCTTTTTAACCTGGCTACCTCTTTGCCATTGTCTACTTCAGAGTGATCCATGGGGACACAGTAATGAAAGATGAAACTGGAAATGACTATCAATCAGGTCTAAATTGAAGATCAGCTATTTCATCCTTTGTGTTTCATCTTGAAGTGATGACCCAATGCCTGGACCTTCTCATTAATAACATGTAGGCAACAGTAAAAACACTGTGTCAGCACAAGCTGCTGTGTTGTAAATGCTGAATAAATGTTAGCAGTGGTAGACCGCAATCATTTATTGCTTGATTCTTGTGCTTTCCAGCCCTTTCTAAACCATAGAGCATAAGGCAGACACACAAGTTTGTGGAAATAAAAGTGGAGAACACCATGTTAGGTTGAATTATTAAATATTGACCATAAAATCTTTGGCTTGATATATTGGGGATGACTATGAGAAAACATCACCTAGCAGAACTATAAATAAAGGTGCTTGGGAGAAGAGAGGGTGCCCTTCCCCATTTTAGGCCTGATTGGGACCTGGAAGGGGTCATTGTGGCCTTGGCTGCTACGTAAGTGTAGAAGCTGTGCCTGATAGAAATACCAGCAGGGTTTATGTGAGTAGACAGAGCAGTGGCGCCTGTATGGTAGCCGTGACAGAGTTCTGTGTAGCAAAGGCATGTTTCTAAGTACATTGGTGAAGTGCTAGGACAATTAAAGACCCCTCCCAAATAAAATTGTAAGCCAATACCTTTGAATATAGATGCAAAAGTTGTCAATGAAATACTTGTGAACTGAATTCAAGAACACATCAAAAATATTATTCATCATGATAAAGAATCATCCCCAAGGAAGCAGGGAATGATTCAACATATGTAAATTAGTAAATATAACTCACTATATAAATAGACTGATAGAAATTACATGATCATCTCATTAAATGCAGAAAAGGACTCACCATCGATTATCTCTTTATGATAAGAGTTCTGTAGGAAATAGGGATACAAGAGATGTCTCTCAACATAAAGACAATATACAGGAAACCTATAGCTAACATCATTGTAGGTGGAGAAAAGCCTTAAAGTATTTTGACTATAGAACTTTAAACACATGGAGATGGTTAGATAGTAGAATGTTAAAGTCAGGTGCCAAATACATATGGACTGGACATTGGGAATGTATGCTAAGCCATATAACTCTTATAATTGTGGCCTATTTATTTCTGTTGTTTTGAATTGTATTTATAGTTATAAGAAAAAGAACCATTTTTTGGACTGAAAGGGAGAGCTGTTGGGGGGAAAAAGAAATACCTTAAACTAAAAAAAAGAAGAGAATGGTGGGTTGAGGGGGAGGAGGGTGGAAGAGTGGGTCTGGAGGGGGGAGTAGGGAGGGGATTGTGATTGAGATGTAACTTGAAGAAATAAAAAATAAATTATTAAAAAAATTAAAAAAAAGAATGTCAGGTAAACATTTCCATTGAGCTACATACAACAACAACAACAAAAAATTTTTTTCTGAGTAAATGACACAAAGGCATACTTAGAAGGGATTCTGTTTTACTGGTCTTGAAAATAAAAAATTTAAATTAGTAACTATAATGGATTAAAATGAAAATGTGCTATGTGATATCTATAGTCAGTGCTAACTTTAAAGGAAATTGTATTTGTAATATGTAATTTGTGTGCCTCCCAGTGTTTGATTAATTGCAAGAAGTTTATTTGAATTTATTTGTAATTGTGATATGAACTGGGTCTTTTTTGTTTGTTTGTTTTTGTTTTTTTGAGAAAGGGTTTCCCTGTGTAGCCCTGGCTGTCCTGGACTCACTTTGTAGACAAGGCTGACCAGAGATCCGCCTGCCTGTGCCTCCCAAGTGCTGGGATTAAAGGCGTGCACCACCATGCCTGGGCAATTACATACAGCTATGAATTGCCATGTGGGTCCTGGGATTTGAACCCAGGTCCTGTGGAAGAACAGTCAGTGCTCTTAACCGCTGAGCCATCTCTCCAGCCCCATGAACTGTGTCTTTTAGAGAGTTCAGAAACAGGCCAAGACATTATTCTAAATCTAAAAAGAAAAATAGACTCAATTAAACAGGTAATCTCTCCATAATAGTGCACTTGGTCATCTACAAGTTGGGGCTAATAAAGTCATCCAGAAAGGGTGACAGAAGAATATCTCATGAGAGTGATACCAGAAGTAAATTGAGGATCAGATTTGGGATAGACCAATAGACCAATATTAACTTCCCCCTTTCTTTCTTCTTTTCTTTTTTTTCTCTTTTTCTTTCTTCTTCTTCTTCTTCTTTTTTTTTTTTTGAGACAGGGTTTCTCTGTGTAGCTTTAGCTGTCCTGAAATTTACTCTGTAGCCCAGGCTGGCCTCAGACTCACAGAGATTCACCTGCTTCTGCCTCTTGAATACTGAGATTAAAGGTATGTGCCACCACTGATTGGCCTTTTCTTCTTTTTTCAGCAATGGATGTACTAGCCTTTTCTATCAACTGATAATTAAATTTGAAATTGAGAGAATTTCACTTGCCAATTGTTTAGAGGAATATGGGTATATAAATATGTCTTTACATCCAGGTTATTTTGGGCAGACATAACATATGCAGAGAGAGGAGAGAGAGAAAGAGAGAGAGAGAGAGAGAGAGAGAGAGAGAGAGAGTTTGTGTGTACATGTGTACATGCATGTGTATGCATTTGTAGGTGTTATGAAGAGGTGGCAATTATCTTGTATGGGCCACACTCACAGTTTTTTCTTTTCTGAGTGTATTCTTGGTATAAACCAATGAGGAAAATTTGAGAAGAACTGAATCTAAACAATGATTATTTTTATTTCCTCATTCTAAAATTTCATCTGTCCAATTCAGTTGGTAAAATAAATAGCAATATTTTAAGGGACAGAGCATACGGTTGAGTTTTTGTTCAGGGAATTGCTTAATTACATTGAAGCCAAATAAGTTTTGAGTATATTATAAGTGCTATTAAGCACAACTAAATATAGTATTAAGTATGCTTAGAAAGTTGTATCAGTAAAAGGTAATTTATATTTAGTATGTTGCGTTAGTAAGCAGGAAATCATCATCTTTAAAAGCAGTATATCAGCTTGCTTAACTCATTCAAGAACCATTAGATATATGGATAATATCTGTAATGTCTGGTTTTGTGTGTCAACATGATACAAGCTAGAGTTAGAGAGGAAGGAACCTCAGTTGATCGATTGATTCAGCTGTAAGTCATTTTCTCAATTATTGATCAATGGAGGAGGGTCCAGGTTTTGGTGGGTGTTACCATCCTTAGGGAGGTGTCCTGAGTTTTATGAGATAACAGGCTGACCAAGCCAGGGTAAGCAAGCCAGTAAGCAGCTCCCCTCCATGGCCTTTGTATTAACTTCTGCCTCCAGGATCATGCCCTATTTGAGTTCCTGTCCTGACTTCCTTTGGTGATGAACAGCAATGGGGTACTGTAAGCTGAATAAACCCTTTCTTGCTTTTTGGTCATGGTCTTTTGTCACAGCAATGAAAACCCTAACTAAGTATCTAAAGTTTTTCATAGAAATGTCTTTAAAATTTAGTTCTGTACAGCACATCATGAGATTTTTCAGTTCAAAATTAAGCAATGAATTTCAGATACTTCATGTTTGGAAACACTAGGACAGTGATTCTCAACCTGTGGGTTGTGACTCCTTTAGCAAACCTCTGTCTCAAACTATTTACATTACAATTTATAAAAGTAGCAAATAGACAGTTATGAAGTAGCACTAAATGATTTTATGGTTGGAGGGGGAAGTCACCACATCAATGAGGAACTATATTAAATGGTCACACCATTAGAAAGGCTGAGAACCACTGTCCTAGGAATGTTAAATGAATGTTTTTGTTCTTTAGGGTGAAAAATTATAATAAGGATTTTTTTGAAAATTATATAATTATGAAATAAATAAAAGCTGCATTTAAAAGATAAGAACAAGATTTGGGAAGATGGTCACTGGGTAAAGGGGCGCTTGTCTGAAAGTTGATCCCTAGAAACTGACTTGGTAGGAGAGAACCAATTCCTGAAAGTTGTCCTGACCACCACCAACACATGCGCTCGCACGCACACACACATGTACATGTGCATACATACACATACAATAAATATAATAAAAATTACAAAAAGGTATAAACCAATGTTTTCTTTGAAATAATACCAAAATTCATCAACTTAGAAACCAACAAATAAACAAACATATGCCCCGAAATATCTGTACTATGTAGGAATTTTGTGATTAGTGGAGGGTTTTTAAGCTTAGATAAGGGTTTATGAGACTTGAACCTTTGTTCCCTAACCTTTAAATTGCAGCTGATCTGAGACGTTTAAGTAGGTAATTTATTTTTCTTCCTTTCTGTGTCTAAAGGACAGGTTTTTACTATTTCTTGTTTTCTACTCAGTTCATCTAAGTTTAGTTTAGTGTTAGGTTTTTGTTAATGAAGGTATTTAGAATAAGTATCCTTCAGATACTAGCTAAAATATTATAAACATACATATTTTTATTTATTCTTAACATTTTAGGTATGCTATACCTCCGGAGCATGGAAAGCGGCTTGAAAGACTAGCCCAAGGTAAAACTTGCTTTCAATTTCTTACCTACAGGCTCTGTGTTTTGAGATTGTTCAGCAGTTTCCTATTTATTTATGTATATCCACTTCAAACTGTGGGCTTTTAAATATTGCCCTAATTGAACAATATTATTTATTTTTACATTAATTTGTGATGTTTCTTCTGTTGCAAAGTCTTCATCATGATTTTAGCTGACTGCTTAGTATTTCATTTGGCAGTTGGTATTTCATTCTATTGTAGCTATTTCCAAATTTCTTTTCTTTTTTAAATAATGTTGAACTTTATCTTGTTTGCTAGCCACCCTTCCCCCAAAGATGTCAGTTGGTCGTGAACTATTTGTAATAGCAGTTGGAGTTAAATTTCAGTAATAACTGGTAGCAAACATTTTGCCTTTATCCAGGACTCACTATTGAATGAGCAGAGTACTTCTGCTCAGGTATGTTATGTTAGGTTTGCCTTTCACTAATACGGCAAAAGAAGTTTTCCCTCTGTATAACATACTTTCACTTAAAAGGGAAATGAGAACATTGAGAAACCTCATTGACTTGACAGTTTGATCAGAAATTATTACTGGCATCTATTATCTCTTCCCTAAATTATAGGAAACTATTAGAAGAAATAGAGGATTACCTTTGCAAGAAGCAGTATTATCATTTTGTCAGGACAGTTCATTTTTTAAAAAAAATGTATTATATTACAGTAATTATAGAAGTTAATTGTGAGTTTGAACTTAGAGACTATTTTCAAGAATACTTAAGTAATTGATTACTGTTCTAGGCAATAGATTAGACTAGATGATTATCATATATTAGAATGTATAGGCAATGAACTTAGTGTTAAAATTAAATTTTGAGCTAGTCTCTTTATTACAGAAGAGTTTGTAATAGTTATTACAAACTATATCATCTTTAAATTAACCTTATCAACAAAGAACTTTAGAAGGAGCTAATGTCAGCTGTATGGTAGTCAAATACTAAAGTTTATCATGTAAATTATGATAGAGGACATCCAAAGAAGATAAAGGAGCAGTTTTTTAGTCAGTCAACAAATTTGATGAATGAACAAGAACATGAGACTACAACTGCTTATAGTATTATTTTGAGAAGTGAAACAAATGAAAAAAGTCCTATAAGTCAGTGAAGGATTTTTATCTATTGACCTTACCAGCCAGATAATTGTAATTATCTGTTACAATGATAGAACAATGCAGTATGTGTGATAGGGCATTATATACTATCTATATTAAAGCAATACCTGATACCTAAAGTGGAAAGAAGGTTGAGATAGTTTCGTTTCCATTATCTTGTCTGTACACTGTAATCATTTCTGTCACCTTTTATGCATGAGTGCATTCATTTTTGATTTCTAATGAAATCTTGATTGATTGTGGCACCTATGAATATTTTATATGAACGCTGTCAGGCCTGCATTTATCAAAGTCAGGAATTTGAATTTGTCTTTCAGTTGCTTTGTTATTTTTTTTTTTAAGTTTCTGTGTGTGTGTGGCGCACATGCATGCAGGAGCACATGTGCATGTGTGCATGTTGGTTTATGTATGGGAACATATATGTGTGTTCAGAAGAGGTTGGTACTGAGTGTCTTACTCAACTGGTTTCGACCTTGTATATTGAGGCAAGGTTTTCTCAGACCTCTCTCATATGAGTAGCTTAGCTAGCCAGCTTGCTCAGGGATGACTTTTACAGAGTGGTATAGATGGGTTCTGTGGATCTGAACCTTGGATTTGATGACAAGCACCTTACCTGATGAATTACCTCCCCAGCCCTTGCTTTCTAATTTATGCAATACTCTCCATAGTTGAGTATAATAAAAAATTTCAAGTGAATTTACACAATTATATTTTTGTTGTGTGCCATTGCATTCTTTCCACTGTTTAGTTTAATACAGTTGAATTCTAAATCTGGAAGAGAACAGAGTTATAACTTTTAATTAAAAAATAACAGATCAAATGAATTTCAGTTTTTAAAATATCCACATCTCACTGTCATTTATCATAGAAAAAAGACAATGATTTTGCTGTTGCATTAAATTACCCCAAAACCAGAGTGAGGTAAAGAAAGAATGCCATTGTTTTTTTTTTTTTAATGAACATGTATGTTCCTTTTGTTTCTTATTGTTAATAAAATGCTGATAGTTAAAAACATTGAGAATGACTTGGCTTGCATTGGTGAAAACTGTAGTTTCTGAGAAAAGATATGATTTAGGATGATGTACAGCCAGGTTGGGAGTGTGAGTGACTACCAAGGAGTGTATTCTTCTGTTTACCTGTCACCTTACTTATTTTTGAACAGATAGATGCTTTTAAATTAAGACTTTGTATGTGTGCATTTGCTCAATATTTTGTTTGACTGGTTAGTACTGTCGCCCATGCTGGCCTCTATCTCCTATACTCAGGTAATCTTTCTGTCTCTAAGAAAGTTGGTATTACAGGTTGCTAGCTGTTGAACCTAGCTGTCACCCTATATACAAATGCAATATTCAGTAAAGCACAGCAGAAGCATAATTATTGGGAAGGATTAATAAATAAACATATGAGTGCATTGTAATAGACATATGAGAGTATGTATATGCACTTCAGGCCTGTTAGTAAAATTGAGTTGACTTGTAGAGACTAGAGTTGTACCCTGATTTGTAGACATCTTTTTACTAAGGAGTAGATAAAGTTCTTTGGGTGGAATGCAAGCATTTGTCCTCTATTTCCTGAAAACATACTCAAATGTGTTGTTTTCTTGGAAGCCATCCCTACGACCCTTGACTTGGTTTTACCAGTGCTGTCCAGATCAGAAGGGCAGCTGTAATATGAACAGCAGAATAGACTTGAAATTGACTTGTATTCATATCTTTTTCTTTGAATGGATGATGTATGTTTATTATCTCAAAGCAGTAAATATTACTTCCTTAAGCAATCATTTATCGATGGTCTCAAAATCTCATTTTAAAATGTCTGACTTTGGAAAGGTTAAAAAAATAAAATAGTTCTGATTATCGTCAATCTTAAGGAGTTCTGTAACAGTAAATTTTTATTTATACTTATATATTTATTAATACTTAACAAATAATTATCAAGTTCCTAAATCCTAAAACCCAAATCCTAATTCTAAAGCCTATAATCTAAATAAGAATATCTTAATGCCTAAAATACTCTAATATCTATAAAAACCAAACACTTAACACTAACTTAAGTTTCTTAAAAGGATATTAATTCTCTTAAAAATTAAAAGGTTAATTTTTGGCTTCGATCCGTATGGGTGGCTGTTTTCCAACAAGTCTTTTAATCTTAAAGTCTGTGAGTCTTATTCGTCAGATCTTAAGACCAGTTTATAAATTTGATCTGTTTTGAGGGACGACCTTTTAATCAGCCTAGAATTACCTCAACGGTCCTAGGGCCCAATTGTTTGCAAGATGAAAAGTTTATTGGGCTCACTGTTCCAATGCTCTGGGACTCCAATGACTCCACTCCAGTGTTTTGGCCATTCTGATGCTCTGAGGCCAGCGTTTTGGAGCACCAGGGAGGGTCCACCTTTACTTTCTCCACTAGCGTGGATTCCCAGCAGGTTAGCACCAAATGGTGATGAGCAAAGGAGGGGCGTGGTCTTTCAACATGGTATTACCAGAAGAAGACTAGGAAGAGGCAGTGAGAAGCTGTGTGGGCTTCAGATTTTAAATCCCATGTGTCCTAATGATCTTGGTGTGAATTCTGGCATTGTCGTTGCCATAGCTGCTGGTAGACTTTCCAAGGCATGCTCTTCCATGTTAATCACATCCGTACGTAATTGGTAATTTGATCTGCCCATACCTTTCACCTGAGATACCAAACTTCCAAAATCCCTATGCTGCTAGTTGCTACACTAACTTCTCTAACCCCACAGCACTTCTCCCTTTCTATTAAATAATTATTTTCCCTAATATACCTATATGTCTATAATAAGAATAATCACGAATTGTTTATGTATAGTACATAAACAAAATAAACAAAAATTTCTATCAATATATATCTACTGATATTTACATTTTTTGACAATCAAAATACAATCAGGCAAGATATAAACAAAATTAGTTTGAATTTCTACCAATAATACTAAATAATATATACAAAATATCCTTAATTTCACCTTGATTTTATAAATATGCAAAATATACATATAAAATTACATTAAATCTTATCAATAAATATAAAATAAGATTATTTTTTAAATAATCTTAAATTTAAATGTAAAGTTTTGGCCTCTTACTACCAACCGTCATAAACTGTTTAGGATAATTGAGAAATGGAAACTAATAGTCATGCAAGCATGTCATTTTGTTAGTTACTGTGACAGTCTATCACAGTTATTTTCTAAGCTAATCAGAAATCAAGTTGCTAAGAGACAAGTAACATTTGCTTATCTAAATATAAGAGATAGATGGGGCATCTTCAAAAACCGCAAGAGATCTGCAGAATGTGGCATTCAAAGATGTTTTCTTAACTTAAGAATTTTCTTAACTTAAGAATTGAGACATGTCAGCTCCTGACAGCACCCCCTGTTCTACTCCAAGTAGAAGATGAGCATCGAAGAATCTCCAGTGGGAGTTGGTTGAATTGGTGGTAAGCCTTTCTCTTGGCAAGAAAAACTCCTTGCTTCAACTGTAGACAGATTGCTGTCCAAAAAGGACAAAACGTGGAAGCAGGTCAGTCGACAGCCTAGCTCTGCCAAGACAGGGTAGGTGAGTCCTTTATAATTCCTGCTCTACAATTAATGTCTGTCAGAGAAACGGGGCCAAACGGCTGAAAATTGATGCTGTAGTGTATGGAGAGAAAATGGGAACTGTCGAGGCAGCCACTGGTATGTCATTTCTTAGTTTTGGAAGCTGCAGGACCAGCACTTCCTATATAATCAGATATATTTATCCCTCTCAAGTCTCTGAGGTGGTTGAAGAATAGATAGCTAGAGTCTCATAGTTAAATTTTGAGTTGTTTGGGAATCAAGAGGGCGTTCTGGATCTAAGAAGATGTTTTTAAAATTGTGAGGCAAGTTAGTTTGAAAGCCGAGTTAGATATAGAATTTTAAATTCATAGAGATGGTTAGATATTAGAATGTTAAAGTCAGGTGCCAAATACATATGGACTGGACATTGGGAATGTATGCTAAGCCATATAACTCTCATAATTGTGGCCTATTTATTTCGGTTGTTTTGTATTTTATTTATAGTTATAAGAGAAAGGCAGAGGTGGGTGGAAGGGTGGGACTGGAGGGGGGAGTATGGAGGGGATTGTGATTGAGATGTAACTTGAAGAAATAAAAAATAAATTATTAAAAAAAAGAAAAGAAAAAAATTATGAAATAATCATAATTATTTTTTAATGATATGACAAGAAAAGAAGGGATCCCTGAGACTACCCCTTTTCCTTGCCCAATATCAGTCCATTCTTAACATCCATTCATCATATCCATTCATGCTAGATGATGACAAACAATTACAACATATAACTTATTGCAAAAAAAAACAAAATTTTTTTATCCTAATTTTAGGCATAAGAGGTGAAAATATATCTTTTGGGTACCCTTAAAAATTGGTTTTGTGGGAGCTGTAGAGATGGCTCAGCAGTTAAGAGCACTGGCTGCTCTTCCAGAGGTCCTGAGTTCAATTCTCAGCAACCACATGGTGGCTGACAACCATCCACAATGTGATCTGATGCCCTCTTCTGGTGTTAGATATTCATGCAGATAAAGCACCCATACATAAAATAAATCTGTTTTTAAAAAATTGGTTTTGAGTACTCTTAAAAAATTGAAATAGAAGATCCAAGATGGCAGCAGCCTGCACAGACACATTTTGAACTCAGGGAAAATAGCTATAACACCACAGAGTTATGACGCCGAGCAACAGTCTGAGAGGCGCGAACCCGCTAATAAGTGTCCCTGGGCGAGACTATTGGACACTCAGAAAAATAGACCAGTAGAATCCACAGAAGTCGTGGAGGCCGGGAAAGCAGGAGAATCGTCATAACCTGGAGAGGACCAGAGGGTACGAGCCACTCAAATTCCCAGCAAGCAGCTCCGAACCCCAGACAGGGTTACTCACCAGCTTCCTGGGCTTCCAGATTGTACATGGGCATTCTGACACCAGGGCGAAGATCAGTGGAGCCTTGGGAACCAGTATATTCTCAGCGGAGCCATTGTGCTGCAACCACAGCACATTCTCAGCTGCGGGACAACAGCAGGACCATAGTGGTCTATTTCCAGTGGAGCAGCGGGCTGGAAGACGCAAGTATATGTGGGATTGCCCAGAGGGATACTGGACATACAGGCCCCCCCTATCGGATTTACTATCACTTGGAAGAACTCTGCAGCTAGATAAAGCAGCGGGATACACTTCCTGTAGCAGACTACACCTCCTGCACCAGTGCTGGGTCCAGGGCCAGGGCGAGCAGGAGCACAACATCTCCAGCTGAGATGCAAACTGGGAGACACAAGCATATCTGAGCTTACCCAGAGGGGTGTTGGGCATACGGGCCCCTCTATTGGATTTACAACCAATAGGAAGAACACTGCAGCTAGACAAAGCAGCAGGATACACTTCCTGTAGTGGACTACACCACCAACACTGGTGCAGAGTTCCGGGCCTTGTTGAGTGGGTGGCCCCAATCACCAGTATCCATAGTACATCTCCTCCACCCAAATCAAGAACAGCACAGCCACCGAAATGATGAGATCAGAGTGGGCTGAAAGGTGGGTGGTCAGGTTGTAAGGTTGCTGGGAACTCCACTGAGTCCAAGCGCTGGAAGGATTGTGGGGTTAATATCTGACCCCTCAGCCAGTGCTGGCTCCTCTGCAGGGAAACCAGATCATCAGCATCTACAGTACCACCCCTGGAGCAGCAAGTTCTTGGTCTGTGTGTATTGCCTGAGTGACTCAGAATACAAGGGCTTAGTGCCTAGGGCTGAGAAGCACAGAGGTGCCCTGGGGACCATCTAGGAGGAGCCACCTGAGGGGAACACAGCCACTGACCTCACCCTCAGACCAAAATAGCAGCAGGGGACTCTGCAGGCTGGAATAACACATCTAGCCTTAACCCCATCCTGAGGTCCCAGTTGGGACATACCTAGAAGGGGTGAACTTCAGGGGGCCCACTGAAATACAGGCCCCAACACAATACCCCACCTAGCCTGTGTTGACTACAGACCACCAAAACTATATAGCTTCTACACCAAAGTCCCATCCTTAGCATCAGGTCCAGAAGACACTAGGAACAATCAGCTAAGGACAACCAGATGGCTAAAAGACAGCAAAAAAAAAAAAAAAACAAAAAACAAAAAAAAAACAAAAAACAAAACTGACAAAAATCAAGGAAATATGACTCCAACAAAACACAGCGATGCTAATACAGCAAACCCGGACCATCTCACCACAGCTGAAACACACGAAAACAATGACAAATGTATAGTTAGGAAAATCATAGAGGCCTTACAAGAAGAAGTGAAATCTCTGAAAGAATTAAAAGAATCTTCAATTTTACAAATGAAAGCAATGGAGAATACCATTAGAGACCTCAAAGCCAACTCAGCAAATATGAAGGAGAAAGAGAGAAGGCAATGAAAGATCTGAATGAATGGCAGACTATAAAGTCATCAAAATTGGAGCAGGAAATGTATAAAATGTCTAAAAGCTTTCAAGACTTGAAATTGGAAATGGAAGCAGTAAAGAGATTACAAGCAGAAACAGTACTGGAGGAGGAAAACCAAGGGAAAAGAACAGGAACTACAGATATGAGTATCAAAAACAGGTTACAAGAGATGGAAGACAGAATCTCAGGTGTGGAAGATTCAGTTGAAGAAATCAGTACATCAACCAAAAAATCTGAGAAATCTAAAAATGTTCCTACCCACAACATTCAAGAAATCAAGGGCTCAATGAAAAGATAGAACCTAAGAATTGTAGACATAGATGAAAGAGAAGACTCCCAACTCCAAGATCCAGGAAACATCTTCAACAAAACCATAGAAGAAAACTTCCGAAACTTGAAGAAAGATGCCGATAAAATTCCAAGACATATACAGAACTCCAAACAGACTTGACCAGAAAAGAAATTCCTCTCACCACATAATAATTGAAACACCAAATGTACGGAACAAAGAAAGAATATTAAAAGGTGTAAGAGAAAAAGGTCAAGTAACATATAATGGCAGAACCATCAGAATTACACCTGACTTCTCCTCAAAAACGTTAAAAGCCAGAAGGGTCTGGGCAGACGTCCTACAAGCCCTAAGAGAACATGGGTGCCTGGCCAGACTACTATATCTAGCAAAATTCTCTATCCACATAGATGGAGAAAACAAGATATTCCATGACGAAATCAAATTTAAACAGTATCTACCCACAAAACCAGCCATACAGAAGATCCTAGAAGGAAAATTTCAACCCAGAGAAGATAACTACACCCAAGAAAACAGAGGAAGCAAAAAATTCCACTGCAGAAACCAAAAGAAACACACAGCCACCACCTACATCAAAATAACAGGAAATAACAACCTTTGGTCATTAATATCCATCAACCTCAATGAACTTAACTCCCTAGTAAAAAGACAGAAGCTTACAGAATGGATCCATAAATAAGACCCATCATTTTGCTGCATACTAGAAATGCATCTCACTAGCAAAGATAGATGCTACCTCAGAGCAAAGGGCTGCGAAAAGGTTTTCTAAGCAAATGGGCCCAGGAAGCAAGCTGAAGTAGCTATCCTAATATCAAATAAAATAGATTTTCAACTGAAGTTAATTAAAAAAGATAGGGATTAGCACTACATACTTGTTAAAGGAAAAATTCATCAAGATGACATCTCAATACTGAATATGCCCCAAATACAAGGGCACCAACATTTGTAAAAGAAACCCTTCAAAAGCTTAAAACTCACATTGATACACACACATTAGTGGTGGGAGACTTCAACACCCGACTCACACCAATGGACAGGTTATTGAGCAGAAACCAACCAGAGAAATAATGAGCCTAATGAAAGTCATGATCCAAATGGACCTAACAGACATCTACAGAACATTTTACCCAAACACAAAAGGATGCACTTTCTTTTCAGCACCACTTGGAACCTCCTCCAGAACTGACCACATAGTTGATCACAAAGCAAGCCTTAACAGATACAAGAAAATTAAAATAACCCGTTGCATCTTATCATACCACCATGGAATAAAGCTGGACTTCAATTACAACAGACATAGAAAACCTACACATTCATGGAAACTGAACAACTCTCTACTGAATGACCTAAGTGAAGTGGACAATTTTCTTCAAAGAGTCCTTCTACCAAGGTTAAATCAAAATCAGGTTAATAGACTGAACAGCCCTACAACCACTAAGGAAATACAAACAGCCATTAAAAATCTCCCAACCCAAAAAAGTCCAGGGCCAGACAGTTTCAGCACAGAATTCTACCAGACCTTCAAAGAAGAGCTAATGCCAATACTCTTCAAACTCTTCCACAAAATAGAATCAGAAGGAACACTACCAGACTCATTCTATGAGGCCACAGTCACCCTGTTCCTAAACCACACAAAGACCCAACAAAGAAAGGGAACTTCAGACTAATTTCCCTCCGGAACATAGATGCAAAAATACTTCAAACTGAATCCAAGAACACATCGAAAGTATCATACACCATGATCAAGTAGGCTTCATCCCAGGAATCAGGCATGGTTCAACATACAAAAATCCATCAACATAATTCAACACATAAACAAGCTAAAAGAAAAAAAACCACATTATCATCTTGCTAGATGAGGAAAAAGCATTTGACAAAATCCAACACCCCTTCATGCTAAAAGTCCTGGAGAGAATGGGCGTACAAGGAGCATACCTAGAAGTAATAAAGGTGATAAACAGCAAGCCAGTAACCAGCATCAAATTATGGAGATGAACTTAAAGCATTTCCTGTAAACTTAGGGACAAGGCAAGGATGCCCACGTTTGCCATATTTCTTCAATATAGTACTTGAAGTTCTTGCTAGAGCAATAAGACAACTAAAGGAGATAAAGGCAATACAAATTGGAAATGAAGAAGTCAAGTTATCCCTATTTGCAGATGATATGATAGTATACATAAGTGACCCAAATTCCACCAAAGAACTCTTACAGCTTATAAACATTTTCAGCAAGGTGGCTGGATACAAAATTAATTCAAAAAAATCAAAGCCCATCTGTATACAAAAATTAATGGGCGGAGAAAGAAATTAGGAAAACAACACCCTTCACAATAGCCACAAACAATGTAAAATACCTGGAGGATAGTTCTAACCAAGCAAGTGAAAGACATGTATGACAAGAACTTCATGTCCTTGACGAAAGAAATTGAAGAGGCCATCAGAAGATGGAAAGATCTCCTGTGCTCATGGATAGGTAGGATCACCATAATAAAAATGGCCATCCTGCCAAAAGCAATATACATATTCAATACAGTTCCTCTCAAGGCCACCACAATTCTTTATAGACCTGGAAAAAGTAATTCTCAAGTTCATATGAAATAACAAAAAACTCAAAATAGCTAAATCGGTCCTGTACAATAAAAAAAAAAAAAACATCTGAAGGTATCACTATCCCAGATTTCAAGCTATACTACAGAGCAATAGTAATAAAAACTGGATGATACCTGTATAGAAACAGACCAGTTGATCAATGGAATCGAATTAAAGACCCAGTAATTTACCCACACAACTGTGGCACTTAATATTTGACAAAGAAGCCAAAACTGTACAACGGAAAAAGGACAGCATCTTCAACAAATAGTGCTAGTCTAACTGGATGTCAACATGTAAAAGAATGAAATTAGACTCATACTTATCACCATGCCCAAAAAGTACAAGTGGATCAAAGACCTTAACGTAAGGACCGACACACTAAATGTACTAGAACAGAAAGTGGGTAAAACCCTTGAACTCATTGGCACAGGTGACAACTTCCTGAACAGAACACCAACAGCTCAGGCTCTAAGATCAACAATCAATAAATGGGACCTCATGAAACTGAAAAGCTTCTGTAAGGCAAAGGACATTGTCACTAGAACAAAACGGCAACCTACAGATTGGGAAAAGACCTTCACCAACCCCACATCTGACAGAGGGCTAATATCCAAAATGTACAAAGAGATCAAGAAATTAAATGCCAAGAAACCAAATAATCCAATCAAAAAATCGGGAACAGAGCTTCACAGAGAATTCACAATGGAGGAATCCCTAATGGGTGAGAGACACTTGAAGAAATGGTCAGCATCCTTATTATCAGAAAAATGCAACTCAAGAGGACTCTGATATTCGTCTCACACCTGTCAGAATGGCTAAGATCAAAAGCTCAAATGACAACACCTTCTGGGGAGGGTGTGGAGAAAGGGGAAAACACTTCTTCATTGCTGGTGGGAGTGCAAGCTTGTACAACCACTATGGAGTTCAGTCTGGTGATATCTTAGAAAACTTGGAATAGCTCTATCTCAAGACCCAGCCATACCACTTCTGGGTACACATTGAAATGATTTCTCACCAAACCACAAGAAAGTTTCCTTGTCTGTTCATAACAGCCTTATTTGTAATAGCTAGACAGTGGAAACAACCCAGATATCCCTCAACTGAGGAGTGGATTAAAAAAAAATGTGATGAAAGAAAAAAAAACTTGATTATCTCACTAAATGCGGAAAAAGCCTTTTACAGAATCCAACACCCCTTCATGCTAAAAGTTCTGGTAGATCGGGCATACAGGGAGCATATCTGGAAATAATAAAGGCAATATACAGCAAGCCAGTAGCCAACATCAGAGTAAATGGAGAGAGACCTGAAGCATTTCCTCTAAAGTCAGGGACAAGGCAAGGATTCCCACATTCGCCATATCTCTTCAATATAGTACTTGATGTTCTTACTAAAGCAACAAGATACAAATTGGAAACGAAGTAGTCAAATTATCCCTATTTGCAGATGATATGATAGTATACATAAGCAACCCCAAAAATTCCACCAGAGAAATCTAACCGCTGATAAACACCTTCACCAAGGTGGCTGGATACAAAATTAATTCAAAAAAATCAGAAGCCCTTCTTTATATAACAAATAAATGGGCTGAGAAAGAAATCATGGAAACAACTCCCTTCACAATAGCCACAAACAACGTAAAATACTTGGGGGTAACTCTAATCAAGAAAGTAAAGGACCTGTACAACAAGAACTTCAAACCCTTGAAGAAAGAAATGGAAGATGCCTTTAGAAGATGGAAAGATCTCCCATGCTCATGGATAGGTAGGATCACCATAATAAAAATGGCCATCCTACCCAAAGCAATATACAGATTGAATGCAATTCCTATCAAAATAACAATACAATTCTTTATAGACCTGGAAAAAGCAATTGTTAATTTCATATGGAACAACAAAAACCCACAATAGCTAAATCAATCCTGTACAATAAAAAAAAAAAAAAAAACATCTGGAGGTATCACCATCTCAAATTTCAAGCTGTACTCTAGAGCAATAGTAATAAAAACAGCATGGTACTGGTATATTGACCAGTGGATCAATGGAATCGAATTGAAGACCCAGAGATTATCCCAGACACCTACGGTCACCTAATTTTTTGAGAAAGAAGCCAAAACTGCACAATGGAAAAAGAACAGCATCTTCAACAAATTGTGCTGTTCCAACTGGATGTCCACTTGTAAAAGAATGAAATTAGACCCATACTTATCACCTTGTACAAAAGTTACGTCCAAGTGGATCAAAGACCTTAACATAGGCTGGACACACTAAATCCCCTTGGAAGAGAAAGTGGGAGAAACCCTGGAACTCATCGGGGGCACAGGTGACAACTTCTTGAAAAGAACACCAACAGCTTAGGATCTAAAACCAACAATCAATAAATGGGATCTCATAAAACTGAAAAGCTTCTGTAAGGCAAAAGACACTGTCATTCGAACAAAATGGCAGCCTACAGATTGGGAAAAAAATCTTCTCCAACCCCACATTTGACAGAGGATTAATGTCCATAATTTACAAAGAACTCAAGAAATTAAATGCCAAGAAACCAAATAATCCAATTAAAAAGTTGGGAATAGAGCTAAACAGAGAATTCACAAAGGAGGAATCCCTAATGGCCAAGAGACACTTGAAGAAATGCTCAGCATCCTTAATCATCAGAGAAATGCAACTCAAGAAGACTCTGAGATTCCATCTCACACCTGTCAGAATGGCTAAGATCAAAAGCTCAAGTGACAGCACATGCTGGCGAGGGTGTGGAGAAAGGGCAACCCTACTCCATTGCTGGTGGAAATGCAGGCTTGTGCAGCCACTATGGAGGTCAGTATGGCAATATCTTAGAAAACTTGGAATAGCTTTGCCTAAGGACCCAGCCATACCACTTCTGGGTATACAACCAAATGTCATAAGGAAGTTTCCTCATCTATGTTCATAGCAGCCTTATTTGTAAAAGCTAGAAACTGGAAACAACCCAGATGTCCCTCTCCTGAAGAATGGATTAAAAACTATGGTACATCTACACAATGGAATATCAGCTATCAGAAACAAGGAAATTATGCAATTTGCAGCCAAATGGATGGAACTAGAAAACCTCATCCTGAGTGAGCTAATCTAGACTCAGAAGGATGCACTTGACATCTATTCACTTATAGTCAGATTTTAGCTGTATAGTACCAGATATCTACACTACAACCAATGCACCAAAGGGAACATGGAGATAGAGTTTTTGTTTTTGTTTGTTTTCTCTCCCTGTCATTGAGACAGTTTTATCTGGTGGTACTGCTTTGTAGGCCTCCAGTGTATGAGGAGGGTCTTGGCCCTCATGTGAGTGCTGAACTGGGGTGGGGGAATGTTATGTAGGGACACTTCACTCCAGAGGAGTGGGATGTAAGGGTTAAGGGTAGAGGGTGGGAGGGTGGGACTAGGAAGGGTGGAAAGAGGACACGATGATGGAGATGTAACCTGAAGCAATAAAAAACAAAACAAAAAACAAAAAACAGTGGTTCTCTACACAATGGAATAGTACTCAGCCATCAGAAGCAATGAAATAATGCAATTTGCAGACAAATAGATGGAACTAGAGAAACTCATTCTGAGCAAGCTATCCAGATTCAGAAGGATGCACATGGCATCTATTCACTTATGATTGGATTTTAGCCATATAGTATAGGATAACTATACTGCAACCAATGCACCAAATGGAACAGGAACATAGACTTTGTTACCTGTCAATGAGACACTTTGCCCTAGTGGTGCTGCCTTGTAGGCCCCTAGTGTATGGGCAGGTTCTTGGCCCTCATGTGACTGCTGAACTGGGGTGGGGGACTGATATGTAGGGACACTCCACTCCTCAGGAGTGGGATGGAAGGGATGGGGGGTAGAGGGTGGGAGGGCCAGACTGGGAGGGATGGAAAGAGTGCATTGTGATGGAGATGTAACCTGAAGTAATAAATAAATATAAATTAACTGTTGGGGTAGTAGTAGGCATTCTAAATGTTAATTAATTGGTCCTGCTTGCTGTCTATTACTTACATTGACTCTGATTGGTTAAATAAAATGCCGAGGCCTGAGATTGAGCAAAGACAAAGAAAGGTGGGACTTCCTGGGGTTAAAACAGGAAGCCTGCACTTTAGACAGAGGATTAAAAGATTCCAGCCAGCTTCAGGTAGAAGAAATACATCCCAGCCAGCAGCAGGAAGAAGAAGGAATTCCAGCCAGGAGCAGCAGGAAGAAAGACACATGCTATGGGGTAGATGCAAGAGGATCATTCCACATGGCCAGGAACATCGGCATATCGTGGAGAATGCAGTCCAAGGGGACATATGTATATATGGGGTCATATTTGGGTAATAGAATTAAGAGCTAGCTTAGATGGGCCAGGATTACACAACTCAGGCCAAGGCTTGTTAAAGTCTACATGGTCTCTTTGTGTACTCATTTATAATGTCTGGATAAGAATTAAAGGCTGCTGAAAAAATTAACAATAATCTAAATACTGGTTAAACAATTTAATTAGTCATATTTTGTTACAATTAACTCAGAAAAAAATTGAAATAAAGGCCAATTTTTGGGAAAGCTAGTAGTAGCTTTTGTTGTTCAATTTCTTTTGGATCGATAATTTTGCACTAGGCCTTAAAAATTGATTTGTATGAATATTTTGAAGAAATTAGTAATTGAAGCTGTTGGTTAGACTGGATCATTTGGTCTATTTGTCTTGTTATTATTGTCTTTCTCTTTGGTTCTGAAAATAATTTTTTCCCCTTAAATTTAAGAGGGAGAATGGCATATATCAATTTTGTAAGTTACTTTGCAGCATAAACTCCATGGTAAATGAAGGATACAAATATTAACATTAGACTCTTATCAATTGAAGACATTCATGTCTCAGCTAATATGAGGTTTTCTCTGGTTTTTCTGGTCAAATCTAATCTATAAGTTTTGATGGTTTTCATATCTTTTCATTAGCTGTAAATACATATGCATAAACACGTCCCCATCTTAAAACTATTGTAGGTTTTCAGTCTAAAGTCAAAATATCCTTATAGTATATTGGTTGATATATTTCTTCAGTTTTTTTTCTATAACCCTGTGTCTTTCAGCTTCAGTGGTATCCTTTTCATCAACATTCAAAAAATTAAAGTTAGTAAACATTATGTAGTCTGTTGCTCGGATTCCTTAATTCCCCTTTTTCATAAGCATCTCCTTTAAGGTAAGATTAGCTCTTTCTACAATTGCTTGTCCTGTAGGGTTGTGAGTTATACAAAGAACATGCTTTGTATTATCATATGTAAAGAATTATTTCATTTTATTAGATACATATGCAGGAGCATTATCAGTCTTTTTTTTTTCCTTTATTTTTTATTTCTTCAAGTTACATCTCAATCGTAGTCCCCTCCAATTCCCCTCCAGTCCCACCCTCCCATCCTCAACCCCCAATCCTCTTCCCTTTTTTTTTTTTCTTTTAAGTTTAAGGAATATATTACTTCCCCCTACAGTTTCCCCTTTCAGTCCAACAAATGGCTCTTTCTCTTATAATAGTAAATACAATACAAAACAACAGAGGTAATTAGGCCACAGTTATGAGGGTTATATGGCTTAGCGTACATTCCCAATGTCCAATCCATGTGTATTTGGTACTTGACTTTAACATTCTACTAACTAACCATCTCCATGAGTTTAAAGTTCTATATCTGACTCAACCTTCATACTAACTTGCAACACAATTTTAAAAGTATCTTCTTAGATCTATAACACTCTCTTGACTCCTAAACAACTCAAAATTTAATTATGAGACTCTAGCTATCTGTTTTTCAACCACCTCAGAGACCTACTGTTTCTATAATATCTTAGATTTGGGGTTATTTAGTTTTATTTCCCAAAATATTTAAAAAGGTAACCACTACACAGGAAGCAGCCATTCCCTATTCTTTACTATGTAATTTCTGTGTGGAATCTAGGAAATCAAAAGAAAAAGCTAAGTGAACACATAGACACACACTCAGAGACATCCACATTCGCAGAAACTCTAAAAAACATAACACTGGAATCCATCACATATGCAAAAGACTTGTAAAGAAGAAAACAAATGAAAGAAAAAATAACGCCCAAACGAAGAATTATGAGAAAAACAATCTCTAAAAATGCCACTGAGTTTGTTTTGTGTTTGCCATCTACTGCTGTACATGGGGTCTGTCCTTAAGAGTGGTTTATATATATCCAGTGAGACTCCCTTGGAGAAAACTAAATTTTTATTTGCAATTGGTTATCAATTGAAGATATTTGCTGGGTTTGTGTCTATTTCTCCTCTCAGTTCTTGGACCCCATCTGCCTTAAACCTGTGCGAGGACTGCATGCTGCCAGTCTTTGTTAGTTCCTATGTGTGTCAGTCCTGCTATGTTTAGACGGTATTGTTTCCTTAGTATCCCCCATCCCCACTGGTTTTTATAATCTTTCTGTCTCTTCTTCTGCATGGTTCCCGGAGGTCTTAGGGGAGGGGTTTGATGGAGACATTCCATTTAGGACTGAGTGTCCAAGGTCTGTCAATTTATGTGTAATTATTGTCTGCCTGTGGGTCTCTATTTTTGTTCCCATCTTCAGTAGGAGGAAGCCTCTCTGATTATGATTGAGCCAGGCACTGGTCAAATGACTATAGTATAATCTCCTTAGGAGTCATCTTATTGCTACATTTCTTTAGTAGAACAGTATTAGGTTTTTCCTTAGGTCCGTGGCCTATCTAGTCTCAGGTTCTTGGCCATCTGAGCAGTGTCAGGTATGGGTTCTATTTCATATAGTGGGCCTTAAATCCAATCAGATATTGATTGATTAATCTCACAGACTTTGTGCCACTATTGTACCAATGTATCTTTCAGGCAGGTCATCGTTGTAGATTGCATGGTTTGTAACCCAGTTGGTGTTTACCTTTCTTCTTATGCCTGGATACTTTTCCTACAATTGTCTTTCATGCCATAAATTGTATTAGGACTTCACCCTTGTTTTATGGTTGAATGATATTCCATTGTATAGACATACTACATTTTATTTATCTTTACATCAGTTAATAAATATTTGAGCTGTTTCCATTCTTCAAAAATTATAAAATTTTAATTTATATTTTGAGAATTTCATACATGCAATATATTTTTATTTTATTCACTCCCTCTCCTCCATTCTCCATTCTAATGCCCCCTGACTTCCTGCTATGTGCTTTTCCTCATTTTAAAAAATATTCCACTGAATCCAATCAGTGTTGTCCCTATTTGCATGGGGATAAGACCATCTACTTGAGTATGTCCAACCTGCCATGGACAACACTACTAAAGAATGTTGACTTTCCCTCCCCTCTTAGTCATCAACTACCAATAGTTCCTCAGCCTGGGATTGGGGCTTATGAGCCCTTCCCCACTTCATGCTGGAATGTTAACTTGCTTGATTTTGTACAGTTCTATTGCACATAATCACAGTTACTGTCAGTTCTTAAGTCCAGCACTTCTGTTTTTTTTCCAGAAGATACTATTTTGCCCCAGTCCTCTCTGACACCTCTGGCGTTAGAATCTTTTATAGCCAATTTCCTCTATGTCCACAATCCTTGAATTTGGATACAATATAGATGTCTCACTTATGGCTAGGTACTTTACAAATACTTATTCATTTCACAAAAAAGATGTTTTCTTGATGAAGACTGAAAGTTATTACTATTGTGTGTGTATAGAGATGTATACTTAGAAGGAAAGCAGATTGATAAATGATTATTTAGCAAAATAATAATAACAGCAATAGTTTCACCTATGTTGCCTATGATCTCCTGAGCCATGAACTCCTGGCCAGACTTCTTTTTTTTTTTTTTTCAGACTTCTAGTACTAGGATTTAGGTTCTTCCTGTGAAGCAGGCCTTAAATCCAGTCAAGAAGTTGATTACCCTCATAACTTTTGTGCCATTATTATATCCATGAACATATCTTCCAGGCCAGTTGTTATTGTAGCTTATAGGATCTGCAGTTATGTAAGACTTTTGATGATTTTCTCCACCAGCAGTCTGCATAATAACTTGCCATACTAAAATATAAAAGCCAGCTAATAGGGAAGAAGCTTCCTAATAAGTACTGGCTTGATTTCTCAGTTCCTGTGACCAATTTGTGTAGTTTCTTTAGCAATGGGGTCTTCTAGGTTCTGTGGACAAGCAAGAACAATGGAATAGCATTGCTCTGGGGGGGAGTCTCTGGGACCTCTTCTGAAAAACAGCTCAAGAGAAAGTGTACCAGACATGGTACTGGGCTTTATGGTTTTTGCTTTTAATAAGGCTTAGCTTTTTATGGATCATGTCAGTGGATTCATGTAATTTAGTAGGGAGGCTAGTTGTCATGGGACATGCTTGCAATCCCAACTACCCTGATAACTGGGCTAAGATGACCACAAGTTCAAGTCTACCAGGCTGAAAAGCAGGGTCTTGTCTCTAAATTGCAAACCAAGAAAACTGAACAAGCAAGAAAAGTAATAATAGCATATTGGTACATAGATTGGAAAGCTGAAGCACTCAAATTATATGACCAATCAAAGATACAAGACTGTTGTAATTAAAACCCATGCTTGCAAGACTGAACTCTGTGCTCCTTTTCTCTCTTAAAATTTTTTTTTTAGATTTATTTATGTTTACTATATTTGTGCCTGGTTTTTATGGAGGTCAGAAAAGGGAGTCAGATCTGGAATTGGAATTCATGAATTGCTGTGTGCTACCACATGGATGCTGGTAACAAAACTTATATCCTCTGTAAAAGCAGCAAGTACTCAACCACTTATTACTCCCCTCCCCCCCATCTATGTGTGTTTGAAGAGTAGAGAAAAAGAGAAGTTGGTGCTCAAACAAATTTCTTCAACGCTGGTAAAAGGAGGTTTACTATTAAACAGAGCTGTAGATTAAAGTTTTCACCTCAAGTAGGCAACCTTTCAAGTACTGTTTCTTAAAATCTGTACCAAATGGTTCAGGTTTTATATATGGTAGTTTCTAAGTGAAAACAAATCAAGTGATGTAACCTACAGAAACCAAGATTGCAGTAAGATGTGGCTGGGTTATTCTGCATGCTTTTACCTGTAACATATCTTTTGGTTCACACAGAATATGTGACACATTCTGTGGCCACATTGGACTGCAAGGATTGGGCACAAGGATTGCAGCATTACTACAGACCTTATTGGGAATTTTCCCCCCTGAGGATTATGAAACAATTAACGTTTGTCCCATTAATGTCTGATTTGATAAATGAATGTTATAGAATGTTCCAATAGTAACGTTAAATTATGGAACCTTTTAGAGAACATTTCTTACAAATGAATGCTGTCTAGTATATAAGGAAAGTTAATAATTTAAAACATACTCAGACATACTCAATGAACTTATTTGCAGATGCAGAAGTTTTGACTGTTTGACTGCTTTGATTTGTCTCTATTTGGTGACTGATACTCTTTTTTTCCCTTTTTAATATTTTTTTATTTTGTGAATCTAACATCATGCACCCTGTTCCCTCTCATCTCCCACCTCCTCTCAGTCTTACACTCTGCCTTTGTAACCTCTCCAAACATTAAAAAAAAAAAAAAAAAAAACTCATTGTGGAAACTGAAGTGTGTCTCTGTGTCCTACCATATTTCTTTTTTTCCACTTTTTTTTTTTTTTTTGCTTGCAAATGTTCTTTATAATGACTCCTTGGTCTGGTATGAGGCCTCTGTCTTCTGCTACTTTGTCAATGCTGGAACTTCACTGGGACCTATCTCAAATATCCTGTTGTCCTGTGTCGTGGAGATCCTGTAGTTTTGGGTTTGTGGAACTGGCCTCATGCACTCCAGCAGTTCATCTGTGGGGTATATGTTGGGGTGGGCCAATTCAAAGCCCTGGTTCTGGGCCTGGAACCCCCACATCTAGGACCAGTTCTACTGTGTACTCAGGTAAAATGCAATGCCTGCTCTTCCAATTGCTGCAGCATGTGAAGGACAGGCACAACTTTCCTGGTCTTTTGACCTTGTTGGGGCCAGATCTCCTGTCCATCACTGGTGGTGAGAGAAAAAGGGAGGGAGTAGATCTCTTCCTTGATAACACCACAGCAAAGCTGACAAAAGGCAAGGCTAGTTCTGCCATACTCACATCCTCAGGGCTGGCTCACAGACAGCCTCCACATCCAAGGCCAGCTGTACCATGCTGCCCAGGTGATGTGCAGGGCCTGTTCTCCCAAGGGCTGCAGCATTTGAGGCACAGGGACAGCTCTCCTGCTATTGTGCCCCCATTGGGGCCGAATCTCCCATCTGCCAATGGTGATGAGGACAAAAGAGAGGGAAGAGGAGGGGATCTCTCCCTTGCCAACACCACTGCAAAGCAAACAAGAGACAGGGCTGATTCTCACACTCTCACACCCTTAGGGCTGGCATATCTACAGCCCCCACATCCAGGGCCACTCATAGTTCTTCTAGTCTCAGGCTTGCTTCCTGACCTGGGAGCTGATCTGGTGCTCACCTGGTGCTAGACTGGTATTTGTCACAGGCTAACTTCCTGTCCAGCCCCCATGGTGCTGAACTGGTGTTAGTCTCTGAGTTGTTTTTTCCAATAATGTTAGGCTACTATTCATTGAGATGTTCATAGTTCAGAACACTGAATGTAGGCATAACCTCTCTCCTCTCTGCCACCTACTGACACACATGTGACACAGTAGCACATCTGCAATGCCTCTAGGGTTAGGATGACTGATATTTTGAAGTGGATTTTTACTCTACTGTTACCTTTTCTGTGAGATCTAAGTTTTTTTGGTTTTCATTGACTTTTACAGACCTTAACATTGTTTTTGATAGACCTCACTGTTTCACATATTTTTTTTGTTTGTTTTGAGCAGTATTGTGGTTATATTGACTATATCAGCTTGCCTATGCAGTGAGGGTAGGTATGAACTATGTAGCCCTGTAAGTATTTTGAGGTAAAAGTCATTTTAAGACAACATGCCTTGTGGTTGATTTGTGTTGGTTCTAAGATGATTTCTAAGATATGGTTAGATGTATTTCTGATAACATCCTGTAAATATAATTTCTTAAACAATGTGAAGTTTGTAACATACTGCAATTGCTTTCCTTCAGTGGTTTTCCGGTTTAAGTTAAATTATGATATTTCGTCATTGTTCATGGCCTGATTACAAATCCACTTCAGAAGAAAATTAATAGATTCTTTTTTCTTCAGTAATTTTAATTTAAATTTGCATTCATATAGTGCTGAAGAAAGTTACAGATTTGGAAGCCTTGATAGATCTATTTGATTTTTATTATTAAAATCTTCTTACGGGTTTTGAATTTGGAGATTAACCAAAGTTGGATGCCTTACTCTCTCTCCCTAGGTAAGACATAGGACATCTTACTGTACAGATTTCATCATTATGCTGGTACATCATTTTTTCCCAATTCACCAAAGTTTTATTTAGTGTTTACATTTTATAATTACTGATACTGAGACTGCTGTGAAAAATGACCCCATAGGGCAAAGTAATATCTTTGTGTTGGTCCTATAGAATATGACAGTATTTATTTCCTGGTGTCTCCATAGAGACTAGGATTTTGTGAACTTCTTTCCCTCCCTTTCTCCTTCTCTCTCTTCTTTCCTCTCTCAATTCCTTTTTCTCTTCCTTCCTTTCCTCCTTTTTTTCCCCATCACTTAAGAGTTTACTGTTTCCTTAAAATATCTAATAACTGGGGGCTCCTGATAAAAGCTTTTTTCATTAATTAATTAATTTCTTTATTTACTTTACATCCAGATTTCAGAACCCCTGCCTTCTCCCAGTCCCACCCTTACATGCATTCCCTTCCTCTCATTCCCCCTCTTCTTCTCAGTGAAGGGCAAGCCCCCCATGTGAACCAACCTCCTCTGGTAAATCAAGTCACAGCAGAACTAAGTTCATACTCTCCCACTGAGGCCAAACAAGGCAGCCCAGAGAGGGGAAAGGGATCCAGAGGCTGGCAAAAGAGTTAGAGGTAGCCCCTACTCCAATTGTTAGGTGACCCACATGGAGACCATGAAGACCAATGCTACATATTGGTAGGGGGCCTAGGTCCAACCCATGCATGTTCTTTGGTTGGTGGTTCCGTCTCTGTGTACCCTAATGGGCACAAGTTAGTTTACTCTATAGGTCTTTTTTTATGGTGTCTTTGACCCCTATGGCTCCAACCCTTCCTATCACTCTTCCACAAGACTTCCCAAGTTCTGCCTGTTGTCTAGCAATGGGTCTGCATCTGTTTTCATCAATTGCTGGAGGAAGCCTCTCAGAAGGCAGGTATGCTAGGCTCTTATCTGTAAACAGCAGAGTATCATTAATAATATCAGGCATTGACTGTCTCCCATTGGATGGGTCTCAAGTTGGGCCAGTCATTGGTTTGCCATTCCCTCAATCTCTGCTCCATCTTTATCTCTGCACATCTTATAGGTAGGACACATTTTTGGTTCAAGGTTTTGTGGGTAGGTTGTTGTCCCCCTGCCTCTACTGGAAGTCCTGCCTGGCTATAAGAGGAGGCCACTTCAGGCTCCATATCCCCTGCTGCTAGGAGTCTTAGCTCAGGTTATCTGTATAGACTGCTAAGAGCATCCCCTGTCCCAGGTCTCCAGGTCCTTTGAGAGATGCCTCCTACTGATTTCTGTTCTCTCTCCTAGCTCCCCCAACTCTCCCCACCACTGATCCCCACCCTAGTTCCCTCAATCTATTTCTGATATTTATTCTCCCTCCTGAGATTCAAGTGCCCTCCCTTGAGCCCTACTTGTTACTAAGCTTCTTTGAGTCTGTGGATTATAGGATGGTTATCTTGTATTATATGGCTAACATTCACTTATATGTGGGTATGTAACATGCCTGTCCTTCTGGGTCTGGTTTACCTCATTCAGGATATTTTCTAGTTCCTCCATTTGCCAGAAAATTTCATGATGTCCTTGTTTTTAATAACTGAGTAGTATTTCAAATGTGTACCACACTTACTTTATCCATTCTTTCGTTGAGGGACATCTGGGTTTTCAGTTTCTAGCTATTACAAATAAATCTACTGTGAACATAGTTCAGCAAGTGTACTTGTGCTATGGTGGAGCATTGTTTGGATAGATGCCCAGGAGTTGTATAGCTGGATCTTAAGTTAGAAGTATTCCCAATTTCCTCAGAAACTATCAGATTTACAAAATAGTTGTTCAAGTTTGCATTCCTGCCAGCTATGTAGCAGTGTTTCCCTGGCTCCACATCCTCACCCACATGGGCTGTCTTTGATCTTAGCCATTCTGATGGATGTGAGATGAAATCTCAAGAGTTGTTTTGATTTGCATTTCCCTAATGACTAAGGACACTGAACATTTATTTAAGTGCGTTAGTGATTGTTCTGTCTAGAATTTGTTATTTAGGTGTGTACTCCATTAATTTTTAAAATTTTTATTTATTTTAATTTTATGTACATCAGGATTCCTCATTCCTCAGTGAAGCAGGCAGAGCCTTGGGCCTGAAACTGGAGCTTAGGGAACATCAAGCTGCTTATCTCTGCTGCCTTTTCCCTGGGTGGACCTGAATGTTCCTGGGATCCTGCAGACCTTCCCAGCAAGGGAAACAGAGCAGTGGGCCTGAAAACATAGTTCAGGGGACAAAGCATAGCTCATCTCTGCTGACTATGTCCCAAATAGAACTGGAAGTCAGGGGTGTGGTCATATGAGTCTAACCTGAATGTTCCTGGGACTCTGTTTCTTTTTTTTTTTTAATAATTTATTTTTTATTTCTTCAAGTTACATCTCAATCACAATCCCCTCCCTACTCCCCCCACCAGTCCCACCCTTCCTCTTCCCTTCTTTTTTTTTTTTAGTTTAAGGTATTTCTTTTTCCCCCCAACAGCTCTCCCTTTCAGTCCAAAAAAATGGTTCTTTTTCTTATAACTATAAATACAATACAAAACAACAGAAATAAATAGGCCACAATTATAAGAGTTATATGGCTTAGCATACATTCCCAATGTCCAGTCCATATGTATTTGGCACCTGACTTTAACACTCTACTATCTAACCATCTCCATGAGTTTAAAGTTCTATATCTAATTCAGCTTTCATACTAACTTGCCTCATAATTTTAAAAATATCTTCTTGGATCCAGAACACCCTCTTGATTCCTAAACAACGCAAACTTTAACTATGAGACTCTAGCTATCTATTCTTCAACCACCTCAGAGACCTGAGAGGGATAAATATATCTGATTATATAGGAAGTGCAGGGCCTGCAGCTTCCAAAACTAAAAAATGACATACCAGTGGTTGCCTGGACAGTTCCCATTTTCTCTCCATACATTACAGCATCAATCTTCAGCCATTTGGCCCCATTTCTCTGACAGACATTGGTTGTAGAGCAGGAATTATGAAGGACTTACCTACCCTGTCTTGGCAGAGCTGGGCTGTCGACTTATCTGCTTCCAAGTTTTGTCCTTTTTGGACAGAAGTCTGTCTACAGTTGAAGCAAGGGGTTTTTCTTGCTAAGAGAACGGCTTACCACCAATTCAATCATATCCGACTGGAGATTCTTCGATGCTCATCTTCTACTTGGAGTAGAATAGGGGGTGCTGTCAGGAGCTGACATGTCTCGATATCAAAAAATCT
>CAJQZJ010034102.1:2488720-2555590 GCA_907164525.1 Lophiomys imhausi | reverse complement strand
TTTTTTTTTGTTGTTGTTGTTTGTTGTTGTTCCTATTATTCATATCTTTATATAGTATCTTACTGAAATTTTGAGGTAATGTATGTTCAGATTTGAGTTGATGTAGTAGAATTTAGGAACAAGTTGTCACATATACAGAGTATTTCTGAAATCGATGTACATTGTGAATAGAACAACATAGAACATTTTAGAATTCTCCCATTAATTTATTTTAAATATGTTTTGTTCTTTACCTTATTCACCATATTTCAAACTACTTCAATAATTTGATTTTCAATTCATATGCTACCATTTAAAAATTTTTAATAATAATTTCCTTTATTTGTGAAGTAGTTGAGTTTTTTTTTCCTCATCTAGATACTTATACTGTGGCATTTTATTCTTTTAGTTTTCTTTTTTTCTAAGACTCAGAGCAGAAAGTTTTGTTTCTGTACCTTGGTAGTCTTTTTTAACTTTAGCTCTAATTCATTTTTGTTGCTAGTACTTTGTCAAAGGCTTTGTACTTTCTCTGAGCATCTCCTTTACAATTCTTTGAATAGGTTGTATTTCTTATGGCTCAGGTCCTTATAACTCTTTACTTGATTTTAGCTAAGAGGTTGAAAAGTGATTCCTTATGACCATTAAAGTTTAAAATTTTTTGTCTTGTTTTTCTTTTTACTATTGCTTGGTATTCTTTCAATTTATGGAAGTAGTATTTTAGAACTATGGACATTTTCTAAATTCAGGAAAAAAATAATTCAAGGATTTCAAATCACCCTAACTTCACTATCCATAGACCATCTATCTTAACATGTTGTATATATTCTTACATATGTATTTAGTATGTATAATATAAAAATATTACATACCTCTTTGAAAATAAGATTATGCTATAATAACAATTGAGTGCCTTTTATACAATTATTGTATCATTAATAATTATTATTGATTACATATGATTATTAGGGTGGCAGAGACAATCCTTAGCCTGCTATTAATAAATATATACACAAAGGCCTGTTGGCCTTAATACTAGGTCTGGGCAATCGTAACCCTCTGAGCTAATCTTCTACTTCCCCAGATAAAACCCCATAGTACTTGAATAAGTGTTCCATGTTAGATGGTCTCCTGAGCAGGTTACTCCTGGCCATGTGTTTTTCCTCCTTCTTAACTCATCATGTCTGCCTTCCTCTCCTCTGCTCTTGTCCTCCTGCTTCTCTGCCTCCCTTGTGGCTTTTTTTTTTTTTTCTCCTTCCCCAAAAGCCACAAACCTCAGCTCTGCCTCCCTCTCTCCCCGCCTCAGTCCAGGTCAAGGTAATTTTATCAACCAATCAGAGATTTCTTTTTCTTTTTTTTTTTTTTAATGTGTGAAAATTTTTTTTCCTTTATTTTTTATTTCTTCAAGTTACATCTCAATCGCATTTCTTAAAGGCAAGAGTAAAAACCATCATTTTGGGTACAAGACAATGTCCTCATCTGGGGTGTCATTAGACTTTATGGGGAGTTAGTAAATATATACAGAGAGATTTTAATCACCCCATCCAATTGTTTCCTATGGCATAAATTTAATTTCTACTTTTATTTGATCTTCTACAGTTAGATCTGTGGCAACTGTTTTTACTGTAATGATACTATAATTTTAAAGTATTGTTCAAAATTTAATTCTTCTTTTGTGCTGTCTACCACTTGAATTTATTTTTTTGTTATTTAGAATGGTTGTGAGCAGTAGAAACCTCAGAACTGGAATCCTCCATATAGTCTTTTTTTTTTTATTTTAAGATTGACTTTCAACTATGCAATAGCTAGCCTAGAACTCATTCTGTAGACCAGGCTGGTCAGTAACTCAGAGATCTACTTGCTTTTGCTTTCCAAGTACTGGGATTTTATATCTGGAAAACGGCTGCCTTTTTAAAGCTGGGTGGATAGGTAGGTAGACAGACAGATAGATAGGTATGTATGTATGTTCATATACAACAGAACTAGTCAGTAGCTAATCTAAGGGGATAATGTTTCAGCTGTGGTTTACAGCAAGGATTTTCAAAATATTGTTTGAAAATGAATTCAATAGATCATGGGCAGTGTTTTAACATTAGAAAGTAAAGTGAATTTAAAATATCACGGTAGAGTATGAAAGACATTTTAAGACCACACTGACTGGTCTTTTAGATGACTCAAGTTCCCAGCACTCATGGGCAGCTAACAACAATCTATAGCTCCCATTCCACAGAATCTGACACCCTCTTCTGGCTTCTGTAGTCATTTCATGTACATAGTACGCAGATATACATGCAAATAACATAACAATACACATAAAGTAAAAACATCTTTTTAAAAAAAGTATAATAGTATTTAATGTGTGGGAAATGTTTTCATGGTTTGTGTACTTGTATATATATAAGTGTTGACTCAATAAAATGTGTAATTCCGGTAAATACATTCAGAATTTGAAAAATTGTATTTAGGGAGTTAGTACCTCTTAAGTCATTCAGGAAGCACACCAGTTGGACATCTTGAGAAACCTGCAAAGCAACACTGTTGTCAGGTGCATGAGCTGATGTAGCTGCTAAAGTCATCAAGAATTTCAACTTGATAGAGTACATATATTGGTAATACTCAGATTGCCAGTGTTTAACCATTTCTTATAAGTCCTAATGTTCAGGAGTGTATTTGTTTTGTTTTTTAAGTCAGTGGCTTAAAGTGATTGTTGATGGCCCCTTAATAATACCATTTTTAAGTACGTGTGACAAGTGTAACAATCCTTCAGAATCTCTGAGGTAATGCCAACTGCCTTTGGTTTACATGTATACGACATGAAATTCAAATATATTGCCTATGTCCTCAATATTGTTATTGACATATGTGTATGTTCTTTTTTACTCTGTTAAGCTCATGTCTCTGCCTTACTTGACTATATAATGTTACCTCATCATGTATTTATAAAGTGAAAATTCTGTTGTTAGTCTATTTAAAGCCAGTTATGGTTTCAACATCAGATTTTAATTGTAAAAGTTAAATTACTAAGTTTTCTTGATATAAACACATAATAGTACTTTTTATTGGTGTGTATTATCCATTTCAAACTTTTTTGGTATGACCAACTTCTTTCTGTTAATAGTTTCCAGGGCAATAGGTCACTTTCTAAACGACCTAACACTGAGGAAGATGAGGAATCTGCTGAATTCAATGGGGAGGAGGTCTCAAACCCTGCCCTGTGTCCAGGACACTTCAAGTTCACTGAAAAGCTAGAAAAAACATCCAAGCTGGGGAACACAGAAGCATCTTCAGAAGGAAAAGCTTGTGATGCCAGGATACAAGTAAATCAGCACTTACTGAATGACAGCAAAGTCTCAGGTAAGAACACAGATGATTATGTTTCACATGTGACTAGGCGGTCAACAATCTGATGCATTAAAACTATCCACTAATATACCTTACTAGAAGACCACCTAGCTTTTTCTTTTTCTTTCTTAAAAAAATCATTTATTTATTGTTATATTGCATTGATGCTTTGCCTGCATGCATATCTGTGTGAGGGTTTCAGATCTTCGAGTTACAGACTGTTGGGAGCTGTCATGTGGGTGGTGGGACTTGAACCCAGAAGAGTTCTCTGGAAGAGTAGTCAGTGCTTTTAACCCTGAGCCATCTTTCCAGCCCCGACCACCTAGCTTTTACAATAACTATATAAACTTAAAGGATAATTTAACTGTGAGGAAAAGTGAATGTTATGCAATAAGGGATACAGCTCTTATATGTAATAGAATTCTAAAATAAATATCCAGTAGTATACATGTGGTTTAATAAAAAGTGAAGAAATCTAAAATGCAGAAGCTTTTAGTGAAACTCAACATTAAATTTACAAAAAGCAAGCAAGTTACAGACAATTTTGCTCAGGTTTCTTGCTCTAGACTTAATTTTAAGAACAAAATAAAGGATAAGGTTTTAAAAAAGGACAAGAAAAACTATTACATCAGATTAGTGTGTAACATCATTGCCTGTACCTTTATATTAATGGACTTTTCTAAAAACGTCATCTAACAAAAATACATACACTCAAAGCACTCACACACATAATTTAAATAAATAAATAATGAATCTTAAATAAAGGGGTTGAGTGATGGATGAGTGATGAAGAGTGTAAGAAATAAGTCAGTGGAAGAAAATGAAAGAATAGATGTAGTTGTACCTCACAATGGTAAAAGCAGACGTCTATTGGTCTGAGAAGTTAGCATCAAACACTGAAGTTTCTCAGTATCTCAGGGTACCAGCACCATCCAAACAGGGTCTGAGAGGCAATTTTGCAGTGGAGACCAAGAAGGGTAGAGGACCTGCTTATTTTAAATAAACTGTTTTTTGAAGAGTGAGAAATAAGCCAGATTGGATGTTTTGGGGACATCTGACTCCTGGCCAGGTGATAGGCATTGACTGATTCCCAGTATGCCATGGGCAGCAGGTTTCTTGAAAAAAAAAAAAAAAAAAAACCTGAATCTGTTTTATGACCCTGATTTTGGGTGGTGCATTTCCTTTAAAGAGCACTTGTTGTTTGTTTTCCACAATAAAACTAATTTTCTATTTACTTTTTAAGAGATTTATTCTTACTTTATGTATACGGTGTTTTGCCTGTGTGTACTGTATGTACCTTGTGTGATCCACTGGTACTGTAGCTGTAGATGCTTGGGAGCCACTATGGTGCACAGTGAACCTGGTTCCTTTGGACGGATGGCTTGGGCTCTCTACCACCCAGCCATCTCTCAAGCTCCCAGTTCCCCCTACCCCCTTTTAAATAAACTTTTAGTTAAAATATAATCACACCGCTTCTTCCCTTTCTTTCCTCCAGCTCCTCCCATGTCTCCTTCCTCCAAACTCTCCCATGTATCCCACAAGGTGATAACCTTTTTCTCTTATTATTATTGTTACATACACTTAAACACACACATATGCACAAATATGTAAATCCAACCTGCTGAGTCCATTTTTATTGTTGTGTGCATATGGTCTCAGGGCTGAACCACTTTGTTAGGGGCTAATCCTTGCAAGAGGCTAATCCTCTTGTAGAGAATCCAGATTGCTTTCATAGCACCCATGTGGTAGCTAACAACCATTTATTTATTTATTTTTTATTTATTTTTTATTTCAAGTTACATCGCAATCGCAGTCCCCTCCCAATTCCCCCCTCCAGTCCTACCCTCCCACCCTCAACCCCCATCCTCTTCCCTTTTTTTTTAAGTTTAAAGTATATCTTATTTCCCCCTACAGTTTCTCCTTTCAGTCCAACAAATGGCTCTTTCTCTAATAATACTAGATACAATACAAAACAACAGAGGTAATTAGGCCACAGTTATGAGAGTTATATGGCTTAGCGTACATTCCCAATGTCCAGTCCATATGTATTTGGCACCTGACTTTAACATTCTACTATCTAACCATCTCCATGAGTTAAAAGTTCTATATCTAACTCAACATTCATACTAACTTGCAACACAATTTTAAAAGCATCTTCTTAGGTCTATAACACTCTCTTGACTCCTAAACAACTCAAAATTTAATTATGAGACTCTAGCTATCTGTTCTTCAAATACCTCAGAGACATGAGAGGGATAAATATATCTGATTTTATAGGAAGTACAGGGCCTGCAGCTTCCCAAACGAAGATATGACATACCAGTGGCTGCCTGGACAGTTCCCATTTTCTCTCCATACATTACAGCATTGATCTTCAGTCATTTGGCCCCCTTTCTCTGACAGACAGGATCCTACTTTAAAAATCTATACTCCACCAAATTTGAAAACTTAAGTGAAATGGACAATTTTCTTGATAGACTCCACCTACCGAAGCTAAATCAAGATCACATAAACAGATTAAACACCCCTATAACCCCTAAGGAAATAGAAACAGTCATTAAAAATCTCCCAACCAAAAAAAAAGCCCAGGGCCAGATAGCTTTAGCACGGAATTCTACCGGACCTTCAAAGAGGAGCTAACACCAATACTCTTCAAACTCTTTCACAAAATAGAATCTGAAAGAACATTGCCAAACTCATTCTATGAGGCCACAGTCACCCTGATTCCTAAACCACACAAAGACCCAACAAAGAAAGAGAACTTCAGACCAATCTCCCTCATGAACATAGATGCAAAAATACTTAATAAAATACTAGCAAACCGAATTCAAGAACACATCAAAAGTATCATACATCATAATCAAGTAGGCTTCATCCCAGGAATGCAGGGATGGTTCAACATACGAAAGTCTATCAATGTCATTCACCATATAAACATGATGAAAGAAAAAAAAAACACATGATAATCTCGCTAGATGCAGAAAAAGCTAACAACCATTTATATGTATCTATAGTTTCAGGGCATTGGATAACTTCTGGTTTCTGTGGGCACCAGGCACATACATGGTACATAAATGCAGGCAAAACACCTACACACATAAAATACATAAAAGTCCCATCTATTTTTTTCCCATTTACTGAAATTTTTATGAAACTGCTAATGTTTTATTTATTTAATAGCTACTGTAACTTTTTTTGTTCCCCTAATAATTGAGTTACTTGGTAATTCCTCTTATCCATTGTTATCCTTCATCCTGCATTTTCTTCACTCCTGGCACTCTTCAATTCCAACTCTGCCTATTACTCATATCTGTGCCTACTCATAAGACACCACATCTCTTGTATCATAGAAAGTACTTCTTTCCTAACTTACAAAGATCCACTCTAGTCCCTCCTCACCCACCCCCATGGCTGTCATATCTCTGTCAATACAAACTTATAGCTCTCATATAAAAACAAATGAGATTGTTTATTCTGGAGCCAAATTTGAGGTCTGACATGGGGTGTGGAGAGCAAGGAATGGCTGTATAGTAGGTGTCAGTTATCTAAGGTAAATTAGGCTCTTGCTCTGCAATATTCCAACTTCCTCACAGTCTTTGAAGTTTAATCAGTCACAGCTTATTTTCTGGAATTCTCATTCATATCTCCATATCTTAGCTTTAAAAAATAGTTCAGATCATATTCATACCATCTTCTTAGTATTTTACTTAAAATAAAATAAAACTTTTTGCATAGTTTTAAATAAATTGTTCCTTACTTGCTTCTCTAGCTTCATTACCTTTGCTTTTGAAAAGTCTGTGTCTGTGTCTGTGTCTGACTCCAATTGAAACCACAAACTCTTCTTCTGTAAGCTCATACTTTAGGGGAGGAGCTACATGATACAGCTACAATTCAGTATAGTAAGTATCATCGTGGCAATACCATGATATATGCTGGGTTTTCAGTGACATACTTATAAAGATAGGAACTTAACAGACCAAGTAGGTGCTTTGTTGTTAATTTTTGAACAGGTGGTGAAGAGTAGATGGGAAGGTGAAAGGATTGAGAAGGTAGGATGGGAACTGCATCCTACAATACAATTATATAGTATACATGAGTATGTCATTATAGGACTTCCCATGGATTTTACGACTCTGTTTAATTAATCTATTTTTGCCTTTAGGAAAGATTCACACTAAGTGTGCCCACTTTTATTAGTTCTGTCTAGTTCTTTATATTCCGATCTTTAGGTTTGAGTCCTGGAAGGGCACTTTTTTTTAATAATTAATTTTTATTTCTTCAAGTTACATCTCAATCACAATCCCTTCCCTACTCCCCTCTCCAGTCCCACCCTTCCACCCTCCTCCCCCTCAACCCCCCATCCTGTTCCCCTTTTTTTTTTTTTTTTAGTTTAAGGTATTTTCTCCCCAACAACTCTCCCTTTCAGTCCAACAAATGGCTCTTTCTCTTATAACTATATATACAATACAAAACAACAGAAATAAATAGGCCACAATTATGAGAGTTATATGGCTTAGCATACATTCCCAATGTCCAGTCCATATGTATTTGGCACCTGACTTTAACATTCTACTATCTAACCATCTCCATGAGTTTAAAGTTCTATATCTAACTCAGCTTTCATACTAACTTGCCTCACAATTTTAAAAACATCTTCTTAGATCCAGAACACCCTCTTGATTCCTAAACAACTCAAAATTTAACTATGAGACTCTAGCTATCTATTCTTCAACCACCTCAGAGACCTGAGAGGGATAAATATATCTGATTATATAGGAAGTGCAGGGCCCGCAGCTCTGGAAGGGCACTTTAAGTGTAAGACTTGGCTTCAGTATCACAGCTATTGTGTGATAAGTGGAAATGATGATGATTTTGTGTGTCTGGGAAATGCTTTTTAATGTCTGATACAAGAAAGCATTATTTCAAAGCGTTGCTTCCCAATCATGTGACAGGCGAAGAATCACATCTGCCTAAGTCCAATGGCCCTCTGCACATTGTCAGCACACATAAAGGATTCACGTAGTAAGAATTTTTATTGGATCTCCAGGGCTTTATATGTGGCATGTATGCACATGTTCTGAACTTCACTATTCCTTGTGTAGCTCTTGTTAGCATTATCTTTTGGGGAAAAATTATTTCTAGATAGATTTCAAGTTGTTTATGCTTTGTTAAATATTATGGATGACTTACCTATTACTATGGATTAGAGCAACCCATTTTTAATCTTTGAGTCTTTTGTCAATAGATCTTTCTTTTTTTTTTTTCTTCCCAAAAATGCAAACTTGGGCTGGAGTGATGACTCAGCATTTAACAGCATTTATTGGTCTTACAGAGGATATGAGCTTGGTCTCTAGCACAAACATGGCACCTCACAACTATCTATAACTCCCATTCTAGATGATCTGACACTCTTTTCTGGCCTCCATAGACACTAGGCATACACATTTAGTACCCTTACATACCTGTCAGCAAAATACTCAAAAATAACAGTATAACAGCTATACACTGAAAACAGAAAGTAAGGTGACAATCTCATTGCAACAACCGTGAAGGTAATATGACACTCATGACCTTTCATATTTATGGAAATAAAGAATGGCAGTTAGAAAATATATAATCAGCCAGGCATGGTGGCACACACCTGAGATCAAGATCAGCCTGGTCTACACAGTAAGTTCCATGATAGTCTATGCTTCACAGAGTAACCCTGTCATAAAAAACAAAAGTGAAACAAAACAAAACAACAACATGAAAACAAAATAAAATTTAAAATCAGTAATCATTTTGTAATTGTTCAATCACTGTACTCAATAATAATGCAGTACAACATTTACTGTTAGTCTTTTGTTTGCTTTTCAGGAAAAAGCTGTATAACTGTAACAGATGAAATACAATGTGAACATGGCACAGTGGATACTGTAACTTTACCATCTGTGCCCAAGGAGGTCTGTGACTTCCTACCAATTTCTAGTGGCCATATAACAGGCCAGGAGTCACATATACTTAAGATTCTGCAGCCTGAATCTCTCAAGATGTCCTCCTCCCTGGCAGAAAGTAATAGAGAGTTGACTGAAGGAGAAGACAGTGATGAAGAGGGCCATGGAAGTAACCTTGAACCTGGGGAAGTCCCAGAAGCTCTTAGTGAAGAGAGAAATGGACTCAAAGTTCCTCAGGTACAGGTCAGTATGTGTTTCTACTGTATTCATTCATCCATGGCCTGTATGGTGATAATCATACTTGTGAATATAGTTTTTTACCTCCTGAAGTCTGGCTCAAGGGCAAAAATAAATAGTATTTACATTTATGAGTTGTAATCATGTTTCATAAGTGGAATGTGATTTTGGCAGGGAAATACTATTCTGGCTCACATTTTGATTCATTATTACAAAAAACTTTTGGCTACATGTTCAAGTCTGATTTTCTTTCACTTTATACATTAAAATATCAACATATTTATTTGGAGATAGTACAGGCTTCACTACAACTAGTACACAGAGAGATCATTTATACTGATTAGCTACTTTTAACAAATGCTAATACTTGATAGACTTTATTTTGAAATCTTAATCATATTGACATTTAGACAGTCTTGATACAGAATGTTCCCATCAGCAGCAGTGTTATCCAGGCTGAGATGAATTGCTCCTTGGGCACTAGCCTCCTGACAATTGAAACTATTTATAAATAAAATTTTGTATAGTCTTGGTTTTAGCATCATGGCTCACATGATCAGTGTTTCCTGGGACTCTTCTTACTCAGATTATTAGAGCTATATTTCTGGTCATGATTATTCCTATAAACAAATCCTTTGCCTCTCCAAAAAGTTAATCTTCCCATACTATTGTTATGGCTACAGCCTCTTCTCTGTATTTCTTCGTTGTTCCTGTCCTAGAGAATGCTCATTAGGTAAGCATATAACTTTATCACTGGACAGGAACAGGTCAGGTGAGCTAATGCTGTGCTGCCATTCTGAACCTCACCAGGGACATACAAGTGTCTGTGAGGAGCAGGTAAGCTATCTACTGACCTGATCCACCTCTCTACTGTCCAGTTTACTAACCCTACTATGAGTCTTTTCACAACCTTCAGTAACAATGCACATTATAAAAACACAGTAATTTCAAATAGTTTATTTCTTAGTAGTCTTAAAATATATCAAATATAATTCAATAACTTGATCAATCAACTTGATCTTTTTCTATATCATTGTGTATTATACAGAAACATAAAATAAATTTGACTTCAAAAATATTAAAATTAAAAGTAAAATATCTCTATCTGCTTAAAATATTTTTCCCAATTTAGTGGTTTTAAAATGGCAGGAATGTTTCATTTAAAAATAATGTTTTCCTACTGAACCAATGGCTCATTTGTCAATGGAAGGTGAAGTACTTTTTTCTACTTGGCCAGTTTTTCTTCTCTGGGAGGATAAAAACCTGGAACACCTGCCAAGTATTCACATATGAAAGATACAACTTTACAGTTCCTAATCATTTTATTAGTATATAATGGTGGACATGGCCTAGTTTTTAACGACCTTTGAACCCTTGTTAATTGTTGGTAAGCCTTCCATGAAACACTGTTTTTTAATAGAGAATTAATTGAGCTCTTGGAAAAATGTTACCTCTCTTCCTTTACCTCCCCTTTCTTTCCCTCTCTGCCTCTCTCACTCTCTCCTTCTCTCCCCCTCCATCAGCATCCCTCCCTCTGTCACTCTGGTAGTACTGTGGATGAAAACCCAGGGCTTGTGCATGCTAGGTAAGTGTTCTAAGACTGAGCAATACCCTAGCTTGTAAGTCCAAATTTCTTAAAGTGCTAATTTGTTAAAGAATAAATACATAGAAGATTTATTTATATATAGTGTTATTGCTTTGAAGTATATTTCCCCCCCTGAAACAAATCTTTATTGAGTCTGAAGAAATGGCTCAGTGAATAACATGTTGCTATGCAAGCCTGAAGAAGTTAGACATGGCTGTACAAGTCTATCCATTGTGTTGAGAGGCAGAAACAGGAGGATACCTGGAGCTTACTGGCTAGCCAACATAGTGAAAAGGTGAACTCTAGGTTCATTGAGATCCTGTCTCAAATGTAAAGCAGTGAGCTAGTGGAATATCTACATCTTATGTCTACATGCTCTTGCATACACCCAGGCATTAACCAAACACCAAAAATAAACCAAACATTATTCATGGATATTTCTACCTCTTTTCTGTTCTATAACCAGATAATAGAAGAACAGCCAAAAACTACTAAGAGTTGGCGCCATCCACTTGGTAAGCCTCCAGCCAGATCCCCGATGACTTTTGTGAAGCAGCAGGTTGCGAGTGATGAAGGTGAGTGTGCGTTATTACTCATAGTCTTTTGTAATGGATGGCTTGTGCAATTAACTGTAATTTTAAAAATTACCTCTCAGAGAAGAAATTTTACTGTGGCAAATTCTTATCATTGGGGTGTACTATAAATAATTTATAGGTAAAAACAATTGAAGTTTAGAAATGTCTTACTTCATACACATTAATAGTATTACTAGTACAAATATTTTGTTTCATGTCATAAATAAATGATTCCTGATAAAGCCTGAAAAATTTCTAGAACAATCATGCCAAATCATGGCTTACAAGCATGTTCTGTACTTTTTCTTTTCTTTTTTTTTTTTTTCCCAAGACAGAATTTCTTCATGTAGCCCTGGCTGTGCTTGAGGGTGGCCTCAAATTCAGAGATCTGCCTTGTAGGTGGTGGGGTTAAAGGTGTGTGACAACACTACACTGCATTGTGTGTACTGTTAACCCAATTCATTTAAATTCACATAGACATCTTCCAGTAAGAAATTAGCACTTATATATTTGTACATAGCAGTATGTGTTAAATTCCTGTTATTGCTTGGTAGATTATTCTGATGTGGCTTGATGTAAGACTTCTTTTTTAAGTCACATATCCTAATGTAACATTTACTTTTCTTCTTTAACTTGTTCCTTTTCTAAGTGATGTTTAGATGACACATTTATTAACTGTTTCTTCCTACAGTTAAAGTGATCCATTCAAGCTCTTTTATTTATTTATTTTTGTAGAGTACTTCTTTGAGATAGTTTCTTGACGGGTATTAACTAAAGTCACCTGTCTTTGAGGATTAGTCAAGGGAACAACATTATAGGGATTCTGGTTTAGATTAAATATCACTAACTAGATGGCTTAGCATTTTCTGTTTACTATCTTTTTAACGTTTTATTTCTGTTTTACTGTGCACTGGTGTCTTGCCTGCATGTATGTCTGTGAGGTACCAGATCTCCTAGAGTCGGAGCTGCAGATGGCGGGAGCTGCAGATGGCGGGAGCTGCTGTGTAGTGCTGGGAAGTGAACTCAGGGCCTCTGGTAGAGCAACCAGTGCTCTGAAATGCTGAGTCTTCTCTCCCGCCACTGTTTGCTATCATTTATGTTATGACGCATGCTTATATAGGAAAAAAGTACATGGTGCTAGTACTTTCTATAATATAGGGTGGCATTTTAGTTGAGTAATACAAATAAAGACAAATACAAATACTAGCTGTTATTTCTGTATATTATCAGGTTGAATTCTAATTTTTTGCTCCTGAATACAAGTTAAAGCATTGTGGTCAAGACAGGCCTGAGGGGGGCATCCAAGATGGTGGTGACCCGCACGAATTCATTTTGAATGTGGGGAAAAGAGCCATAAAAAGCACAGAGTTATTAGACACTGTGCAAAAACCAGAGGGGCTAGACTCTCTGGGAACACACACAGCTCCCAAGGGACTGTTAAAAGTCCCAGGGCAAGGCTCTCCCCCCATCTCTCTCAGACACGGAAGCCACTAAATCCGGGACTCGGGATCTCCCATTTGGAGAGGCGCCTGGTAAGATCGACTCTAATACACAGCAGGCAGAATCAGAGCCCACATGGCAATCACTCACCAGCCTACTAGACTCCCCACACCTCAGGAAGACCTTATAGCTATTTAGGAAACTTTGCAGGCTAGTTGAAGTCTTAGCAAGGCAGAAACAGGGCGCATGGCAGGAGGTCCGCAGCTGCGTGAGCTGTGGAGGATCCAAGCGGGAAGCCTGCGGGCAGGGCAGAAGTGCCGAGCCCACGGCAGAGGAGCTAGGGCGGGAAACTGGCAGAGGTGGGCGGGGCTGAGGCTCCGCGCGCCTGCGGCGGAGGAGCCGAGCAGGAAGCAGGCACAGGTGGGCGGGGCTGAGGCTCCACACGCCTGCAGCAGAGGATCTGAGGGAAAAGCCCACACAGGAGGACCAGGCAGAGGGGCCACACCCGCGGCAGAGGAGCCTAGCGGGAAGCCAGAAGCCAGGGGACCATAGCTGTATTCTGGAAAACCCAGACATATTAGGCATGGAGCTGGGCCCTGTCAGTCTCCGTGACGACAACCAGAGTCCACAGAATCTGTGCCTGGGAAAACAGGTCCATACCATCAGAACCATTACAGGCTGATCACTCAGTGTGGAAAATAGAGAAGTCTAAATTGGGAGCAGTGAAACAATCCCGAGCCATTTCTAACTACCTGGGAATAGGCTGCACCAGCTCACAGTACTTCAGGCTATTAGAATCACAGTGACCCTGAGATCCCCCTGTAAGCAACGACAGATAGCCAAGCAATTCGACTCCTACACTAAAGCATCCCCTGTGGATCCAAGCCCAGAAAACGACGAGAGCAGACAGCTAAACACATCCATATGGCCAAAGGTCCAAGAAAAAACAGAAATCAAGGAAATATGACTCCAACAACGCAGAACTTTCCTAGCTCATCCAATTCGGATGTCCTCACACCAGCAGAAACACATGAAAATGATGACAATTCTGCATTATGGAAATTGATAGAGTCCCTTCAAGAAGAACTTAAATCTATGAAGGAATTCAAAGAAGCCACAATTTTACAAATCAAAGCAACGAATAACACCATTAAAGAGCTCCAAGCCAAGGTTACTCAGCTTGAACAGGAAAAGGACAAAGCAATGAAAGATTTCCAGGCAAAAACAAGCAAACTGGAGAAGGAAATGTACAAAATGAACAATACCATACAAGACATGAAAATAGAAATAGAAACAATAAAGAAAACACAGAGTTAAAAGAGGAAGTGGAGAATCAAGGGAAGAGAACAGGAACTATGGATGTGAGTATCAAAAATAGGATGGAAGAAATGGAAGACAGGATCTCAGGCATGGAAGATTCGATGGAAGAAATCAGTACAACATCCAAAGAAAATGAGAAGGCTAAAAAATCTCTCACCCACAACATCCAAGATATCAAGGACTCAATGAAAAGACGGAACCTAAGAATCATAGGCATAGAAGAAAGAGAAGACTCCCGACTCCATGGTCCAGTAAATACCTTCAACAAAATCATAGAAGAAAACTTCCCAAACCTGAAAAAAGAGATGCCAGTAAAAATCCAAGAGGCTTACAGAACACCAAACAGATTAGACCAGAAAAGAAACTCCTCTCGCTACATAATAATTGAAACAACAAATGTACAGAACAAAGAAAGAATATTAAAAGCTGTAAGAGAAAAAGGTCAAGTCACATACAATGGCAGACCCATTAGAATTACACATGACTTCTCCTCAGAAACTTTAAAAGCTAGAAGGGCTTGGACAGATATCCTACAAGTCCTGAGAGAACATAGGTGCCCAGCCAGACTATTTTACCCAGCAAAACTCTCTATAAACATAGATGGAGAAAACAAGATATTCCATGACAAAAATCAAATTTAAATAATATCTACCCACAAACCCAGCCCTACAGAAAATCCTAGAAGGAAAATTCCAACCCAGAGAAGAAAACTCCACCCAAGAAAACAAAGGGAATAGAAAACCCCTCAGCAACTAAACCAAAAGAGGCACAGGACCATCACCTATACCAAACTAATGGGAAATAACAACCCCAGGTCACTAATATCCATCAACATCAATGGACTCAACTCCCCAATAAAAAGACACAGGTTTACAGAGTGGATCCGCAAGCAAGACCCGTCTTTTTGCTGCATACAAGAAACACATCTGACTATCAAAGATAGACACTGCTTCAGAGTAAAGGGCTGGGAAAAGGTATCCAAGCAAATGGACCCAGGAAGCAAGCTGGAGTAGCCATCCTAATATCAAACAAAACAGACTTCCAACTGAAGTTAATGAAAAAAGACAGAGAAGGGCATTATATACTCATTAAAGGGAATATTCATCAAGAGTAAATCTCAATATTGAACATCTATGCCCCAAATATAAAGGCACCTACATTTGTAAAAGAAGCACTTCTAAAACTTAAATCGCTCGTCGATCACAACACATTAGTAGTGGGACACTTCAACACCCCACTTACAACAATGGACAGATCATCAACACAAGACAAACAGAGAAATATTGAGTCTAACAGAGATCATGAAACAAATGGACCTAACAGATATCTACAGAACGTTTCACCCAAACACAAAGGAATACATCTTTTTCTCATCACCTCAAAGAACCTTCTCCAAACTCAACCACATAGTTGGACACAAAGATAGTCTCAACAGGTACAAGAAAATTGAAATAACACCTTGTATCTTATCAGACCACCATGGAACAAAGCTGGTCTTCAACAGCAAAATAATCAACAGAAAGCCTACACACACATGGAAATTGAACAGCTCCTTACTGGATGACTACTGGGTCAGGGAAGAAATAAAGAAGGAAATCAAAGACTTCTTAAAATCCAACGACAATGAAGGCACAACATTCCCAAACCTATGGGATACAATGAAAGCTGTGCTATGAGGAAAGTTCATAGCATTAAGTTCCTTCAAAAGAAAATTGTGACAGCTCATATTAGCGAATTAACAGCTAAACTGGGTGAATTAGAAAAAAAAAAAAAACAAAAGAAGAAGCAAACACTCCCAAGAGGAGCAGAAGGCAGGAGATCATCAAACGTAGGGCTGAAATCAACAACTTAGAAACAAAAAGAACTATACAAAGAATCAGTGAAACCAAGAGTTGGTTCTTCGAGAAAATCAACAAAATAGACCCCTAGCAAATTAACTAAAAGGCAAAGGGAAAGAACCCAAATCAACAAAATCAGAAATAAAAAGGGAGAAATAACAACAGACATTGAGGAGATCCAGAAAATATTTGGGTATTACTTTAAAAATCTATATTCCACCAAATTTGAAAACCGAAGCGAAATGGACAATTTCCTCGATAGATTCTACCTAGAAAACTAAATCAAGATCAGATTAACAGCTTAAACAGCCCAATAACCCCTAAGGAAATAGAAACAGTCATTAATAATCTCCCAACCAAAAAAAAGCCCAGGGCCAGATGGCTTTAGCACGGAATTCTATTGGACCTTCAAAGAGGAGCTAACACCAATACTCTTCAAACTCTTCCACCACATAGAATCAGAAAGAACACTGCCAAACTCATTCTATGAGGCCACTGTCACTCTGATTCCTAAACCACACAAAGACCCAACAAAGAAAGAGAACTTCAGACCAATCTCCCTCATGAACATAGATGCAAAAATACTTAATAAAATACTAGCAAACCCAATTCAAGAACACATCAAAAGTATCATACATCATGATCAAGTAGGCTTCAACCCAGGAATGCAGGGATGGTTCAACATATGAAAGTTTATCAATGTAATTCACCATATAAACAAGATGAAAGAAAAAAACCACATGATAATCTCGCTAGATGCAGAAAAAGCATTTGACAAAATCCACACCCCTTCATGCTAAAAGTTCTGGAGAGAACGGGCATACAAGGACCATACTTAGAAATATTAAAGGCAATATACTGCAAGCCAGTGGCCAACATCAAATTAAATTGAGAGAAGCTTGAAGCATTTCCCCTAAACTCAGGGACAAGACAAGGATGTCCACTTTCACCATATCTCTTCAATATAGTACTTGAAGTACTTGCTAGAGCAATAAGACAACTAAAGGAGATCAAAGGGATAAATATTGGAAATGAAGAAGTCAAATTATCCCTATTTGCTGATGATATGATAGTATACATAAGCGACCCCAAAAATTCCACCAGAGAACTCTTACAGCTGATAAACAACTTCAGCAAGGTGGCTGGATACAAAATTAACTCAAAAAAATCAGAACCCTTCTATATACAACAAACAAATGTACCGAGAAAGAAATAAGGGAAACAACCCCCTTCACAATAGCCACAAACAATATAAAATACCTGGGGGTAACTCTAACCAAGCAAGTAAAGGACCTATACAACAAGAACTTCAAGCCCCTGAAGAAAGAATGGAAGAGGCCTTTAGAAGATGGAAAGATCTCCCATGCTCATGGTAGGTAGGATCAACATAATAAAAATGGCTATCCTACCAAAAGCAATATATAGATTTAATGCAATTCCTATCAAAATACCAACACAATTCTTTATAGACCTGGAAAAAGCTTGTCTCAACTTCATATGGAACAACAAAAAGCCCAGAATAGCTAAATCAATCCTGTACAATAAAAAAGCATCCCTGATTACAAGCTGTACTACAGAGCAATAATAGTAAAAATAGCATGTTATTGGTATAAAAACAGACCAGTAGATCAATGGAATCGAGTTGAAGACCCAAACATGGACCCACACACCTATGGCCAACTAATCTTACAAAGAAGCCAAAACTGCACAATGGCAGAAGGACAGCATCTTCAACAAATGGTGCTGGTCCAACTGGATGTCCACTTGCAAAAGAATGAAATTAGACCCATACTTATCACCTTGTACAAAACTTAAATCCAAGTGGATCAAAGAACTTAACATAAGGCCGGTCACACTAAATCTACTAGAAGAAAAAGTAGGAGAAACCCTTGAACTCATTGGCACAGGTGACAACTTCCTGAACAGAACAGCAACAGCTCAGGACCTGAGATCAAAAATCAATAAATGGGACCTCATGAAACTGAAAAGCTTCTGTAAGGCTTTTGCCTTAGAGTTTGTTTTGTATCAGGCTGATCTTGAGCTCTGAGATCTGCCTGTTTCTGTCTCTAGTGTGTTGGGATTAAAGGTGTACCCTTCTTGAGTGATGGGATTAAGGGTGTGCACCCTCACCACCCTGTTCCGTGTAACACTGTCATTCGAACAAAATGGCAACCAACAGACTGGGAGAAAATCTTCACCAACCCCACATTTGATAGAGGGCTATTATCTAAAATCTACAAAGAACTCAAGAAACTAAATGCTAAGAAACCAAATAATCCAATCAAAAAATGGGAGACGGAGGTAAATACAGAATTCACAAAGGAGGAATCCGTAATGGCCGAGAGACACCTGAAGAAATGCTCAACATCCTTAATCATTAGAGAAATACAACTCATGACGACTCTGAGATTCCACCTCACACCTGTCAGAATGGCTAAGATAAAGAGCTCAAATGACAGCACATGCTGGCAAGGGTGTGGAGAAAGTGGATCCCTACTCCATTGCTGGTGGGAGTGCAGGCTTGTGCAACCACTATGGAGGTCAGTCTGGCGATATCTTAGAAATCTTGGAATAACTTTGCTTCAGGACCCAGCCTTACCATTTCTGGGTATACACCCAAAGGACTCCTCACGGAGACATAGGGAAGTCTCCTCATCTATGTTCATAGCAGCCTTATTTGTAATAGCTAGAAATTGGAAACAACCCAGATGTCCCTCAACTGAGGAATGGATTAAAAAACTGTGGTACATCTATACAATGGAATATTACTCAGCTATCAGAAACAATGAAATTATGCAATTTGCAACCAAATGGATGGAACTAGAGAAGCTCATCCTGAGTGAGCTAACCCAGACTCAGAAGGATGCACATGGCATCTATTCACTTATAGTAGGATTTTAGCTATATAGTACAGGATATCTGTACTACAACCAACACACCAAAAGGAACATGGACATAGACTTTTTTTTCTTTTTCCTTTCTTTTTTTGTTGTTGTTGTTCTTAGTTTTTGTTTGTTTGTGTGTTTGTTGGTCTTTTTTTAGTTTTCCCCTTGTTGCAAGGAGACACCTTTCTCTGGTGCTTCTGCCTCGTAGGCCCCCGGTATTTGAAGAGGCTCTTGGCCCTCATATGACTCCTGAACTGTGGTGAGGGACTGTTATGTAGGGACACTCCACCCCAGAGGAACAAGAGGGAAGGGTTAGGGGGTAGAGGATGGGAGGGTGGGGCTGGGAATCAGGGAAAGAGGACAATATGATAGAGATGTAACCTGAAGCAACAAACAAATAAATTTATTAATTAAAAAAAGCAGGTAACAATTTTAAAACACTGTAAATAAAATAAATGTTACAGCCATTCCACCTGATTTTATAAAACTCCAAGAGTCGAAAAACCTTAGAGCTAAGTTAAAATATATGAAAAATGTGGTGTTAGCCAATGCCTTTAACTTCAGCAGAGACGGGAGGAATACTATAGAATTAGTGGTCTTATAAATTCTAGAGTTACATGGAACAGGGTGGTGAGGGTGCACACCCTTAATCCCATCATTCAAGAAGGGTACACCCTTAATCCCAACACACTAGAGACAGAAACAGGCAGATCTCAGAGCTCAAGGTCAGCCTGATACAAAACAAACTCTAAATAGAGAAAAACTTCTCTCCAAGAGTGGTGGAACACATCTTTAATCCCTTCAGATGGGAACCACAGGTCTTTGATCCCAATAATTAGAATGCAGAGACAGACACATAGGATTTGAAAGGACCTAAGTTTAAAAGCTACTTACAAAAGGCCTACTCAGTACAAACAAATTGTCCTTTGAGATCTCAAAATATATACACTAAGGCTTGTTTAGCTCCAAAATAACAAAATGATTTCTTCTTTAGTCCAGATTGAAAGATAATACTTTATATATTGTCAAAAAACCAAATTTGCTTCAGGAGAAATATTATCCCCCCCCCCAAAAAATGGTAATTGTCCCAGAGTTAGGATTAGGGCAGGGCTCTGTTCTTATCTTTCCAGGAGATTCAAAGCATCCATTCAAGGAACCCAGGGACAACTGGACAACGGAAACCTCAACAGAAAACAGAATCAGACACCAAAGAAGACGAGTGGCCCAGATGATTCACCCTTGCAGACTCCCTCAATAGCTGTTTCCATCAAAAGTCTACAACCACAACAACTCAAAATCGCTGAGATCGTTCAGCTCTACACATTGCCCCAGCCAGAACTTCAGTAAAGCCTGGAAGATCAGCTTCTGCCTACAAACTCCTTAGGACATCTAAACAGCTGAGCACAAAAGGACTGAACATAAAAGTATTGTACTAACATTTTTAACCATTTTTCCATTTTGGTTCGGACCCCAAACAGGTTTACTATGACCCAAGTCAGCAGGAAGTCATTTTAAGAGAGCGACGTCCCATGCCCAGAGGGTGGGGAGGGTGTTTCTCCGCCCCCCTTTTGGTTATTTGAAGGATAACTGAAAACTTTGTTATTTAGGGGAAGAGACTACAGCTGTTAAATGGTTTTGTTAAATGGGTTTTGGAGGTTAGACCCAGGGACTTCCTTCTTGTCCTTTTCTGTATCCTTCTTTCTCTCCTAGGTAGGAGTGCACGGACTTGAGAAAAATGAGACATAGACATAGTATGGGAAGGACCAAGAAGAAGGGACAGATTATTGAATATGCCCTTATACTTTTGTATATTGATACAAAATTAGTATTATATTTGGCTAAAGTGGTATTGACCATTGTTTATTGTGCAAAATTAAGATTTTATTGGACTGCATCGGTATTGATCTTTGTATATTGATACAAAATTAAGATTATAGTTGGCCAAATGGTATTGACCCTTGTATATGGACGTAATATTAAGATTATATTGGGCTACATAGGCATTGATCTTGGTATATTGATACATAATTAAGAGTATATTTAACCACAATTTAATAGATCTTTGTATATTGATACAAATTTAAAGGTAACGCTTCCTAATGGTATCATACCTAGAGATACTTAAAAATAAAATGTGAAGCTCTGACCTCTTGATACCAACCATCTAAAATGGTCTAGGATAGTTAAAACAAACTCCTAGTCATGCAAACATGTCACTTTGTTAGCTACTATGACAGTCTATCACAGATATTCTCTAAACTACCCAGTAATCAAGTTGCTAAGAGACAAGCAACATTTGCTTATCTAAATACAAGAGATAGATAGGGCATCTTCAAAAACCCCTTGAGATCTGCAGAATATGGCATTCAAAGATGTTATCTTAAATTAAGATTTTCTTTTTTTTGATATCGAGACATATCAGCTCCTGACAGCACCCCCTATTCTATTCCAAGTAGAAGATGAGCATCGAAGAATCTCCAGTGTGAGATGGTTGAATTAGTGGCAAGCCTATCTCTTGGCATGAAAAAACCCCTTGCTTCAACTGCAGACAGACTGCTGTCCAAAAAGGACAAAACTTGGTAGCAGGGAAGTCGACAGCCTAGCTCTGCCAAGACAGGGTAGATAATTCCTTCATAATCCCTGCTCTAAAATAAATGTCTGTCAGAGAAACAGGACCAAAAGGCTGAAGATTGATGCTGTAACATATGGAGAGAAAACAGGAACTGTCCAGGCAGCCACTGATATGTCATTTCTTAGTTTTGGATGATGCAGTCCCTGCACTTCCTTCATAATCAGATATATGTATCCCTCTCAGATCTCTGAGGTGGTTGAAGAATAGATAGCTAGAGTCTCATAGTTAAGTTTTGAGTTGATTAGGAATCAAGAGGGTGTTCTGGATCTAAGAAGATGTTTTTAATAGTGATGGAAGTTACTATGAAAACTGAGTCAGATATAGAACTTTAAACTCATGGAGATGGTTAGATGGTAGAATGTTAAAGTCAGGGGCCAAATATGTATGAACTGAACATTGGGAATGTATGCTGGCCCATTTAACTCTCATAAATGTAGCATATTTATTTCTGTTGTTTTGTATAGTATTTACTGTTATAAGAGAAGGAACCATTTGTTGGACTGAAAGGGGAAGCTGTTGAGGGGAAGAGGTTGGAAGGGTGGGACAGGAAGGGGGAGTAGGGAAGGGATTGTGACTGAGATGTAACTTGAAGAAATAAAAAAATAAAGTATATATATAAAAAAAAAAAGACAGGCCTGAGACTTGATCCTCCTGCTTCAGCCTTCCATTTGGTAGGGTTATAGACATCATCTATACCACATCAGTTTCTTCCTTATTGCATTTTAGTTCATGTAGTTCATATTGTCCTATCACAGTTACTATTACACACCAAACTAAAATAATTAATATGTAGTATATAGTACTTAGGATTTTAATAACTTTTCTTCAAGGCTTCTTATTGGTGTACCTTCTCTGAAGGAAAGGGGCTATTCATACTTCTAAGAAAAGCTCTTTCTCTCATGTGATTTTCTTCCTAGTAGCTTATTTTTATGTCAGCCATTGAACATTTGTCCAGAATAACCCCTTCGTTTCAGTATATAGAGCTTGCAAAAATATTTAAGTGAATTATGTTAACAAAGTTGTCTCAAGGGTTTAAGATATTTTTCTGAAACATTTGTATTTGTAACTTCTGTAACAGATACACATATTAGGGACTTCTGGCATCTTCCAGGAATTTTTGAGAATTGAATTTTAAAACTGAAAATTTTTCCTGGTGGCTAAAGATTTTAACAAATCTATAATGAAAATGAAAAATATTGTATAGCTTCAAATAAATTATTTATGTCATTGATCATTCTTCTTCCTTGATTCCAAATTATTTGTACCATTGGAAATGAAGAAACATCATTGTCCATGTGAATTGACCAAGCAGATTCAATCCTCATTCAGAACACGTAGTTTCCAATGCAGCTGGTTGTGGGTATATTCTGCCGTACCAGTTCCTTTGGCAGTATTCATATTAGAATATACCTATATTAGAATTTCTGAGAAATTACCTCTTTAAATATCAATTAGTGTCCTCTGTAGGTAAATGATCTGTTTTGTTTTGTTTTGTTTTTTCTTTTTTATTGAGTCTGGAGTGTGATCCTCCCACAAAAAAACTATTGAAGTGATGAGCACCTGAGTAAGCCTTTGTTGGATCTCACCACACAGTCCATCTTCCCAGTTAAAACTTACAGAGCTGTATATAGTTAAGCAGTCCTGGTTCAGGCATGTCCTTCCCATCACCGTTGTCTCTACCCCAATCCCTCTTTTAAGGTCGTACAACAGGTTGTCAGAATTCTGAAAAATTTCTTCTAAAAGACAAATTTCCCTTCTGGCTGGGAGCAGGATTCAGTATTTTCCTTCTCTGGGCAAGAGATTCCAAGAGAAATTCCAGTGCCTTGCTGTCCATTCTTTGAATATGCTGATACTAACCAAGGAGAGGGAGGGACACCATGTCTCTTTAGAATATCATCTTTCCTGGTAGCACCCAATGTCATGTTCTTTCTCTCTGTATGTCTTTTCTTGTGAGTGGGTACTGTAAAAAATGAAAAGCACACACTCATATCCATGTAAAAAGATATAGGTTATTTTGTATTGGACAATTTCTCTTTATCATGGGGATTGTTCTGGTGTGTAATTGATATACCCAGCGACACTCCACTGGAGAAAATATATTTTCTCTTTATCAGGAAGTTTCAGTTGCAAATAGATTTTTGTTTAGGGGTGGGACCTGGTTTCCACCACTGTCTCAACGTATTTGAACCTGTGCAGGTCCTATGCATTTTGCTACACTCTGTGAATTCATATGTACATCAGTCCTTTTGAGTCTGGAAGACACTGTTTCCTTAGACTCATCCACATTAGATTTATTTTGATTAACATAAATGATGTGTCCAATTATTTTTATGTTCCCTTGACTTAAAAAAAAAGAATTTAAAATGTAAACCACTTCTGGGTATACACCCAAATGTCTCCTCACGGAATCATAAGGAAGTTTCCTCATCTATGTTCATAGCAGCCTTATTTGTAATAGCTAGAAACTGGAAACAACCCAGATGTCCCTCAACCGAAGAATGGGTTAAAAAACTGTGGTACATCTACACAATGGAATATTATTCAGCTATCAGGAACAAGGAAATTATGCAATTTGCGACCAAATGGATGGAACTAGAAAAGCTCATCCTGAGTGAGCTAACCCAGACTCAGAAGGATGCATATGGCATCTATTCACTTATAGTAGGATTTTAGCTATATAGTAGAGGATATCGATACTACAACTATCACACCAAAAGGAACATGGACATAGACTTTTTATTTCTTATTTTTATTTTTATTTTTTTATTTTTATTCGTTTTTATCTGTTTGCTTATTTGTTTGTTGTTTTTTTTTGTTCTCTCTCGCAGACAATGAGACACTTTTCACTGGTGGTACTGCCTCATAGACTCCCAATGAATGAGGAGGATCTTGGCCCTCATACGACCTCTGAACTGAGATGAGGGACTGTTATGTAGGGACACCCCACCCCAGAGAAATGGGATGGAAAGGTTAGGGGATAAAGAAAAAAAATGAAATGTGAAGTTTCGGCCTTTTGCTACTAATTGTCATAAACTGTTTAGGATAATTAAGAAATGCAAACTAATGGTTATGCAAGCCGGTCATTCCGTTAGGTACTATGACAGTCTATTATAGTTATTTTCTAAGCTAATCAGAAATAAAGCTGCTAAGAGACAAGCAACATCTGCTTATCCTAATATAAGAGATAGATAGGGCCTCTTCAAAAACCTCAAGAGATCTGCAGAATATGACATACAAAGATGTTTTCTTAACTTAAGAGTTTTTTATATCGAGACATATCAACTCCTGACAGCACCCCCTATTCTACCCCAAGTAGAAGATGAGCATTGAAGAATCTCCAGTGGGAGATGATTGAATTAGTCGCAAGCCTATCTCTTGGTAGGGAAAGCCCCTTGCTCCAACTGTAGACAGAATGTTTTCCAAAAAGGACAAAACTTGGAAGCAGTTAAGTCGACAGCCTAGCTCTGCCAAGACAGAGTAGGCAAGTCCTTCATAACCCCTGCTCTACAATCAATGTCTATCAGAGAAACGGGGCCAAACGACTGAAGATCGATGCTGTAATGTATGGAGAGAAAATGGAAACTGTCCAGGCAGCCACTGGTATGTCATGTCTTCGTTTTGGAAGCTGCAGGCCCTGTATTTCCTATAAAATCAGATATATTTTTCTCTCTCAGGTCTCTGAGGTGGTTGAAGAATAGATAGCTAGAGTCTCATAATTTAATTTTGAGTTGTTTAGGAGTCAAGAGAGTGTTATAGATCTAGGAAGATGCTTTTAAAATTGTGTTGCTAGTTAGTATGAATGTTGAGTTAGATATAGAACTTTAAACTCATGGAGATGGTTAGATAGTAGAATGTTAAAGTCAGGTGCCAAATACATATGGACTGGAAATTGGGAATGTACTCTAAGCCATATAACCCTCATAACTGTGGTCTAATTACCTCTGTTGTTTTGTATTGTATTTATTATTATAAGAGAAAGAGCCATTTGTTGGACTGAAAGGGGGAGCTGTTGGAGGAAATAAGATATACCTTAAACTTAAAAAAAAAAAAGGGAAGAGGATGGGGGGTTTAGGGTGGGAGGATGGGACTGGAGGAGGGAGTAGGGAGGGGGTTGCCATTGAGATGTAACTTGAAGAAATAAAAATTAAAAAAAGATGCTTGATAAGTGAATATGTGCATAATAATTGTGATATAGAGACAATAAATTTGAGAATATTTCTACAAGCAAATAAATAAATAAAATGCAAACTTTTTTTTTTAAGAGTTTAAAATGTTAAAATTTTTCAGAGCCTGTTTTGAAGGAAATCTTTATCAAGTTCTATATATTCAATATAACATTTCATGGTTTAGTGAAGTTTTTGTGGCTCCAGTGAGTATTGCTTTATATAAACATGTGGCATTTTGTGCTTTTTACCAATTTTATGATTCAAAGACATCATATTAGTAGGTTTTACTAACCTAATTTTATAAGGTGCTATGTATTTCCTGGGCTTTGCTACACAACACATACACTCACATACTTTTTATTTAGGCATGGTAAAAAATATTTCAATGCTCACTCTAAAATAATCCTGAAAACAAATAGAGTTCATGTGGGGAACTTCTATGGACAGACTGAACTTTACCCTATCATGTTTCTTTTTTCTTTCTGTCTCTCATTATATTTTCTTTATTTGTTTTGAGTATATGAGAGTGTGTTTGAAGAAGCAGCTGCTGCAGTGTCTGTGTGTTCAACAGATAATTGGTAGGCACCTGTTCTCTCCTTCCACTGCGTGGATCCAGGGAAGGAGCTCAGATCATCACGCTTGGAGAAAAGCACCTCTGCCGGCTGGGTCGTCTCACCTGGGTCCTGTTCTTTCTGTCTTGGGACCACGTCCCATAATATAGGCATGCAGTTCTTTATCAATGTGTTATTATCTGATGCTATTTATTTATTTTACTTTGGTGGAATAAGGTGTCTGCCTATAAAAGTTATAAAAGCTGCCAATTGAAGAGAGGAAAAAAACAGCTTATATGAATTGCTGTGAATTTTGTTTTTTATATTCCTAGTCAGATTAAAATTTGTTATAGACTGTGATGACCATGTGAGTGACTTATTAACATAGTGAATTATCTCTGTACCTCATGAATACTACTGTGACTACTAAATGAATAGGCAGAATTTGAAAGCAATTAGGATATAAGAGCAGAACTGAAGAAATTCATAGTGGTAGGAAATTGGGAAACAAAGTTAACAGAGAGTCACTTGGATGTCATGGGAAACAGGTGTGTATTTGTTCACTGGAAGCACTGGAGTTGGTATCTGGGTATCTGCTCCACTGCCTCATCACTAGAGTATGAATGAGAGGTGGAGAGACCCGCCAAGAGCTATGGCAGTTCTTAACCCAGGTCCTCTTTGGAGTCTGCCATTCTCCTTATCACAGTATTCCTCTGGGAAAAATGTTAAGAAGGAAGAGAGAAATGGAGAAAGGTAGATTATGTTTAGAGGATTCACAGGCATTGTATACACCAAGGCATGTAAACTATCATTTTTGCTATTAGTACCATAATGTCTTTCCTCATATAGGCATCACCATTGTTGTGGCCCAGATAACCATAACCATCTCTAGTTGCCCAAATGTTGGGCAGACAGCTTCAATATCCATAGTCCTGAGTCTCCAGTGTGGATTAGGTCTCCATGTATTCCCAGGATTGACTTGGGTCCTGGTGGCTCATTGCAAGCCTTCCAGCTTAAAGATAGGCCCTCTTGGGCAGTTGTCTTCCAGACTAAAACAGGATTTCTTCAAGGAAGCCACTAGCCAATTCCTGCTTCTTTTCCCTACTTGAAGCCCCAGTAGAGAGGGTAAAGGAGAAGATCCAAACATACCCTCAGCCTCAGTCACAGGAAGCCATAAGCTGTGAAAGTCAAGGAAAATGCTGAATGTAGTTCTCCTAGTCTATCCTGTTCCTATAGGTTGTCGCCAGGCATTTTTTGGGAGTGCTGAGACCATTTTGAAGTGCTCCAGGAAAGTGAAAGTGAAAGGTGAGAGTAAACAATGGCATACATAGTGTAGGTTTCACCTTAAATTTTACCTTCTTGGTGTCTTGCCAGCTGTTGCAGCCATTGATTAGAGTCCACAGTCTAACCACAAGTTATTGTGTCTTTAAAAAAATTGAATCTAACCAGGAACAAATGAATAATGATTGAGATAGAGAAACTTTATTAGAGAAAAGAAAGGTATTCTAAAACATGGGCATTGACTAGATAACCAGAAGAAGGCAAATCTCCAAAGCTACAGGACTTCAGTGTGATGAGTCTTTCTTTAGAGGTTATTTATATAGCACCTTTGCTTGCATTTTGATATCACTGGACTTTTCTCACACAGGCTTTGGCTTTTTCCTTGCATGTAGACCTAATGGGAATAAGTTTCCAGTCTTTATGCAGCTAACTTCTTTTATATTTCAATTTTTATGTCTCATTCTCCAGCTCTGTTTTTCTATGGCAATTACTTTGTTTTCTACATTTTATGGATGCTTTGTAAATACCATAGATTCTTGAATCTAAAAGTCAATTTAATTAAATTCAACTGATAAGCTTTTACTGATCCATGAACTATATGTATTTTGTTAGTCGAAGAAAATGAAAATATTGATAAGAGAGCCATTAGCTTAATCATACTTAGAAATATTAACATGTGGACAGTTTTATAGTGAAAGATGAAAAGATGAAGTTTAAACAAGGATTGGTCTTATTTTTCTCATCAGAAAGGAGATAGCTGACAAAGAGAAGTAGTTTTATAGCTCCATGACCTTATCTGATCTTCTCTTCCAATGATGAGAAAACACATTTATTCTATTTCAGAATTTAGTTGATAAGATAGGTTTAGTGTCAGGCATTGATATCACAGTCATTTAGTAATGAATACTCACATCTGTTACCAGGTAGATATTTCTTTCTAAGTCTTCTGCTCATTTTGTTTTCCTGTTTTCTCTCCTAAGAATTGCCTGAAATTCTAACCATTGACGAAGAAGTCGAAGAAACAGAGTCTTGGGCAAAGCCTCTCATCCACCTTTGGCAGACGAAGTCTCCTAACTTTATGGCTGAACAGGAATATAATGCAACTGTAGCAAAAATGGAGCCACACTGTGCAATCTGCACTCTGCTTATGCCATACTACAAGGTAATTTGGGGTGTGCCTATCATTGTATCCTTCCACTGCTGTACTTTCTTAGGGGCTTTTTGTTGTTGTTGTTGTTATTGTCTTTGTTTGTTTTTAGTGTTTGTTTATATCAGTGTGTTTTAGAAACCTGCATCTAAACTCAATTCTTTTACTAAAGACATCCAACTTCTAACTTAAAGTCTAGAAACAAAACATTTCATAGAGAAAACATACACCTACTATCTTTTAAAATTGAAAATAATACTCTTTGGTGATATAAATATTGGAGCCCAGACATGATTTTTGCCTTTTTCACCTTTCCATGTGAAACATGCAAAACTCACATACAGGACTCATTACAAGCTTTGTATCTGTTCACTACCATCTGCTAACTGTGCTTAGTGGTTTCATCATTATTCCATGCATATAATTCTGACAGCATCTCAGCTCAGGGATGAGTATTCTTTAGAGTATGCACAAGAAACAGATCGTTAATGCTCTATGAAATGTCATTGTGAGCTTTAAGGTATAATATGTGAGAAAACCCACTGATATGAGCATTGTTTTTAAATTATGTTTTACCTGATATAATCAGAAATACTTTTTTCAAGATCATGAATTTCTTAAGTCATTTATTTATTTTTATTTCATGTAGTTACAGACAGTTGTGAGCTGCCATGTGGGTGCTTGAGTTGAATCCAGATCCTCTGGAAGAGAAGCCAAAGCTCTTAACCACTGAGTCACCTCTTCAACCCTTGTTCATGAATTTCTTAAAGTGTCATATAATAGTAATTTATCTCAGATATTTCAGAGCTGGAGCGTATGTGAAATTATATAGTTTCAATTATCTAATTAATAGTTTTCTCACTTTCTGTTTTATTTTCCTTTAGTTATTAAATATTTGTTTTTATTGATTCTTATTTAAACATTCTTATCTACTTGTGTATTTTCCAGTAATAAAAATATTCTTATTAAGTGATAAGATTTTAGAAATTGATTAATTTAAAATCTAAGGAGTAATAAAGGTTATTTGTTAGTCTTAATTTCCCCATGACAGTCAGATCTGGAACATCATTCTTACCTGACCGCATAGACCAGTTCTGTCTCTTGTATTTCAAATTTTTGTGGGAGGCATATATCTTTTATTTCTATGGTGCTACCCATAGAAAACCTGAGCATTTATATGTATTCTTTAAATTATAACCACATAATGTTTTTCAATAATTTAAGCAGACATTAGCATAATACACATGCATCATTGACATATGAAAGCAAAAGTAGCTGTACATTCCTGAAGTATTTTGGAAGACCATAGTTTAAAAAGCTCCTTGTAGTCTTGTATGAACCCACAGAGCTTTTTCATTGTTACTGATTCATTTCTGAATGGGAATCTGTATGGGAACATTGGTAAAATGCTACCAGTTGAATTAAGGAAAACAACAAAATGAAGTTGTAATTTATGGGCTGTAATAGGTGCAAGTAGATTAATGAACAAAAGATGAGCTCTTTCTAGTATCTTTTACTCCTGTGGCTATGTTATCTTTTTCAGCCTGATAGTAGCAAAGAAGAAAATGATTCTAGATGGGAAACAACAGTAAATGAAGTGGTTAAATCTGGACAAAAGACTAAACCCATTGTTCCGGAGATGTGTTTTATTTATAGTGAAGAAAATATAGAATATTCACCCCCAAACGCCTTCCTTGAAGAGGATGGAACAAGTCTTCTGATTTCCTGTGCCAAGTGCTTTGTGCAGGTTCATGCAAGTAAATAAATCTATGATTTTCAAGACTATGTTTTCAGAGTTTTACCTAGCTCTTACAAATCACCTTATGGTAACCTGTTAATTCATTTCTTGACATTATTGTTTGTTCCAAGGTCTTATATTCTAAGCTTTCAGGAGCTTGCTGTGTAAGCTAGTCAGCCAGCCATGTCCTTACAAATCTCCAGTCCTGGACTGGAGAGATGGCTCAATGGTTAATGCACTGGCTGAAATCCAAACACCCTCAATGCAGTTTGAAACTATCTATAATGCTGAGTGTGGTGGCACACGCCTTAATCCCAGCACAGGGAGGCAGAGGCAGGAGGATATCTGAGTTTGAGACCAGCCTGGTCTACAAAGAGAGTTCCAGGACAGCCTGTGCTACATAGAGAAGCCCTGTCTCAAAAACAAACAAAAAACAAAACAAAGAAAAAAAACAATGTTACTTTGATGCAGAGTTACTTACATTTTTGGTATGTTAGGCATTGTGCTTTATTTTTTTGTTGTTGAAATGTGCATTTTCCCCATACTGGATATTTTACCTAATTCTTCTTGGATGCTAGCCAGTCTACCACTGAGCTGTAACCCCAACCCTCTTTATACTTTTTATTTTAGAGCAATCTTACTTAATTACACAGAATAGCTTTGAACTCACAAGATAGATCATGCAGGACTTGAATATGTGCTCACCATGCCTCAGTTTCCTAGTACCTGGGATCATAGGACTCTTCTTCCAGGGTTGTTGACATTTTAAAGATGCAAGAGACTTGGATCTCTGTGAGTTCAAGGCCAGCCTGGTCTGCAAAGTGAGTCCAGGACAGCCAGGGCTACACAGAGAAACCCAGTCTCCCCCCCCCCCGAAAAGAAAAGATTCAATAGACTTAATGCATGCTTCCATGCTATTGTTTTTTTAGGTTGTTATGGCATCCCTTCTCATGAGGTCTGTGATGGATGGCTGTGTGCTCGATGCAAAAGAAATGCGTGGACTGCAGTAAGTAGATTTTAGTATATGTTATCCCTCTTTTCTTTGTACCCACTGTTCTCATTGGCTAAATCTAACAGAAAGATAAAATTGTGTACATGTTCTTATGTACTTCTACCTACCTCTCTCCAAATCATCCTACATACTGGCTTGTAACCACTGTAGAAAGTTTAGGTGAATTTCTATGTGGCATTCTACTTCAGATGCTTTAGGCACCATCCTTCAACAATTCCTCATTTACATTTTCAAGACTAGATTCTTTTTATTTCATTTTCTAAACATTTTGAAATCCTTACAAATAAATATTCTAGTAAGTATTCAAGGGAGGTATCTTGATGGATCCTTAAAGAAACCAGATTGTTTGTAATTTTCAAAGAGACCTTCCCCTTATTTACTCTTCCTTTCATTCACACTTAACAAATGTGACTAGAGTACCTACTCTAGTGACGTCATCATGATAAACTTTAACAAGTCATGAATTTCCATTAAGGGCCATACATTTCTCTTGGTCAGAATTACTGTTTTCTTTTTTTTTTTTCTTTATTTTTTATTTCTTCAAGTTACATCTCAATCACAGTCCCCTCCCTATTCCTCCCTCCAGTCCCACCCTCCCACCCTCAACCCCCCATCCTCTTCCCCCCATTTTTTTTTAAAGTTTAAGGTATATCTTATTTCCCCCTTCAGTTTCCCCTTTCAGTCCAACAAATGGCTTTTTCTCTTATAATAATAAATACAGTACAAACAACAGAGGTAATTAGGCCACAGTTATGAGGGTTATATAGCTTAGAGTACATTCCCAATGTCCAGTCCTTATGTATTTGGGACCTGACTTTAACATTCTACTATCTAACCATCTCCATGAGTTTAAAGTTCTATATCTAACTCAACATTCATACTAACTTGCAACACAATTTTAAAACCATCACCTTAGGTCTATAACACTCTCTTGACTCCTAAACAACTCAAAATTTAATTATGAGACTCTAGCTATCTGTTCTTCAACCACCTCAGAGACCTGAGAGGGATAAATATATCTGATTTTATAAGAAGTACAGGGCCTGCAGCTTCCAAAACTAAGAAATGACATACCAGTGGCTGCCTGGAAAGTTCTCATTTTCTATCCATACATTATAGCATCGGTCTTCAGTCGTTTGCACCCGTTTCTCTGACAGACATTGATTGTAGAGCAGGGATTATGAAGGACTTACTTACCCTGTCTTGGCAGAGCTAGGCTGTCGACTTACCTGCTTCCAAGTTTTGTCCTTTTTGGACAGCAGTCTGTCTACAGTTGAAGCAAGGGGCTTTTCCTACCAAGAGATAGGCTTGCGACTAATTCAATCACCTCCCACTGGAGATTCTTCGATGCTCATCTTCTACTTGGAGTAGAATAGGGGGTGCTGTCAGGAGCTGACATGTCTCGATATCAAAAAATCTTAAGTTAAGAAAACATCTTTGAATGCCATATTCTGCAGATCTCTTGGGGTTTTTGGAGATGTCCTATCTATCTCTTATATTTAGATAAGCAAATGTTGCTTGTCTCTTAGCAGCTTTATTTCTGATTAGCTTAGAAAATAGCTATTAATAGGCTGTCATAGTACCTAACAAAATGACTGGCTTGCATGACTGTTCATTTGCATTTCTTAATTATCCTAAACAGTTTATGACAATTAGTAGTAAAAGGCCAAAACATCACGTTTCATTTTTTTTCTTTACCTCCTATCCCTTCCATCACATTTCTCTGGTGTGGGTGTCCTTATATAACAGTCCTTCATCTCAGTTGAGAGGTCGTATGAGGACCAAGAGCCTCCTCATTCATTGAGGGTCTACGAGACAGTACCACCAGTGAAAAGTGTCTCATTGCCCAGGGGAGAGAACTAAAAAACAAACAAACAAATAAGCAGACACACAGATAAAAAAGAAAAACATATTTAAAAAAATATATAAAAAAATAAAAAGTCTATGTTCAAGTTCCCTTTGAGGAACCAGCCATACCACTTCTGGGTATACACCCAAATGCCTCTTCACGGAATCATAAGGAGGTTTCCTCATCTATGTTTATAGCAGCCTTATTTGTAATAGCAAGAAACTGGAAACAACCCAGATGTCCCTCAACCGAAGAATGGGTTAAAAAACTGTGGTACATCTACACAATGGAATATTATTCAGCTACCAGGAACAATGAAATTATGCAATTTGCAGCCAACAGAATTGAAATAGAAAAGCTCATCCTGAGTGAGCTAACCCAGACTCAGAAGGATGCATATGACATCTATTCACTTATAGTAGGATTTTAGCTATATAGCAGAAGATATCAATACTACAACTAATTACTGTTTTCTTAAAATGCCCTTCGCAGTTTACTTTCGAACTGTCTTTGATTTCCATTCTCTTAATCTACCATGCCATATACCATTTCCATTTAAACACACTCTGCCATATTGTAGTACTGTGCCCTTCACTGATGATGTCACAGCAGATGTGGATCAGCTGTCAGGATCAGCAGTTACTCTATTCTTTTTTTTTTAACTTTTTAAAAAAACTTATTTATTTATTATATATACAGTGTTCTGTCTGCATGTATGCCTGCAAGCCAGAAGAGGGTACCACCAGATCACATTATAGATGGTTGTGAGCCAGTATGTGTTTGCTGGCAGATGAACTCAGGACGTTTAGAAGAGCAGTGACTACTCTTAACTACTGCTCCATCTCTCCAGCCCAGTTACTCTCTTCTTTAACATTGCTAATTGTAAATTTTCTGTACTCAAACTTAAAATCCTAAGAGCTTCTATGAAGAATTTGAACAATAAGAACTCTTACCACACCAGGCAGTGGTGACACATGCACGCCTTTAATCCCAGCAGTTGGGAGGCAGACACAGGCTGATCTTTTGTGAGTTTGAGGCCAGCCTGATCTACAAAGTGAGTCCAGGACAGCCAGGCTACACACAGAAACCTTGTTTCAAAAAACAAAGAAAAAAGAAAAAAAAAGAAGTCTTACCACAATTGCACAATTGTATAATTAGATTTTAACTGTGGTGGGTACTCTGAAGGCAACTCAGAAATCTTTGAAAAAAAGTTGAAATAATGATTTCATTATTGTTATTAACTTTTACTAGTAAGAGAAAGAGAGAGGAAGATACAACCACCTTTTCTAAGATACTCTTTATAGTTCAAATGTTATTGCCTATTTGTTATCCAAGGTAATAGCTCCCATTTAAAAAACTTATATATTTGTAGGCCTATTTCTTTTTTGTATTTTTTTCTGATATAATCAATTAGGTGAGCCAAATCTAATTAAATATACAATATCTAAGATAATCAGAAATTCCTGCTTTTAGGCAGTACTGAATTAAATACATTCAGTTCTTGTTAGCATACCTGGCCTTTGCCATCTAGTCTGTATTTTGATTTTGACTCAATGTGAAGCTTTTAAAGTCAGTTTGAAAGCTGATATTCCTTTACTCACCTCTAAGAACCAGAAATGAATTTATGAGTCCAATTCACCAATATATTGAAAGTTCTGTTTTTATCTACAATTAATTTTGGCCAGGTTCCTGTCTGTCTCAGGTACTATTGATCTTTGCATGGCAGAGCCAGGACCAGAGGAAGTCTCACCCACGCTAGTTCTGATCCACTATGCTGTTTTAATGTGGAATATTTTTAAAAAGAACTCAGATTAATAACTTTATTTTATTCTTTTTAAGATTTATTTATTACATATACAGTGTTCTGTCTGCAGGTATGCCTGCAGACCAGAAGAGGGCACCAGATTTCATTATGGATGGATGTGAGCCACGATGTGGTTGCTGGGAATTGAACTCTGGAAGAGCCATCAGTGCTCTTAACCTCTGAGCCATTTCTCTTACCCTTCATTCTTTTTTTTTTAATTTCTTCAAGTTACATCTCAATGGCAACCCCCACCCTACTCCCCACTTCAGTCCCACCCTCCCATCCTCAACACCCCATCCTCTTCTCTTTTTTTTTTAAAGTTTAAGGTGTATCTTATTTCCCCCAACAGCTCCCTCTTTCAGTCCAACAAATGGCTCTTTCTCTAATAATACTAGATATAATACAAAACATCAGAGGTAATTAGGCCACAGTTATGAGGGTTATATGGCTTAGTGTACATTCCCAATTTCCAGTCCATATATATTTGGCACCTGCCTTTAACTTTCTACTATCTAACCATCTCCATGAGTTTAAAGTTCTTTATCTAACTCAACATTCATACTAACTTGCAACACAATTTTAAAAGCATCTTCCTAGATCTATAACACTCTCTTGACTCCTAAACAACTCAAAATTTAATTATGAGACTCTAGCTATCTATTCTTCAACCACCTCAGAGACCTGAGAGGTATAAATATATCTGATTTTATAAGAAGTACAGGGCCTGCAGCTTCCCAAACGAAGACATGACATACCAGTGGCTGCCTGGACAGTTCCCATTTTCTCTCCATACATTACAGCATCAATCTTCAGTCATTTGGCCCTGTTTCTCTGACAGACATTGATTGTAGAGGAGGGGTTATGAAGGACTTGCCTACCCTGTTTTGGCAGAGCTAGGCTGTTGACTTACCTGCTTCCAAGTTTTGTCCTTTTTGGACAGCATTCTGTCTACAGTTGGAGCAAGGGGTTTTTCCTGCCAAGAGATAGGCTTGCGACTAATTCAATCATCTCCCACTGGAGATTCTTCAATGCTCATCTTCTGCTTGGAGTGGAATAGGGGATGCTGACAGGAGTTGATATGTCTCAATATAAAAAAAAATCTAAAGTTAAGAAAACATCATTGAATGCCATATTCTGCAGATCTCTTGAGGTTTTTGAAGAGGCCCTATCTATCTCTTATATTAGGATAAGCAGATGTTGCTTGTCTCTTAGCAGCTTTATTTCTGATTAGCTTAGAAAATAACTATAATAGACTGTCATAGTACCTAACACAATGACCGGCTTGCATGACTATTAGTTTGCATTTCTTAATTATCCTAAACAGTTTATGACAATTAGTAGTAAAAGGTCGAAACATCACATTTCATTTTTTTTCTTTACCTCCTAACACTTCCATCCCATTTCTCTGGGGTGGGGTGTCCTTATATAACAGTCCCTCATCTCAGTTGAGATGTCGTATGAGGGCCAAGAGCCTCCTCATTTATTGGCGCTCTACGAGTCAGTACCACCAGTGAAAAGTGTCTCATTGCCCGGGAGAGAGATCTAAAAACAAACAAATAAGCAGACAAACATAAAAAAGAAAAAAATAAAAATAAGAAATAAAAAGTCTATGTCCATGTTCCCTTTGGTGTGTTAGTTGTAGTATCGATATCCTCTACTATATAGCTAAAATCCTACTATAAGTGAATAGATGCCATATGCATCCTTCTGAGTCTGGATTGGCTCCCTCAGGATGAGCTTTTCTAGTTCCATCCATTTGGCTGCAAATTGCATAATTTCCTTGTTCCTGATAGCTGAATAATGTTCCATTGTGTAGATGTACCACAGTTTTTTAACCCATTCTTCGTTTGAGGACATCTGGGTTGTTTCCAGTTTCTAGCTATTACAAATAAGGCTGCTATGAACATAGATGAGGAAACTTCCTTATGATTCCGTGAGGAGACATTTGGGTATATACCCAAAAGTGGTATGGCTTGGTCCTGAGGCAAAGCTATTCCAAGTTTTCTTATAGGCAGACTGACCTCCATAGTGGTTGCACAAGCCTGCACTCCCACCAGCAATGGAGGAGGTTTCCCCTTTCTCCACAACCTGGCCAGCATGTGCTGTCATTTGAGCTTTTAATCTTAGCCATTCTGACAGGTGTGAGATGGAATCTCAGAGTCATCTTGAGTTGCATTTCTCTGATGATTAAGGATGTTGAGCATTTCTTCAAGTGTCTCTCAGCCATTAGGGATTCCTCGTTTGTGAATTCTCTATTTTGCTCCGTTCCCCATTTTTTGATTGAATTATTTGGTTTTTTGGCATTTAATTTCTTGAGTTTTTTTTAGATTTTGGATATTAGCCCTCTGTCAGATGTGGGGTTGGTGAAGATTTTCTCCCAGTCTGTAGGTTGCCATTTTGTTCGAATGACAGTGTCTTTTGCCTTACAGAAGGTTTTCAGTTTCATGAGGTCCCATTTATTGATTGTTGGTCTCAGGTCCTGGGCTGTTGGTGTTCTGTTCAGGAAGTTGTCACCTGTGCCAATGAGTTCGAGGGTTTTTTCCCACTTTTTCTTCTAGTAGATTTAGTGTGTCAGGCCTTATGTTAAGGTCCTTGATCCACTTGGACTTTAGTTTTGTACAAGGTGATAAGTATGGGTGTAATTTCATTCTTTTACAAGTGGACATCCAGTTGGACCAACACCATTTGTTGAAGATGCTGTCCTTCCATTGTGCTGTTTTGACTTCTTTGTCAAAAATTTCGTGGCCAAAAAGAACTCAGATTAATAACTTTAAAATTGGTTTCAAACATCTCTCCATTTTGAGGCCAAGTGAATTGCTTTTAGACTGTAAAGCATACTTTGCAAACTCAGTTAATTTCTCTGCATTTGATTGAAATGATCTAAGTTCACACCGAATGCCTGGTTTTTGTAGTTTATTCATTTTGAATTAGCTTTTTCTAAAAGCGTCTGTTATTACTTCTCTGAAAAATAATTAAGTTGATGTTCAAATGTTATATGAAAATATTGACTGCATTTATACTCTGAGTTAATTAGGCCTGGATTTTCAAATATTAGCTTTTACTAAATGCTTAATTATGATTTCTTTGAGTTTTGAGGTTTAAGTGTTTGAATTATTAAACATTCTTTTATATTGACTTCTTGAGGAATTGTTCTCCTATAGTCAGCTGTAGATTCAAGAGCAGTGGTACAACCCCTTTGAAAAGAGGCTTCGACGTATTACATGGTAATCCGAGAGGTTAGCTGAGATCATATATGTCAGTACTGGCCTATGTATTACAAAGCTTCCTTCTCAATTATTTCCTATAATTACTTTCAATATCTGTTGTGAAAGTAAGATATATTTATTAGGAACACAGAATAATACTATAGCATATTTATCATGTTTTATTTAGTCATATAGTATTTTTCTAATAATTTAATGGTAAGTAAAGTTTTGAAAACCTTGCATTCATATTTCTAAAGTATTTGACAGTTTTATGTAGTAGTCCTATTTTTACTTTTACCATAAAATGTGTAGAAGATAGCATTTCATAGCTCTCTTCTCCATTATCATAATCTTACATTCTTTTCACACCTGCCTTTCCAATGTTTACTGAACTCTGTGAGAGTTACCATACATAATCCTTTTAGGCCTGAACATCCAACATCACTTAGTCTCTGCACTTTGACAGCTATGCCTGTTACCCAGTGCAAAAAAGCTTCTCTGACCAAGGTTGAGAACAGCATCAGTCGGTGGATATGACCATAAATATTTAGGAAGAACTTTGACAATGTGTCCATTGAGGAGAACAGCAGTAGTAGGTTTGATTAGAATGATAATGACACCAACCCCCCCCCCCCGCCCCATACCTCCAGCTGTTAGCATTTGACCTGGGTTACAGTACCTGACATAAATTCCTTCTGGTAGAAGAGGACTCTAATCCAGTCAGAAAACTGTGGTTACCCCAACAATCACTTCACTCCCGGCCTGAGGATCAGTTATTACATCATAACCCCGTATTGTGAGATTCATTGTTCAAGGTTGAATAAGTCAGGTAGTGACTTTCTCCCCCAGGGGTCTGCATAGCATCCTCTGGCACTTTAAAAGTAGCTAGTGTGGAGAAGTTTCCAGATCACTTCAGCATAATATCTTCATGTGCTGAAACTAAAATGTGTTTTCAATAGCGGGGTCTTATAATCTAGCTCTGGGGGCCAACTGAGAACAGTGCCCACAGCGTGTTCTCTCTTGGATCTCTCCGAGGCCTCTCTGATGATTAACTCTTTTTGTAGTGCCCATACCTGATACTGAGATTTTCATTTCATGACCCATGTCTGCTGGTAGATGCATTGTCCATTCAAATCCCTTTAGAAAAACAACAAACAGATAAACAAACAAAAAATCCACACACTGCTGAAAAGAGAATGACTAAGGTATCTTATAAAAGTAATCATTTAATTGGGGCCTTGCTTTCAGATTCAGAGAGTTCGTCCATGATTATCATAGTGGGAAGCAGGTAGACATCCTGTTGGAACAGTAGCTGAGTGTTCACATCTGATCTACAAGTTACAGACACAGCAAGACTAGGGCTGGCTTGGGCTTTTGAAACCTTAAATCCTACCCCAAGTAGCACACCTCCTCAAATAAAGCCTTACCTACTCCAACAAGGCCATATATCCTAATCTTTCCCAAACAGTTCCAGTAACTGGGGACCAAATATTTAAACATAAGAGCCTATGGGCATCATTCTCATTCAGATCACCACAACTTATAGAGCAGTGTGTTTCCAAAGACTTTTTTTTGTACATCCTTACTTTTAGGTAACTCATCTCTGTAAAAATAATAATAATAATAATTAAACTACATTGGGTGTCATTTGTGGAAATAATTAATTAAATTGTTTAACCAGTATTTATTTTATATTTAATTGGCTCGACGGCTGTTAATTCTTAACCCACCATTATAAATGAGTGCACAGAGACCGCATGGATTTTAACAAGCCTTGGCCTGAGTTGTGCAATCCTGGCCCAACTAAGCTAGCTTTTAAGTCTATTACCCAAATATGACCCCATATATGCATACGTCCCCTTGGACCACCATTCTCCACACTAGCCGATGTTCCAGGCCATGTGGAATGAGGTTCTTTTTTCTAACCCATGGCGTGTGTCTTCTTCTTCCTCCTGCTGCTGGCTGGAATATATTCTTCTTGCTGCTGGCTGGAATGCTTTAATCCTCTATCTAATGCACAGGCCTCCTGTTCTAATCTCAGGAAGTCCCACCTTTTCTGCCTTTGCCCAATCTCAGGCCTCCGCATTTTATTTAACCAATCAGAGTCAATGTAAACAACAGACAGCAAGCAGGACCAATTAATTAACATTTAGAATGGTTAACACTACCCCAACACATCTCCATTCCTCCTCTACCATATTCTGCTGTACACATCCTTGTTTCAGCCTTTATGCCTCCCCCTAATTTCATATCACATGTTTTCTACTCTCTTCTTTTCCCTCTTTAAGGCCCCTTTCCATGAACACTTTCTAGTTTCTTGACCTCAATAGACATTCTAGATTAAAACACAAATCTAAAAATTCAAAGTTAGAATGTATACAAGAAAGAAAATGTGTACATTTGTTGTTCTGGACATGGGTTACCTCATTTAGTAGAATAGTTTCAAGTCTATCCACTTTCCTGTAATTTTCATAATTTTACTTTTTATAATTTTCATTGTGTATTTGTGCATTTTCTTCATCTGTTCATCAAATCATTGATATATCAACATCATATTTGCTGGCCATTATGAACAGAGCAGAACACATCATAGTTCTACAAGTATTTCTGTGCAAGGATATGGATTCCTTTGGACATCCCCATGATTGAACAGCAACTTCTACACTGACTTTAGTAATGGCTACACCACTCAGTTTATATTCCTACCACTGGAAGAGAAGGCTTCCTCTTTCCTCATATCCTTACCAACATTTTGTATCATTTGTTCTCTTTTTTTTGCTCTTCTGACTGGGGTAAAATGGAATCTTAAATTAGACTTATTTTTTTCTGGTTTGAAAATTTCATATTTCTGTGTTTTGAACAAGTCAGTTTCACTTTTCCTTTTCTCTAATCACTCTCCTACTCACTTCCACCTTTCTCCCCAAACGTCATGTACTTCTGTTGTCTCCCCAATTTAACACTTGTGGGCTTTTATTGTTTTACCTGTATGTATTTATGAGACTCAATGTGATAATTTAAACCTTGGATTCAATGTATAATGATGAAATAAGGATAGTTAGCATTTTCGTTTCTTTATACATTTATTTTCGTTGGTGCTACCTATGAAACCTAAAGGTTGCTAGCAAGTATTTTATCACTAAGCTGTGCCAAGAGGCCCTAAATTTGTATGTGCTCGTATTTTAATTATTAAACATTTTAGTTTAAAAAAATAATTACATTTTTCTTCTCTACAGCACTTCCAAGGTACCTTCCCTCTCAGTCCTCCCATGTTCCCTGACTCTCAAATTGATAACTTGTTTTCCTTCAAATATTATTGTTATATACGTATATATGTATATATATATATATATATATATATATATGTGTGTGTGTGTGTGTGTACAAATATGTAAATGTGTCCTTGTGAGTCCTTTGTGTGTCTATAATTTCAGGACTGACCACCTTGTATTCGATAACCAGTAGGGGGCATATCTCTGGGCAAGTTTCTGACTCTCACAATAGTCATTATTTGCTTGTACTTTTTTGTTAAAGGGTGGGACCCTATGAAATTACCTCTGTCTTCTGAGTTAACAGGTCTACTAATATTGCCATTATTCCCATCTTATTTATGAAGCCATTTCTGAGAGAGAGTGTTTCACAATAAACCTACTAGTATTCTAGCTCTTACAGTCTTTCTACCTCTTTATTATATTTTCCAAGTCATAGATGCAGGAGATATGATTTAGATTTGTGCATTGGGATTTAGCTCCCCTTGATCCTTGATATCTACATAGTGTCCATTTGTCGTTTCCTAGATCTACTTCATTTGCCTAAAGAGAAGCTTCTTTGATGAGAGGTGGTAGTTACTTGTACCTGTGCATATAAATATGAGATTTAGACTGCAAGTAAGGAATTAAACTGCTCTATGAAAGTGGTGGTAGTAGATTTTTTTTCCTAAATTCTATGACTTCACTGCCCCTGAGAAGATGGTTAGATTTCTAGTTTCAGGCTTGATTTCCCTCCCATTGAGTGAATCTTAAGTCCAATTAGACTTCAAATGTAGGTTGTCACCCACATTTGAGTACCATTATTTATACCTTCATGCATATGTATTTGTTACCCCTATGGTCATTGTTTTACAGTTCATAGACATTGCAGCTAGACTCCTAATTGTTTCCCTCCCCTGGGTGCTTGCATAGAATTTTGTGTTCCTCTGGAAGCTAAAAAGTTGGAAAATAAAATTGTGAAATTTGCAGGTAAAACATAGACCTAGAAAAACATATTTATTGAGTGAGGTAAACTAGACCCAGAAAGGCAAATATTGCATGTTCTTTCTCATCTATAGTTCCTAGTTCCAAATACTATAACATGGAGTAACCACAAAAATCAGAAAAATATAAGTAGGCCATGGGCATTGGGGGGTTTGGGGGGGGGGGGAGGGGGGCTTGAGAGGAAAATAGTAGGATACAGATGATATGAAGAGGGAAATGGAAAAAATGGGAAGGGTCTGCAACTGGAGAAGGAGGATGAGTTGGTCAATACAGAACACAAAAGAGAAACAAGGAATAAATAGTACCAAGGCTATTTTATAAAGCCTCAATGAATTATATTATTTTAATTATACTCAATGCTTGTAAGTTTGTTTGTACACCATATAGAGTACACACAGAAAGAGACATATATACACAACACTTAAACAAATTATTCCTCTTGGGCTGATAGTGTTTCCCAAAAGAACCATAGACTAACAAAAGCTCCAGTACCAAGTGTAATAAACCTCCTTTATAATGGTTAGTCAAAGTTATTCAGGAGATCTCCAAAACAAGACTATCCTTGTGGCTCATGGTTGCCTCTCAGAGGTTGGACATGATTCCCTATTGTTGAATATACCACATACATAAAACACAGGATTTGGAAGATTTATTTGGATCAAACCTGACAGCCTTCTTCATGATTAAGCCATGAGAAGACAGCAGGGATTGGCGGGTGGGGGGGGGGGATTCCTAGCAAAAGTCTCTCTAGAACAAAAAGGATTGTGTTCTGTGCTCTGGAACTATGCTTGTGGGTTTTAGGGTGACTTGTTTTTTGTTTTGTTTTATTTTTTTCCAAGACATAGCTCTGAGTGGTCTGGAAATAAGCTGACCTCAAACTTATAGAGATATGCCTGCCTTTTCCTCCTGTGTGCTGAAATCAAATATATGTGCACTACAATTACAGGTTTTTTGTTTTCTTTTTTAACTTCCTCAGTCCAGTTAGTGCTGTTCACTGTATGGAGCCATCTACTGCAGGCCTGCATCCCAGAAAAACTTACTCATCTCCTCCAGAAGCAATCATTTGCCATAGCCTCTGCTCTAGGGGTACAACTTCACAAGCCTTCCACTGTACATGTCAGTTTTTTTTCCATGGCTTGGTCTTGTATAGGTACTGGGTAGATAGTCATAGCTGCTGTGAATTCATGTGTGCTGTAGTGCTGCCATGGTCAGTGTTTCACTGCAGTTGTCTACTATCTGCCACTTATGATCTTCCTGCTCCTCTATGACTCCTGAACCTTTGTGTACACACATATTCCTCTTAGGGCTTTAGCATGAAGGAGTACTGGATTTTATGAAAATCTATTTCTGTCTCTATTAAGATGACCATGTGATTTCTGTTTGTGAATTTATTTATGATGCTCATAGCATTAATTGATCCATCTAGATTGAACAGTCTCTTTATCTCTGTAATAAACCTATCATGACCGTGGTGAATGATCTTTTTGATGTGTTCTTGAATTCTGTTTGCAAGTATTTTGTTGAGAACTTTTGCATCTCTTTACTAGGATAAATGGTTTCTAATTACCTTTCCTTTCCTTCCTTCTTACCTACTTTCTTACCTTCCTTTCTTTTTTTCCTTCATCTTTGTATATATGTTTACTTCGGATATCAGGGTAAGAATACCATCCTTTCATTTGTATTTCATGGATAGTTTGAAAAATATTGATGTTAGTTTTCTTTTAAAGCTGGTAAAATTCCCTTTTGAATACCATGATTTTTATAAATTGGAAGCTTTTTAATTGCAATTTTAATCTTACTGCTTTTTATGTATGTTTCAATTATTTATCTTAATTTTTGTATTTTATATATATCTAGAATTTATTTCTTTTAGATTTTCAAATTGTGTGGAATATGTTTTAACCCCAGAATTTTATGAATTTTATTAATGTCTATTGTAGTGGTCACTTTTCATCTCTAATTCTATTAATTTGGGACTGTCCTCTCCTTGTTAGTTTAGTTAAGGGTTTGTCAATCTTGTTTTTCTTTTCTAAAACCCACTTCTTTTTTTATTGATCCTTTGCTTTGTTTATTTTGTTTATGTTTCATCAGTTTCTGCTCTGATCATGACTGCTTTTGCATCTACTGAATTGTGGTTGTTCTTCTTTGCACAGGGCCTAAAGGTATACTATTATGTATTTCAAATTTCTTTGATTTCTTTTTTCTTTTTTTTTTCAAGTTATAATTACATTATTCTTTCCTGTCCTTTCCTCTCTCCCCACCTTCCCTTGTATCCTTTTTTGTTCTCTTTCAAATTCATGGCCTCTTTTTTCATTAATTGTTATATATATTTGTGTATATGTGTATATATATATATATACATATTCTTTAATATAACCTGCTCTGTCAGTATAATGTTTCTTGTGTGTATGTTTTCAGGGATTAATGTAGACACTTAGGGCTTCTTTTATTGTATTTCATAGGAATAGATGTTATGTTTTCAACCTAATGTCTTTTTAAAAAATATTTGAATAATATTTATACTTACTGCTAGGGTTTCCATTTCTGTGGTGCAACATTATCACCAAAAGCAATTTTGGGAGGAAAGAGTTTATTTGATCTTATACTTCCTGGTAATAGTCCATCACTGAAGTAAATCAAGGCCTGAATATAAGGCAGGAACCTAAGGGGAGGTAGGAGCTCATTCAGTGGCCATGAAGAACTGGTGTTTAATGATTGCTCCTTCATGTCTTGCTCAGCCTGGTTTCTAATGTCATCTAGGGCCACTTGCCCAAGAGTGGCACCACCCACAATGGGATAGACCCTCCCATAACAATCATCAATCAAGAAGATGTACCATGGGTCATTTGATGTTGAGGATTCAGGGCAGGGTTCTCAATTGAGGTTCCCTCTTCTCAAATGACACTAACTTGTGTCAAGTTGATGTAAGATTAGCCAGCATACATCAATACAGTATGTTTAATCAATTCCTAAGTACTCTATGAATAAATACATTTAGTCCTGCCTCTATATGCATGAGTGTGACCATCTACCGGAACATTGATAGCCTCTGAGGGACAATGTCCCAGAAGAAAACAGACTTTCCCTTTCCCAGCACTCATCAGCCTGTCAGCTAAGAGTGGAACTTCATGAGCTTCTTCATCAATACTGAGATTTGGGCTGGCTAATCTTGGTGCAATTCTTTTGTAAACAGTTACAGCTTCTGTAAATTCAGGTGTACAACTGTATTGTAATGTCTTGCAACTACTGTTTTACTGAATGAGTCTAGTCCTTCTGGGTCTATAAGCTGGCAATATTCAGTCTCTTCTTTTATTACTACATTGTCTAGTTGTAAGTCTCTATTTATCTACATCTACTGCAAAACAAAAACTTTTCTCTGATGTGTCTAGAGAGGCGCACCAATCTATAAGTATAAAGATAAGAACTTGGGATTATTATATTCATTTAGCAGAAAAGTAATGTTAGGTTACCCCTAAGACCTATGAATAAGTTGACCATGTTTGTTTGTTTTGACCCAGTTAATGGTGCCAGGTATGGGTTCTATCTTACGGTGTAGGCTTTACATTCAATCAAAATGTCATTCTCACAACAATCTGCATTGGTATATCTTCAAATATACAATGAAAGCAGTGACATAAAGTACTGTGACCTATTTAATTTTCAGTTCTTGGCTACTTTAGCAGTGTCAGGTACTGATTTCACCTCATGGAACGGGCCTTAAATCCAATCACATAATGATGAGTTACTCTCATATTTGTGCCATTATTACACCAGTGTATTATGCAGGCAAATCATTGTTGTAGGTCCCAACACTTCTAGCTGCATGGTATTGATGATTATCTTTCTCTTCTGGTAGAGTGCAAAGTACCTATCACCACCATGAACACTAGTTATTAGGGGTGAAACTGCTATTTAGATACCAGCTAGATTCAGTGACATAAGTAAGTGTTGTCTTCAGCAGTAGGGCCTTACCATCAATTTAGGGAGAGTAACCAATAACTTTGGCAATAGCCTGTGATTTTTTGGTGGTGGGAGTGGGTTCCATGGGCCCCTTTGGCCATTTATTCAACAAAACTTAACCCATTCCTGGCGTTGGAAGTTTTACTTGGTGGTATAAGATGTGTATTTGCAGCATAGTTTCCCCTATTATTTGGTAACTCCATTTAAATTCCTTTCATATATGAATATATGTTAAGAAGCTTCTAAAGTAGTAGTTTTCTGTATAGCTTTTAAAAAGCCCTTAGTCTTAGTTGTTTCCTCTGGTTATTTTCCTTTATCCTACCCTACCATCCCTGTTCCCACTTAATGCTCCTATACTAGTGTCTCATTTATGTCTCTCTAACATTATTTTCCCTTTCCTCTTCTGTGGGAGATGCTTTGGTCTCTTACAGTACCTTACCTGGTACCTAACCTCTGTGGTTATTTGGATTTTACTATACATATCTAAATCATAACAATTATCATCCACATATGAGGGAAAACATACAATACTTGTATTTTAGTGTCTGGGTTACCTCACTTCAAATGACGTTTCTAGCTCTATTTACCTATTAATTTAATACTTTCATTTTTCTTAACAACTTAGTAATATTTTATTGTGTACATGTATCACATTTTTCTAATCCATTCATCTGTTGATAGAAATCTAGACTATTTCCAATTTCTAGCTACTATGGTTAGAACAGCAATGAACATGGATGAACAAGTATTATTGCAGTATTATGTAATATTCTAAGGTTTCTTTAGCTCATAAATCCAGATTGCTCCATGTTTTCCTGAACATTAGTTCCAAAGGTCTACAGACAAATTAATCTGGTTTATCACAGCTCTAGTCCCACTTCTGAATACCACTTTTCTACATTAGTTTCATTCTGTGCAGTGACACAATACCTGACCAGACTTAATCCATGGGAGGAAGGGTTGATTTTGCTCACACAGTAATACAGTCCATCATGTTAGAAGGGCTGGGTGTACCATGGTCCTTGGAACTAACCATAAACCAGAGAAATGGAAATTCATGAACCCAACTTTTTACTTTTTTTCTTATTCTTTCTACTCATATGTGATGATACCAGTCAAACTGTACCCACACAAATACACCAAAGCTGTGTTTCATTAATTCCCCCCAGTAAATCTGACAATTAAAATTAGTCATCATGGTATCTCCAAAGTTCTTTTTAACTTCCCTACTGCAATTGAGAGTCAAAGCAAGGTATGGTGGTCCTTTTAAAGAGATCTGTGTACTCAATCATTTTTTAGGTTTTCTCTTTTCTTTCTGGAACTTCATTGTGCAGTTCTCTACACTTTTAGTTTTAAGATTAATGTCAAAGAACATTTTAATTTCTAGAGTTATTTAGATGAATAGCAGTATGGGTCTTATTGTTGTGTTAATTTCCCCCTTTAGGAATGCTGTCTCTGCAATTTGAGAGGAGGTGCTCTTAAACAGACTAAAAACAATAAGTAAGTAATACATTGATTGTGTTGAATTTCATCATTTATTTTTCTTCTCTTGAAGTTCTGCAATGGTAGTTTGCTTTACCCCTCTTTCTGTAACATTGTTTCACATACTTGCCCTCTGGATCTAGGTTGAAATTCTGCTTCAAAGACTAATGCCAACAGGGTGTTCTATAGGCCTTGCTTCTATTCTGTGCTTTTTGTATAATGACAGTCCTCATTTTATGAATGGGTTTCTCCTTTATTGTCTGCCCTCTCATCTGTCTCCTTTTTCTCCTATCCTCTCTTACCCCATCCTTCTTCAGCAATACTTCAGATATAGTTAATTGAACTATTCTTTTGCTCTCACTTCCTCTTTTCTTTTTAATAAATTGATAGGAGAACTTGTCTTCCTTTGGTCAAGTGGTCCTGCTTGGCCGATATCAATTGGAACTCCTAGTGCATAATGTTTTGATGACTTTACCATAATTTTGTATGTATACACATGAGTCTGGCTGCTTGGAATAAAGAGTAAAAATATTTATCATCCCTACATTGATAAAGTGTTACCTAAAAGCCAATACATTTGCTGAATTTGGATCATCTTTCATAAGCTTTGTATTATCCTACAGGGTTGTCACTAGATCTTAGGTATTGTATACAAGCTGTGGGAACTCTGAGATGGCTTAGGTACTTTCTGTGAAAACATGTATCATGAAAAATTACTTTTTTAAAAAAATAATATTGATTGTAGAATGCCAATTTTATGTAAGTGTAGAAGAATGTTCTGGTGGGGTTAACAGTTGTCCTTTCTTCCTATGGTCTTAGGATGAAGCCTGGTATTCATTGTTTTAATTTAATAAGAAGCTTGGCTAAGCCAGGCCTAATGGTAAAGTCCTTTCATCCCTGTATTTTGGAGGCAGAGGCAGGTGTATCTCTTTGAGTTAGAGGCCAGCCTGATCTCCAGGACATTCATTACCTGTCTCTGAAAAACAAACAAACAAACAAAAAAAAGCTTTGGTTTAAACATAGGTTGATACTACAAATTCTCATGATCTTGTCAAGTCCTTATATTTACTTGGAGGTATAACACTTAAGTGGTACTGAATAATATAAGTAATAAATTTATGCCAATTTGGGATATAAAAGGATGCTCTAATGTTTTAAGTAGGAGATCAAGAAACAAGCTAGATTTCATTTCTTTTCAGCTACAGATTCCTTTGGTTTTATTAATTTGCAGTGAGGAAAAATATTTAAAGATTCAACTAGTTTTAATTTGTATAGGAAATATTTATGTTTGAACTAATTCACCTCATAAAATATGTATAGATCATGTATTATATGAAAAGGTGATTCCTTGCTAACTCAACTATTCTATTACTATGTATCAATCCGCTTAAATATATTACATATGTAGTATCAAATGAAAATGAAAAAAAGCCTACATTTCAGTGTTCTTATACTTTCGAAATGCCCATAACCGTGTTATAGAACTTAGTTCTTGGCTTTACTTAGTTTTGTGCATGTGCTTATGCCATAGTGTACATGCAGCTCCTGGAAGGCAGAAGAGAACATCACATCTCCTACCACTGGAGTTTTGGAAAGTTGTAAGCTGCTATGTAGGTGCTGGGATCTGGCAAGATCTACTGCAAGAACTGCTGAGCCTTTTCTCCAGCCCCATTTACCTAGTTTTTGTTGTCACAGTTTTGCTAAATATATCCAGTTGTCATTGAAGAGGTTTAAATTCCAGAACTTACTTACAGAGGAATCAGGTTTTTGAATTCACTTCTTCTATATGCTAGATTGTCACCACCAAGTTGAAGTATGAAAGTTTAGAGAAATTGTTTATATTTAATGTCTCCTTTCTTGTAGATGGGTCCATGTCATGTGTGCTGTTGCAGTCCCAGAAGTTCGATTTACTAATGTTCCAGAGAGGACACAAATAGATGTAGACAGAATACCTTTACAGAGGTTAAAATTGGTGAGTGGTAAAGATTTTCTTATTTCATATTTTAATGTTAATTTCAACTTCCAAAATTTGTTTTGTTTCCAAGCTCCAGTAGCTTCATTTTATTCTACCTATATTTTCGTCTATCCTGAATATATTCATTGTCACAAATTTGTTCCTTGTATGTATCGTAAGTCTCCATAACTGCCGTTATTCTCTTTTTTGAAATATGGGAACAAGATTAATACATTTCCTGGATTTATATGAACTTGTAAACATAGACTCTCCCCAAACTGTCAAATTCTGTTGAAATTGCTGTTTTTCTCTCTTTACTCTCTTGAGTTTCTGTTAGTATTGTAAATGTATTCAACCTAATTTTACCATCTTTTTTCCAAGAAGAGTTTTACAGAGAAACACAAAAGTTTTTTTTTTATTACAGGGCTTTTTGTTTTGTTTTTTTGACACACAAGTAGACACTAGATACTTAGCATTTCAAACTAAGATTTGTTACCTTCTAAACCATTCAAAAAGTTTCATAAATGTCTCCTCACTGATTTGCCTTTTTAAAAGTATATTTTCATTAAATGACAAACCTATGAGGTCTGTTATATTGAGGTGATTTTTTGGTTCTTTCATTTCTGTAACACACAGCATTAGTTTAGGCCTCTATTTTGCTTATTTAATAAGCTGTTCTCCTTAAGATAAACACATAACTTAATATGCTGATGGAATTCCTTAGAATCTCTTCAGTTTCTGTCACTATTAACTCATAATCATTACACTATGGGACATTTCAAACATTTTCACTGAAATTCTTGCTTGTTTCTTATAACTTTCTTCCCACAAAGGGTCCCTTTCTTAAGAATTTATTTACTGTCCTTTGTTCTCAGAAAGGGTAAGTGAACACTATTTACCATCATATTGCTATCGAGTGTTTTTACTTTAAGAATAAATATGTAATCTGCTGTTAGCTAATCTGAGTAATATGATCAAAATGTAAAAATGGGACTGCAGAGATGGCTCACTATTTAAGAGCATGAGTGCCAACCATCTACACATCCTACATTTTCCTGTTCACATGGATGGGAAAAATTTAAGTGTCAGTTCATGTCACCAAGCAATTGTCACCTATTTTGTCAAACAGTGTGTGTTTATTAAATAAACCACAGTTCTTAATCTTTAGCATCTTTTAATCTTTATGAGGATTTCTCAGCCTTAGCATTTTGAATATTTTACAGCAGATAATTGTTTGTTAAGGAGGTCATCATGTGCAACACAGCATTCTTGATCAAATGGATACTACCAGTATTCCTTTGTAATCAAATTCAACCCCATTCGAGACTTTAAGAGAATATTTTTCTTTTGTACATTTTTAGGAAGAACTACCTTGGTTGGCAGATTTAAATTACAGAATTAAGTGCAGTAAATCCTTAAAATATTTTTTAAAATAATCTTGAACAATTTTTAGCAAATCTCTAAATTTTTCATTTGATTAAGAAAGTTTTATAGCACATGTGCTATAATTGTTATTTACAATTTGATTTAGTTTTTTTTCTTTCTTTCTTTTTTTTTTTTTTTTTTTAGTTTTTTTTCAGACAAGGTTTCTCTGTATCCTAGACTGTCCTGGACTCACTTTGTAGACCAGGCTGGCCTTGAACTCACAGAGATCTGCCTGCCTCTGCCTCCCGAGTGCTGGGATTAAAGGCATGTGCCACCATGCCAGGCTTGATTTAGTATTTTAAGTTATCTGTGCTTATAGAAGGTAGCATCATAGACTACTTAAAGAAAATTTTACTGAAATACTAAATATGGTATGTATGATTGTACATGTAAAAGTCATGACTAAAATGTGTATTGAATGAAAGAAAGGCAGCAAATTGTTATTTATTTTTGACTTAAAATATCTGTAACTAGAACAGTGTGATCAGATAATAACAAAAAGTGTGAGCCTTTCTTGGGTTTCTCCTTTAATTTATACACACACCTGCACACTCTACTGAAGTATGACACAATTTTACTCATTTTCATTCTTCAGGAGATAATGCTTATGAAGTAGACATGAGCTATTCATCCTATTCATTTATTGAGTAAGGGATTTTTAGGTGGGTCCCCAACCCCCCTAAGATAATACTGGCAAATTGGCACTCATTGCTGTTTGTTGCCAACCAGAATTAGATGATAAAACAGTATTGTTGAAGATATAACATGGCCTAGTGATAGAAGAGAAATCAAGTTGAAACTGAGCAGAAATATCTTTCTTGTGCTTACCCCCATAATGCCAGAAGATGCTAGTACCAGTGGCAAGTGTCCGTATTGCTTTAGAGACTCAGTATCTGATGTACCTACTAGAACAAGATTATCAACATCGGCTTTACTCAGCTATGGACCCCAGACACAGCACTGCAGAGTACTCGCCAGGCTGCAGATTGCTACCCACTGCGGTATACAGGAACTTAGTTGACCATGACTTCACTTGCCAGCTTCCACACACAGGCCGCGGCAAGGCTGTAGGGGGTGAAGGCAGATTTACCCACCACAGGAACCAACTCTGGGCAAACTGTGAGGTATTTTCAATTATTATCGGACTTTTTTCCTAGTACTAGCCCTTTCGGCAGGGAACCAGAGCTTGCGTGTATACAGCTCTACCCCCTGGATTAGTTAGGTCTCCACCTAGGAGGCGGGCTGAATGACTCACCTTACAGGGGTGGAGTAAGGCAATTCTACTCCTATACCAAAGCGCCCCCTTTGGACCCAAGTCCAGAAGACAGCTAAAAACTTCTAAATGGCCAGAGGCCCCAGACAGAAAAAAATCAGAGCGGAATGACTCCAACAAAAGAAAGCAATGCTATTTCATCCAGCCCGGACCACCTCACCACAGCTGAAACACATGAAAACGATGACAATTCTACCTTATGGAAAGTGATAGAGTCCCTTCAAGAAGAACTTAAATCTATGAAGGAATTCAAAGAAGCCACAATTGCACAAACAAAAGCGATGGATAACACAATTAGAGAACTCCAAAACAAGGTGGCTTAACTTGAACAAGAAAAAGAGAGGGCAATGGAAGACTTCCAGGCAAAGCCAAGCAAATTGGAGCAGGAAATGTACAAAACAAATAAAATCACTCACGACATGAAAATGGAAATGGAAACAATAAAGAAAACAGAGTCAGAGTTAAAAATGGAAATGGAGAATCAAGGAAAGAGAACAGGAACTATGGATATGAGTACCAAAAATAGGATTCAAGAGGTGGAAGACATGATCTCAGGCATGGAAGATTCTGTGGAAAAATAAATACAACATCCAAAGAAAATGAGAAAACTAAAAAATCTCTCTCACGCAACATCCAAGAAATCAAGGACTCAATGAAAAGACGGAACCTAAGAATTATAGGCATAGAGGAAAGAGAAGACTCCCAACACCAAGGTCCAGGAAACATCTTCAACAAAATCATAGAAGAAAACTTCCCAAACCTAAAGAAAGAGATGCCAATAAAAATCCAAGAGGCCTACAGAACACCAAACAGATTAGATCAGAAAAGAAACTCCTCTCGCCACAAAATAATTGAAACTCCAAATGTACAGAACAAGGAAAGAATATTAAAAGCTGTAAGAGAAAAAGGTCAAGTAACATATAATTGCAGACCCATCAGAATTACACCTGACTTCTCCTCAGAAACTTTAAAAGCCAGAAGGGCCTGGACAGATGTCCTACAAGCTCTTAAAGAACATAGTGCCCAGCCAGACTACTATACCCAGCAAAATTCTCTATCAGCATAGATGGAGAAAACAAGATATTCCATGACAAAAATAGAATTTCAACAGTATCTACCCACATATCCAGCCCTACAGAAGATCCTAGAAGGACAATTCCAACCCAGAGAAGATAACTACACCCAAGACAACAGAGGAAACAAAAAAACTCCAGTGCAGCTAAAGCAAAAGAAACACACAACCACCACCTACACCAAAATAGTAGGAAATAGCAACCTCTGTTCACTAATATCCATAAACATCTATGAACTCAACTCCCCAATAAAAAGACACAGGCTTACAGACTGGATCCATAAACAAGACCCCTCTTTTTCCTGCATACAAGAAACACATCTCACTATTGAAGATAGAAACTATCTCAAAGTAAAGGGCTGGGAAAAGGTTTGCCAAGCAAATGGAACCAGGAAACAAGCTGAAGTAGCCACCCTAATATCAAACAAAATAGACTTCCAATTGAAGTTAATAAAAAAAGACAGAGAAGGGCATTACATACACGTTACAGGAAATATTCATCAAGAGGACATCTCAATATTGAACATCTATGCCCCAAATACAAAGGCACCTACATTTATAAAAGAAACACTTCTAAAACTTAAATCACACATTGATCCCAACACTTTAGTAGTGGGAGACTTCAACACCCCACTCACAACAATGGACAGATCATCAAGACAGAAGCCAAACAGAGAAATAATGAGTCTAACAGAGATCATGAACCAAATGGACCTAACAGATATCTATAGAACATTTCACCAAAACACAAAAGAATGCACCTTCTTTTCAGCACCTCAAGGAACCTTCTCCAAAATCGACCATATAGTTGAACACAAAGATAGCCTCAACAGATACAAGAAAATTGAAATAACCCCTTGTATCTTATCAGACCACCATGAAATAATGCAAAAGAATAAACAGAAAGCCTACACACACATGGAAATTGAACAACTCTTTACTAGATGACCACTGGGTCAGGGAAGAAATAAAGAAGGAAATAAAAGACTTCTTAAAATCCAAAGAAAATGAAGACAGAATATACACAAGCCTATGAGAAACAATGAAAGATGTGCTACGAGGAAAGTTAATAGCACTAAGTGCCTTCAAAAAGAAAATTGTGACAGCTCATATTAGCGAATTAACAGCTAAATTGGGTGAATTGGAAAAAAAAAGAAACAAACACTCCCAAGAGGAGCAGAAGGCAGGAGATCATCAAACTTAGGGCTGAAATCAACAACTTAAAAAAAAAAAACTATACAAAGAATCAATGAAACCAAGAGTTGATTCTTCAAGAAAATCAACAAAATAGATAGACCCTTAGCCAAATTAAATAAAAGGCAGAAGGACAAAACCCAAATCAACAAAATCAGAAAACAAAAGGGAGAAATAACAACAGACATTGAGGAAATCCAGAGAATACTTGGATCCTACTTTAAAGTCTATACTCCACCAAATTTGAAAACTTAAGCAAAATGAACAATTTTCTTGATAGATTCCAACTACCGAAGCTAAATCAAGATCAGAAAAACAGATTAAACAGCCCTATAACCCCTAAGGAAATAGAAACAGTCATTAAAAATCTCCCAACCAAAAAAAACCTCAGGGCCAGATGGCTTTAGCACCGAATTCAACTGGACCATCAAAGAGGAGCTAACAACAATACTCTTCAAACTCTTTCACCAAATAGAATCAGAAAGACCATTGCCAAGCTCATTCTATGAGGCCACAGTCACCCTGATTCGTAAACCACACAAAGACCCAACAAAGAAAGAGAACTTCAGACCAATCTCCCTCATGAACATAGATGCCAAAATAATAAAATACTAGCAAACCGAATTCAAGAACACATCAAAATATCATACACCATGATCAAGTAGGCTTCATCCCAGGAATTCAGGGATGGTTCAACATACGAAAGTCTATCAATGTAATTCACCATATAAACAAGATGAAAGAAAAAAAACCACATGATAATGTTGCTAGATGCAGAAAAAGCATTTGACAAATCCAACACCCTTCATGCTAAAAGTTCTGGAGAGAATGGGCATACAAGGACCATACCTAGAAATAATAAAGGCAATATACAGCAAGTAGTGGCCAACATCAAATTAAATGGAGAGAAACTTGAAGCATTTCCTCTAAACTCAGCAACAAGACAAGGATGTCCACTTTCACCATATCTCTTCAATATAGTACTTGAAGTTCTTGCTAGAGCAATAAGACAACTAAAGGAGATCAAGGGGATAAATATTGGAAAAGAAAAAATCAAATTACCTCTATTTTCAGATGATATGATAGTATACATAAGTGACCCCAAAAATTCCACCACAGAACTCTTACAACTGATGAACACCTTCAGCAAGGTGGCTGGATACAAAATTAATTCAAAAAAAATTCAGAAGCCCTTCTTTATACAACAAACAAATGGGCTGAGAAAGAAATAAGGGAAACAACCTCCTTCACAATAGCCACAAACAATATAAAATACCTGGGGGTAACTCTAACCAAGCAAGTAAAGGACTGTACAACAAGAACGTCAAACCCTTGAAGAAAGAAATGGAAGAGGCCTTTAGAAGATGGAAAGATCTCCCATGCTCATAGATAGATAGGATTAACATAATAAAAATGGCTATCCTACCAAAAGCAATATATAGATTCAATGCAATTCCTATCAAAATACCAACACAATTCTTTATAGAGTTGGAAAGAGCTATTCTCAGTTTCATTTGGGACAACAAAAAGCCCAGAATAGCTAAACCTATCCTGTACAATAAAAAAACATCTGGAGTTATCACCATCCCAGATTTCAAGCTGTATTTATAGTAATAATAGTAAAAAAACAGCATGGTATTGGTATAGAATCAGACCAGTAGATCAATGGAATCGAATTGAAGATCCAGAAATAGACCCATGCACTTATGGCCCCTAATTTTTGACAAAGAATCTAAAACGGCACAATGGAAGGAGAGCTTCTTCAACAAATGGTGCTGGTCCAACTGGATGTCCACTTGTAAAAGAATGAAATTAGACCCATACTTATCACCTTGTACAAAACTTAAGTCCAAGTTGATCAAAGACCTTAACATAAAGCCGGTCACCCTAAATCTACTAGAAGAAAAAGTGGGAAAACCCCTTGAACTCATTGGCACAGGTGACAACTTCCTGAAAAGAACACCAACAGCTCAGGACATAAGACCAACAATCAATAATTGCAACCTCATGGAACAGAAAAGCTTCTGTAAGGCAAAGGACACTGTCACTTGAACAAAACAGCAGTCTACAGACTGGGAGAAAATCTTCACCAACCCCCCATCTGACAGAGGGCTAATATCCATAATTTACAAAGAACTCAAGAAATTAAATGCCAAGAAACCAAATAATCCAATCAAAAAATGGGGGACGAAGGTAAATAGAGAATTCACAAAGAAGGAATCCCTAATGGCTGAGAAACACTTGAAGAAATGCCCAACATCCTTAAATCAGAGAAATGCAACTCAAGGCGACTCTGAGATTCCATCTCACACCTGTCAGAATGGCTAAGATCAAAAGCTCACATGACAGTACATGCTGGTGAGCGTGTAGAGAAAGGGCAACCCTACTCCATTGTTTGTGGGAGTGCAGCTTGTGCAGCCACTATGGAGGTCAGTCTGGCGATAGCTTAGAAAACTTGGAATACCTTTGCCTAAGGACCCAGCCATACCACTTGTGGGTATACACCCAAATGTCATATGGAAGTTTCCTCATCTATGGTCATAGCAGTCATATTTGTAAAAGCTAGAAACTGGAAAAAACCCAGATGTACCTCAACCAAAAAATTTGTTAAAAACTGTGGTACATTTTCACAATGGAATATTATTCAGCTATCAGGGACAATGAAATTATGCAATTTGCAGTTAAAAGGATGGAACTAGAAAAGCTCATCCTGAGTGAGCTAACCCAGACTCACAAGGATGCATATGGCATCTATTCACTTATAGTAGGATTTTAGTTATATAGTAGAGGATATCGATACTACAACTAACACACCAAAGGGAACATGGACATAGACTTTTTAATTTTTTTATTTTTTTTCTATTTTTTATTCTTTTTTATCTGTTTGCTTATTTGTTTGCTTGTTTGTTAGTTCTCTCTCCTCGGTAATGAGACACTTTTCACTGGTTGTTCTGCCTCGTAGACCCCCAATATATGAGGACACTCTTGGCCCTCATACAACCTCTGAACTGAGGTGAGGGAGGGACTGTTATATAGGGACACTCCACTCCAGAGATATGTGATGGAAGGGTTAGGCGGTAAAGAAAAAAAATGAAATGTGAAGTTTCGACCTTTTCCTACTAATTATCATAAACTGTTTAGGATAATTAAGAAATGCAAACTAATAGTCATGCAAGCCTGTCATTGTGTTAGGTACTATGACAGTCTATTATAGTTATTTTCTAAGCTAATCAGAAATCAAGTTGCTAAGAGACAAGCAACATCTGCTTATCCTAATATAAGAGATACATAGGGCCTCTTCAATAACCTCAAGAGATCTGCAGAATATGGCATTCAAAGATGTTTTCTTAACACTAGATTTTTTTTGATATTGAGACATATCAACTCCTGACAGCACCCTCTATTCTACTCCAAGTAGAAGATGAGCATCAAAGAATCTCCAGTGGGAGATGATTGAATTAGTGGCAAGCCTGTCTCTTGGCAGGAAAAACCCCTTGCTCCAACTGTAGACAGAATGCTGTCCAAAAAGGACAACACTTGGAAGCAGGTAAGTCGACAGCCTAGCTCTGCCAAGACAGGGTAGGCAAGTCCTTCATAACCCCTGCTCTACAATCAATATCTGTCAGAGAAACGGGGCCAAACGACTGAAGATCGATGCTGTTATGTATGGAGAGAAAATGGGAACTGTCCAGGCAGCCACTGGTATGTCATTTCTTAGTTTTGGAAGCTGCAGGCCCTGTACTTCCTATATAATCAGATATATTTATCCTTCTCAGGTCTCTGAGGTTGTTGAAGAATAGATAGCTACAGTCTCATAATTAAATTTTGAGTTGTTTAGGAATCAAGAGAGTGTTATGGATCTAAGAAGATGTTTTTAAAATTATGTTGCAAGTTAGTATGAATGTTGAGTTAGATATAGAACTTTAAACTCATGGAGATGGTTAGATAGTAGAATGTTAATGTCAGGTGCCAAGTACATATGGTCTGGACATTGGGAATGTACGCTAAGCCATATAACCCTCATAACTGTGGCCTAATTACCTGTTATCTTGTACTGTATTTATTATTATAAGAGAAAGAGCCATTTGTTGCACTGAACGTGGTAGCTGTTGGGGGGAATAAGATATACCTTAAACTTAAAAAAAAAGGGAAGAGGATGGGGGGTTGAGGGTGGGAGTGTGGTACTGGAGGGGGGAGTAGGGAGGTGATTGCCATTGAGATGTAACTTGAAGAAATAAAAAATAAAATAAAATAAATAAAAACAAAACAAAAACAAAAAAAAATAAAGACATCAAAGAAAGAAACTGAAGACGATATCAGAAGATGGAACCATTTTCCGTGCTTACGGATTGGTAGGATTAAATTAATAGTGAAAACAGCCACCCAATCAAAAGCAATCTACAGATTCAATGTAATTTCCATTAAAATTCCAACACAATTCTTTACAGATCTTGAAAGGACAACTTTAAGCTTCATATGGAAACAGAAAAAGCCCAGCTAAAACAATCCTGAATAAGGTTAGAGGTCTCATCTTCCCTGTCCTCAGATTATACTACAGAGCTATAGTAATAAAAACAGCATGGTATCAGCACAGACACACATGGCATATTGATCATTGGAATTGAATTGAAGACCCAGATATAAATCCACATACCTATAGACACCTGATTTTGATGAAGTCAGAAATTTTGATGAAGTCAAAAACACTGGGGGAAAAAAAAACAACCCAGCATCTTCAACAAATGGAGATGGTCAAACTGAATGGCTGCATGTAGAAGAATGCAATTAGATCCATATTTATCTCCCTGCACAAAACTCAACTTCAAGGGATCAAAGCCCTCAACATAAAACCAGATACACTGAACTTGATAGAAGAGAAATTGCGGAATAGCCTTGAACTCACTAGCACAGGAGATAACTTTATGAATAGTACACTGTTAGCCCAGGCACTAAGTTTAACAGTTTATAAATGGGACTTCATAAAACTGAAAATCTTCTGTAAGGCAAAGGATACCATCAATGAGATAAGAGAGGCAGCCGAGAGAATGGGAAAATTTTCTGCCAACTCCACATCCAATAGATGAACAAAAACCCGCAAAATCTGAACATCAAGAAAACAAATAACCCAATTTAAAATTCGGGTACAGATCTGAACAGAGAATTCTCAGAAGAACCTCAAATGGCTTAAAGACAATGTTCAACATTCTTAGCCATCAGGGAAATGCAAATCAAAACTACTTTTAGATTTCATTTTACATCTTCCAGAATGGCTAGGATCAATAAAGCAACTGACAGCTCACAATGGTGAGGATGTGGCGTAAGGGGAACACTCATCTAGTGCTAGAGGAGTGCAAACTTGTACAGTCTCTGTTGAAAGTGTGACAGCCCCTCAAGAAGATGGGAATAGATCTACCTCAAGATCCAGCTATACTACTCTAGGGTATATACCTAAAGGAGGCTTCATCCTACCACAGAGACAATTGCTCAACAGTCTTTATTGCTGCTCTATTTGTTAATGAATGGATAACATAAATGTGGTACATTTACACAATGAAATATTACTCCACCATTAAAAAAATGAAATCATAAAAAAATAAAGAAAGAACAACTGATGGGTAAGCGATTTAAATATCTTTTGACTATTAAAGCTGTTTATTAAAAATAAGTCACTATTATTAGCAGTCTTTCAATGATATGAAATTTCACGATGTAAGGAAATGTGCTGTTAATACTACTGGTAGATATGTATTCACTCAAATGTTCAACCTACAGCTGTTGGAAGCACCTCTGTATAATTATGTGTATAGAAAGCTTTGTGGAACATATAAGGATATAGGGTAGTAAACAAGAAAATTTCTTTGCTTGCGTAGGTTTTTTTTTCATTGAAAAATTGTTATTATGTGAATTTCACATCATGCACCCTGTTCCTTCTCATCTCCCACCTTCCCTCAGACCCACTCCCCATCCTTACAATCTGTCCTAGCATAAAAAATAAAATCTCATTGTGGAAGCTGCAGTGTGTCTCAGTGTGTCCCACAATATTCCCTTTTGTCCACACATGTTGCTTGCAAATGTTCATTAAAATGACTCCTTGGTGTGGTAAGAGACCTCTAGTTTCTGCTACTTTGACAAAGTGGAACCTCAGTGAAACTCCTCAGATATGTTGTAACTGTCCTGTGTCATGGAGATCCTGTAGTTTTGGATTGTGGAACTGGCCTCGTCTTGGCACTTCAGCAGTTCATCCATGGGGTAGATGTTGGGGTGGTCCAACTCAAAGCCCTGGTTCTGGACCTTCAACCCCCACTTGTAGGGCCAGCTCTTCAATGGAAAGGTACAGGTCATGCTCTCCCAAGTGCTGCAACATGTGAGGGGCAGGGACAGCTCTCCTGCTCTTGTGACCCCATCTGGGCTAGATCTCACCCCAGGGCTGGGTCTCCACAAATCCCAAATCCTGGGAATCCTGGGCCAGGCAGAGTTCTTCTAGTTTCTGACTTGTTTCCTGTCCTGGGAGCCTGTCTGGTGCTTGCCTGGTACTGGTGTTGTACTCATCACAACCTACCCCATGGTGCCAACATTGTATTGCTATCCAGCTTGCTTTGTTTCCCAGGAATGTTAGGCTACTATTCATTCAGATGTTCATGGGTCAGAACACTGAATGTAGATATAGCTTCTCTCCTCTCTGCCACCCACTGATGCACATGTGACATGAGTATGTTTTTCTATACAGGAAAATGTAGTTTCCTCAAAAGTGGTGAATAAGAAAGAAGCTAATTCAAAAAATTTTAGTAATTTGTTAACTTTTTTAAGGAAACTGTCTTATGCAAACACATTATGGTAAGTTTCTATCCAATGTTTACCCTTTAATTTTTTTTTTTTTTTGTAATAATTTGCTTGTGTCGCCTTCTGGTCAAACTGCAGAGAACAAGTGATTGTGGGGTGCCTCACCTCAATTGATACATCTACAACACAACATCTACATGTAAAGCTTATTTTTAAGAGTGTGTATGTGTGTCTGTGTATCTGTGTCTGTATGTGGAGGCCAGAAGAGAGCTCTGTAAACTACTTGCTGCTTTTGCAGAAAATCAACATTTGACTTCCATCACCCATGTCTGTATGTGTCTGTGTCTGTGTGTCAGTGTCTAGTATATGGAGTCCAGAAGAAAGCTAAGTGAAGTACTTGCTGCTGTTGCAGAAAACCAACATTTGACGTCCATCACCCATCTCTGGTGGCTCACAAAACTGTGCAGAATTCCTGCTGCAGGGGTTCTGAGGCAGAACTCTTCTGGCCAGAATAGGTGAAGTTACCCCTGAACATTCAAAGACCTCTGGGTTCTTATTTGATAAACAAACCAAGATAGCCACAAATTTATCTGTGTGAAGAACATTAATTTGAAAAGGAATGTACACTGTAATGATGTCAGAACTATTAATCTTTCAGTATCTGGCTAAAAGTAGGCTCTTCTTTCGAAGCCTCATTGTACTTTAAAGTTTGTATCTGAAAACAAATAATAGTGAACCTGAAAATCAAAGATTATAGTTTTTGAAAGATACATTAATTCTCAACATAGTTTTCCACCTGAAGAGCTAAGTCAAGGGGAGAAAAATTCTGTTTCTTAAAGGAGGACATATATTCTCTTACAAACCAATTTGTGTTATCAGATTAAATGGAGAGTTACTGACAAAAAAAAAAAAAACCCCAGTGGCTACTACCTCAATTCTATTCAATTAAATTAGTAATTTATATATATAGGAAGTGCAGGGCCTGTAGCTTCCAAAACTAAGAAATGACATACCAGTGGCTGCCTGGACAGTTCCCATTTTCTCTCCATACATTACAGCATCAATCTTCAGCCATTTGGCCCCGTTTCTCTGACAGACATTGATTGTAGTGTAGGAATTATGAAGGACTTACTTACCCTGTCTTGGCAGAGCTAGGCTGACGATTTACCTGCTTCCAAGTTTTGTCCTTTTTGGACAGAAGTCTGTCTACAGTTGAAGCAAGGGGTTTTTCTTGCCAAGAGAAAGGTCTCTGAGGTGGTTGAAGAATAGATAGCTAGAGTCTCATAGTTAAATTTTGAGTTGTTTAGGAATCAAGAGGGTGTTCTGGATCTAAGAAGATATTTTTAAAATTATGAGGCAAGTTAGTATGAAAGCTGAGTTAGATATAGAATTTTAAACTAATGGAGATGGTTAGATAGTAGAATGCTAAAGTTAGGTGCCAAATACATATGGACTGGACATTGGGAATGTATGCTAAGCCATATAACTCTTATAATTGTGGCCTATTTATTTCTGTTGTTTTGTATTGTATTTATAGTTATAAGAAAAAGAACCATTTTTTGGACTGAAAGGGAGAGCTGTTGGGGGGAAAAAAGAAATACCTTAAACTAGAAAAAAAAAAAAGAAGGGAAGAGGATGGGGGGTTGATGGGGAGGAGGGTGGAAGGGTGGGACTGGAGGGGGGAGTAGGGAGGGGATTGTGATTGAGATGTAACTTGAAGAAATAAAAAATAAATTATTAAAAAAATTAGTGATTTAACCAATTTAGTTAAATAATCAAGTTAGTTATTATCTTTGCTTTCTTTATTAAAAAAGTATTGTTTGACAGGGCCTGTTAATGTATTTTAAGAAACTTAAAACAATATTCATTATCTTCCATACATTAAAACTCATGTTAGTAAGTTAATGTAGAGCACATGAATAACCCTGTGTATGAGTTAATGCAGTGCACATGAGTAACCCTGTACAAGCATAGCTCTACATTAACTTTTTATATATGGTTACTCTAGTGCTCTACAATAAGTCATGTAGGGACTTCTAGGGTGTGGGGTATACTTTCATGCTCAGTGATTTCTATCTCAATAGCACTAGAAGTGCTTAGAATATAGAAAAATTGACAACAGTGAACAAACATCTTAGTAGCAGAAGAATAAGAAACACTATGTGCCAGGCAGGATACCACAGATCTATAATCCCAGCAATTGACATGCTAATGCAGATGGAGGGTGGATTCAGGGCCAGTTGCAGCTACTTAGTATGCTGAAGGTCAACATCAGACATATATATTCTGTCTCAAGAAATAATAAATATAAGTCAATAAGGAGATTCTACAGGTGTTTTCATTTTGATGTGCTGGTTATTAATTGTGCTGGTTAATTTTTATGTCAATGTGACACAAGCTAGAGTCATCTGAGAGAAGGGAACCTCAACTGAAAAAAAATGCCCCTATAAGATTAGGCTGTAGTCAGACTTATAGGGCATTTTAATTTTTTTTAATTTATTTTTTATTTCGTCGAGTTACATATCAATTGCAATCCCCTCCCTACTCTCCCCTCCAATCCCACCCTCTTCCCCCTCAACCCCCCCATCTTCTACCCATTTTTTTTAGTTTAAGCTAAATCTTTTTCTCCCCAACAGCTCCCCCTTTCAGTCCAACAAATGGTTCTTTCTCTTATAACAATAAATACAATATAAAACAACAAATAATTAGGCCACAATTATGAGGGTTATATGGCTTTGCATACATTCCCAATGTCCAGTCCATACGTATTTGGCACCTGACTTTAACATTCTACTATCTAACAATCTCCATGAGTTTAATGTTCTATATCCAACTCAGCTTTCATCCTAATTTGCATCACCATTTTACAAATATCTTCTTAGATCTGTAACACCCTCTTAATTCCTAAACAACTCAAAATTTAACTATGAGACTCTAGGTATCTAGTCTTCAACGACCTCAAATACCTGAGAGGGATAAACATATCTGGTTATACAGGAAGTGCAGGGCCAGCAGCTTCCAAAACTAAGAAATGACATACCAGTGGTTGCCTTGGACAGTTCCCAATTTCTCTCCATACATTACAGCATCAATCTTCAGCCGTTTGGCCCTGTTTCTCTGACAGACATTGGTTGTAAAGCAGGAATTATGAAGGACTTGCCTACCCTGTCTTGGCAGAGCTAGGCTATCGACTTACCTGCTTCCAAGTTTTGTCCCGTTTGGACAGCATTCTGTCTACAGTTGAAGCAAGGGTTTTTCTTGCCAAGAGATAGACTTGCCAGTAATTCATCCATCTCACACTGGAGTTCTTCGATGCTCATCTTCTACTTGGAGGAGAATAGGGGTGCTGTCAGGAGCTGACATGTCTCGATATCAAAAAAAAAATCTTAAGAAAACATCTTTGAATGCCATATTCTCCAGATCTCTTGAGGTTTTTGAAGACCACCTATCTATTGTATTTGGATAAACAAATGTCGCTTGTCTCTTAGCAACTTGATTTCTGATTAGCTTCGAAAATAACTGTGATAGACTGTCCTAGTACCTAGCAAAATAACATGCTTGAATGACTATTAGTTTGCATTTCTTAATTATCCTAAACAGTTTATGACAGTTGGTAGCAAAAGGCCAAAAACTTCACATTTCATTTTTAAACATTACCTAGGTACAATACCTTAGAAAGAGTTAACCTTAATTTTGTATCAATATACAAAGATCAATACCAATGTAGCCCAATACAATCTTAATTTTACAACAATATACAAAGATCAATACCAATTTAGCCAAATATCTTAATTTTGTATCAATATACAAAGGTATATGGGCATATTCAATAACCTGTCCTTTTTTCTTGATCGTTCCTATATTATGTCTATGTCCCATTTTTTTTTTCTCAAGTCTGTTCACCCCTTCATAGGAGAGAAAGAAGGATACGGAAAAGAAAAACAGAGAATTCCCTGGGTCTAACCTCCAAAACCTATTTAACAAGATCATTTAACAGCTTGTAATCTCTCCCCCTAAATAACAAGATTATCTATAACACATCAAATGAACAAAGGGGTAAAAACACCAAAACAGCAGGAAGTCATTTTATAGGGCATTTTTATAAGTAGTGATTAATGATTAATATTTAATGTTACTATTGAAATATATTTGATAGTTACAAATATGTTGCTGGCTTTTGTTTTGTGGGTTTTTTGCTGTTTATGTTAATTGTGTTTTTTATTTCATTAATTATGGCTTTGTTTGTTAAATTATCTTGGCTATGTATATTTCTCTCTTCCATCTAAAGTATTGTTTCCACTGTGTCTCAAGGGTTAGTTTTGTGAATATGATTTTCCTTTTGGGGGGTTGCTGTTTGTATCATCATAAAAGGTTATTTATTCTTATTTTATGGCAGATAGTTTTGTCAAGTACAGTAGTCTACATTGGCAGTTGTCATAATTTAGAACTTAAGAGTACATTGATCAAACTTCTTGCTTTCAAGTTTCCATTGAGAAATCAGCAGGTACTCTGAAGGGGTATCTTTTATATGTTTTATTTTCCCTTAATCAGCATTCAGTATTCTTTGTTGTGTAAATTTAGTGCTTTAACTATGATATACAGTGGAGAGTTTCTTTGTAGTCTTGTCTATTTGATATTCTCCCTCTTGTATCTGCATTTATATATCTTTCCTGAGTTTGAGGATAGTTTCTTCTGTGATCCTTTTGAAGATCTGTTTTTTGTTTGTTTGTTTTGTTTTTTGTCATTGTCCTGGGTTTCATTTGTTTCAACTATGCTTATAATTCAAAGATCTGATATTTACATGGTGTCCGCAGATTCTTTATGTTTATTTTTTGTGCTTCATTCAAATTTTCATATTCTTTGCTGAAACCGAACTTTTAAATTATTTATTTATTTAACTCTTATTTATTTAATACTAAATTCACTTATAACAAACACCAGCAATTTCTTAACTATTAAA
>CAJQZJ010034102.1:2470560-2488320 GCA_907164525.1 Lophiomys imhausi | reverse complement strand
ATATATTCACTAAATCTAACTTATATTAATCTATCAGCCCCTTCACTTTGCTTGTATTACCAATTCCTCTTCTACTTAAAAGGGTTTTCTTTGGTTTTTCTGCTTGGATTAATGAGTTTTTTGATTCCATCTTCATTTCAGCTTGAGTTTTCTTCAATATTTCTATCCCGTTATTGAATTCTGTTTTCAAATCATACATTACCTTTCTCATTTTATTCAGCCTTGTTTTTGTATTTTCTTGGGCATCATTCAGGTGTTATTATCTTAAATTTCATTCTCTGCAGTTATTGTTTATTGAGCTGGCTGTTTCTTTGTGTCTTCTTTAAACTCTCTTTATTTTTTTAAAGTTTATCCTCTTCCTTCCTTCCTTCCTTCCTTCCTTCCTTCCTGTCTTTCTTCCTTCCTTCCTTCCTTCCTTCCTTCCTTCCTTCCTTTCTTTCTTTCTTTCTTTCTTTCTTTCTTTCTTTCTTTCTTTCTGTTCTGTATCCTTAGGTTCACCTAAGTAATACTCAATGGTAAATTTATGTAGCACTGGTAGGTTTGTGAGGAGACATACTGTCTTTTTAAAAAAATATTTATTACTTCAGGTTACATCTCCATCACAGTGTCCTCTTTCTGCCCCTCCCAATGCCGCCCTCCCACCCTCTACCCCCTATCCCTTCCATCTCACTCCTCTGGAGTGGAGTGTCCCTACTGCAGTCCCCTGCCCCATTTCAGCAGTCATATGAGGACCAAGAGCCTCCTCATACACTGGGGGCCTACAAGGAACCACCACTAGGGAAAAGTGTCTCATTGACAGGAAAAAAAAAGTCTATATTTATGTTCCCTTTGGTGCATTTATTGTAGTATACTTATCCTGTACTATATGGCTAAAATCCGACTATAAGTGAATAGATGCCATGTGCATCCTTCTGGGTCTGGGTTTGCTCACTCAGGATGAGCTTCTCTAGTTCTATCCATTTGGCTGCAAATTGCATAATTTCCTTGTTTCTGATAGCTGAGTAGTATTCCATTGTGTAGATGTACCACAGTTTTTTAAATCCATTCTTTGGTTGAGGGACATCTGGGTTGTTTTCAGTTTCTAGCTATTACAAATATGGCTGCTATGAACATAGCTGAGGAAACTTCCTTTTGATTCAGTGAGGAATCATTTGGATGTATACCCAGAAGTGGTATGGCTGGGTCCCCAAGGCAGAGCTATTTCAAGTTGTCTATGATATTGCCAGACTGACCTCCATAGTGGCTGCACAATTTTGCACTCCTACCAGCAATGGAGGAGAGTTCCCCTTTCTCCACACCCTTGCCAGCATGTGCTGTCATATGAGCTTTTGTGCTTAGCCATTGTGACAGGTATGAGATGGAATCTCAGAGTCCTCTTTAGTTGCATTTCTCTGATGATTAAGGATGCTGAGCATTTCTTCAAGTGTCTCTCGGCCATTAGGGATTCCTCCTTTGTGAATTCTCTGTTTAGCTCTGTTCCCCATTTTTTGATTGGATTATTTGGTTTCTTGGCATTTAATTTCTTGAGTTCTTTGTAAGTTATGGATATTATCTCTCTGTCAGATGTGGGGTTGGTGAAGATTTTTTCACAATCTGTAGGCTGCTGTTTTGTTCGAATGACAGTGTCTTTTGCCTTACAGAAGCTTTTCAGTTTCATAAGGTCCCATTTATTGATTGCTGGTCTTAGATCCTGAGCTGTTGGTGTTCTCTTCAGGAAGTTGTCTCCTGTGCCCATGATGAGTTCCAGGGTTTTCTCCACTTTCTCTTATATTAGATTTAGTGTATCTGGCCTTATGTTAAGGTCTTTGATCTACTTGGACTTAAGTTTTGTACAAGGCAATAAGTATGGGTATAATTTCATTCTTTTATATATGGACATCCAGTTGGACCAGCACCATTTGTTGAAGATGCTGTCCTTTTTCCATTATACGGTTTTGGCTTCTTTGTCAAAAATTCAGTGACCATAGGTATGTGGGTTCATTTCTGGGTCTTCAATTTGATTCCATTGATCCACTGGTCTGTTTCTATACCAGTACCATGCTGTTTTTATTACTGTTGCTCTGTAGTACAGCTTGAAATCTGGGATGGTGATTTTCTTGATGAATTCCACCTCTCCCAGCTAGATCAATATCAGGTTAACAGATTAAATAGCCTTATAACCCCTAAGGAAATAGAAACAGTCACTAAAACTCTCTCAACCAAAAAAAGGCCATGCCAGATGGTTTCAGCACAGAATTCTACCAGACCTTCAAAGAAGATACTCTTCAAACTTTTCCACAAATAGAATCAGAAAGAACACTGGCAAACTCGTTCTATGAGGCAACAGTCACCCTGATTCCTAAACCACACAAAGACCCAACAAAGAGAACTTTGGACCAATCTCCCTCATGAAAATACACGCAAAAGTACTTAATAAAATACTGGCAAACTGAATTCAAGAACACAAGCAAAGGCAATGGAGAATACCATTCGAGATCTCCAAGCCAAAGTGGCTCAACTTGAACAGGAAAGAGACAAGGCAACAAGCAAATTGGAGCAGGAAATGTATAAAACAAATAAAATGTTTCAAGATTTGAAATTGGAAGTAGAAGCAATAAACAAAACACAGTCAGAAATAAGAGTGAAAGTAGAGAATCAAGGGAAGAGAACAGGAACTACAGACATGATTATCAAGAATAGGATACAAGATATGGAAGACATGATCTCAGGCATGGAATATTCAATAGAAGAAATCAGTACAACAACCAAAGAAAATGAGAAAGCTAAAAAAGTTCTCACCCATAACATCCAAGAAATCAAGGACTCAATGAAAAGATGGAACCTAAGAATTATAGGCATAGAGGAAAGAGAAGACTCCCGACACCAAGGTCCAGGAAACATCTTCAACAAAATCATAGAACAAAACTTCCCAAACCTAAAGAAAGATGCCAATAAAATTCCAAGAGGCTTACAGAACACCAAACAGATTAGATCAGAAAAGAAATTCCTCTCGCCACATAATAATTGAAACTCCAAATGTACAGAACAAAGAATATTAAAAGCTGTAAGAGAAAAAGGTCAAGTAACATATAATTGCAGACCCATCAGAATTTCACCTGACTTCTCCTCAGAAACTTTAAAAGTCAGAAGGGCCTGGACAGATATCCTACAAGCTCTTAAAGAACATAGTGCCCAGCCAGACTACTATACCCAGCAAAACTCTCTATCAGCATAGATGGAGAAAACAAGATATTCCATGACAAAAATCGAATTTCAACAGTATCTGCCCACAAATCCAGCCCTACAGAAGATCCTAGAAGGACAATTCCAACCCAGAGAAGATAACTACACCCAAGACAACAGAGGAAACAAAACTCCAGTGCAGCTAAAGCAAACGAAACACACAACCACCACCTATACCAAAATAATAGGAAATAGCAACCTCTGTTCACTAATATCCATAAACATCTATGGACTCAACTCCCTATAAAAAGACACAGGCTTACAGATTTGATCCGTAAATTAGACCCATCATTTTGCTGCATACTAGAAATGCATCTCACTAACAAAGATAGATGCTACCTCAGAGTAAAGGGCTGGGAAAAGGTTTTCCAAGCAAATGGACCCAGGAAGACAGCTGGAGTAGCCATCTTAATATCAAACAAAATAGACTTCCAACTGGAGTTAATGAAAAAAGATAGAGAAGGGCATTACATACTCATTAAAGGAAATATTCATCAAGAACACATCTCAATATTGAATATCTATCCCTCAAATACAAAGGCACCTACATTTGTAAAAATATCTCTTCTAAAGCTTAAATCACACATTGGTCCCCACACATTAGTAGTGGGAGATTTCAACACCTCACTCACAACAATGGATAGGTCATCAAGGCAGAAATAATGAGACTAACAGAGGTCGTGAACTAAATGGATCTAACAGACATCTATAGAACGTTTCACCCAAGCACAGAAGAATACACCTTCTTCTCAGCCCTGCATGGAACCGTCTCCAAAATCTACCATATAGATGGACACAAAGCAAGCCTCAACAGATACAAGAAAATTGAAATAACCCCTTGTATCTTATCAGACCACCATGGAATAAAGCTGGATTTCAACAACAACAGAAATCCTACTTTGAACAACTCTTCACTGTGTGACTACTGGGTCAGGGAAAAAAATAAGGAAATCAAAGACTTCTTAAAATCCAACGAAAATGAAGGCACAACATACCCAAACCTATGGGACACATTGAAAGCTGTGCTATGAGGATTGTTCATAGCATTAAGCACCTTTAAAAAGAAAATTGTGACAGCTCACATCAAAAGTATGATACACCATGATCAAGTAGGCTTCATCCCGGGAATGCAGGGATGGTTCAACATACAAAAATCTATCAATGTAATTCCCCTTATAAACAAGTTGAAAGAAAATAAAAACCACATGATAATCTTTCTTGAAACTAAAAAAGCATTTGATAAAATCCAACATCCCTTCTTGCTAAAAGTCCTAGAAAGAAAGGGCATATAAGGACCATACCTTGAAATAATAAAGGTGACATACAGCAAGCCAGTGGCCAACATCAAATTAAATGGAGAGAAACTTGAAGCATTTCCTCTAAACTTAGGGACAAGACAAGGATGTCCACTTTCGCCATATCTCTTTGACAAATTACTTGAAATTCTTGCTAGAGCAATAAGACAGCTAAAGGATATCAAGGGAATACAAATTGGAAATGAAGAAGTCAAATTATCCCGATTTTCAGACAATATGATAGTATACATAGCGACCCCAAAAATTCTACCGGAGAACTCTTACAGCCAATAAACACCTTCAGCAAGGTGGCTGGATACAAAATTAATTCAAAAAAGTCAGAAGCCCTTCTTTATACAACAAATAAATGGGCTGAGAAAAAGTTTAGGGAAACAACACCCTTCATAATAGCCACAAATAATATAAAATACCTGGGGGTAACTCTAACCAAGCAAGTGAAAGACCTTTATGACAAGAACTTCAAGGCCTTATGATACATTCTCAGTGGTAGTGATGCTGACCTTCCACCTAGACTTCAAGAACATTTATATTAGAAGGCTAGAAGATATAAAGCAGCAACTATTGTGAGGCACTTTTAATAAAAAAGAATTCAGGAAGTATACATTTTCTTGTCTGTTGTACAGTGTCAAGAAATGAGGAAAGAAATTGAAGAGGCCATCAGAAGATGGAAAGATCTCCCATGCTCATGGATAGGTAGGATCAACATAATAAAAATGGGCATCCTACCAAAAGCTATATACAGATTCAATGCAATGCCTATCAAAATACCAAGAGAATTCTTTATAGACCTGGAAATAGCAATTCTCAACTTCATATGGAATAACAAAATACCCTTAATTGCTAAATCAATCCTATACATTAAAAAAGAGACATACTGTCTGATCTTTCACATTGTTTGTATTTTTGTGGTTAAACTTGGGTATGCGGATTTATTTTGTTAGTTTTCAGTGTGATGTAGACATAATATGCTGGGACATAGACATAGCATTCCCAAAGTTTAAATGGGAATCTTGACCCTGAAGTTTGGATGTGATATAGGAGGGACTCTGCTGGAAGGCAGGGTTGTAGGTTATAAGAGCATAGACTTGGCCAGTGCACTGATTGGAAACCTGGACTAGATCTTGCAATTGTAAGCGGGAGTTCTAGCAGACTTACCAGGGTAGCCCTGGTACACAAGGTGTGCAAGACCTGGCTTAGCTGAAAGGATGATTGCATTCAAGAGGGATTCACCAGTCTGGGCCCTAGAGCAAAATATGCAATACTGCCTAGACTGAGAGATTATTTGGAATACTGAGGACAGTAATTTTATTTTAAGAGACATTTATGCCTATTTTAGAATTACCTTGGTATTTACAGAGGGAATAAGAATGATAAAAAGTGGCAAAATGAGAAAAAAATCGTATTATAAATTATGTAAATAGAAAAAATAAAAGGATATGTGTTTTGAACCTCCACCTACTTCATAGCTCATCATTTCTTGATGTCCTTTGCCAAGCTATATGCTCAACGAAATCTGATGATCTATAAAGCCTCATTACATCCTCAGTCTATTAGTCTCCTCAATGGCCTGTGCCACAGGAATGAGTTTGGAAATCCAGAGCTTTGTAAATCATTTTTCTGAGTATCCTCATTTCTTGACACTGTACAACAGACAAGAAAATGTATACTTCCTGAATTCTTTTTTATTAAAAGTGCCTCACAATAGTTGCTGCTTTATATCTTCTAGCCTTCTAATCTAAATGTTCTTGAAGTCTAGGTGGAAGGTCAGCATCACTACCACTGAGAATGTGTCATAAAATATAAATGCAGTGGTCCTATTTAGGGTAGACAGAATTTTGAGGGATCAGCAATCTGTTAATAGAAGTCCTCTGTGTGACTCCTCTGTGTGACTATGTCTTTTTGATGAGGGATATAATGGGTGTTTGTTGAGATTTAGAAAAAGCGGGTCATGAAACTTGACTAAAATCTATTTGAATGTCTCTGTTTAACTCAACAATGACCAGGTTCCTTCCCTTGACAAATATAAGGAATAACTTAAGGTAACAGTCCCATGTCATCACTGTCAGCCTTTTCCACTTGTGTTGGTTTCTTAAAATGAGCACTTTGGTGACTTTATTCTAAAGTATACTCAAGGGTGCCTCATTTGACTTCTTGACTCTTTTTTATTAGTTGTTCTTCAGACATTGCTTTTTCATCCCTTCTCAAGGCATCACTGATCCCTTAAACAATGATCTGTAAGAATAATTACTTTATCTTTCTGAACTTTCCCAGTTCTTAAATACTTGTAATATTATTGTCCTTAACTTCCCTTTGTACCTGTGGAACATGGTATGACCATTTAAGACTTTAGGGAGCCAAGCTTGGTGGCACAGTCCTGTAATCCAATCTATTGGGATTGAGGCTGAAATTGAAGAGTCACAATTTCAAGGCTTCTTTGGGCTATAGAAACAAGTTCAGAGCCAGCCTGGGCAGCTTCGTATGATACCATATCAAACAAACAAGGAAGCAAATAAACAATCAAACATAGCTGTTAGCTTCCCTGAAGAGATGGGTTCAATTCCCACCCTTGAGCTGATAGCTTTTTTAAAGAAAGATATAAATTCTCTGTAGATTTCTGTCAACAGTGATGAGACATCCAAACTATAGCCTCATCAATGTCAGGTTCCTGAAGTTCATATCCTGATCAGAATTTCTATTGATTTCTAACATTTCCTTTCCCTTTCATGCTGTTTCATATCAGAGACCGGTGATTTTTAAAAATACCAAGATATGTTATAAAGTACTGCTTTGAAGTTGTACAGACCTTGTTTTTGTTCTTTCATATAATCTCTCTCTTTATCTGTCTGCTTCCTTCTTTTTGTCCCTTCCTCTTCTCTCTCCCTTTTATCTGTGCATGTCTGTATGTACATGTATGTTTTTAAATGTCACATCTACAGTCCCTAATATAAAATATGTGATTGTACATTCATTGAACCTAAATGTAAAGGGAAAGCCAGTGTAACTTTCTGGAGTCTAGTACTGCCCTTGTGAGGACTAGTGAAGAATAATGGTGCTCTCGTTGATAATGTAGGGGCTTTTGCAAGCTTTGTTCTTCCATGTCATGTTGCCACCCACCTACCTCCTCTTTCTCGAAAGAACTTAAAGATAACAAGATGCCACTGCGAAGGGGAACATAGTATTTATGTTGTATAAAGGTAGTCCTGGCAGCCCTGAGAAGCTGAACTAAACTGAAATGAAGTAAAAGGCCACATAGAAGACCATTTTTATTCTTGGCAAGACAGCATGAGTCGAGGCATTGACAATTACTATAGATAGATAACCAGAGAGCAGAGCAAGATTAAGGAACAGATGGTGTCAGTAATCAGATATAAGGACAAAAGATTTCATTCATTCTTGCTATGACTGTATTAGGTGACCACATGACTTTAAGACTTTTCTATTTAATCCCACAAAAAAAGTGTATCTATGAAAGGAGATCCATTGCACCAACATTTGGTCTTTTCTGTTTCTTCTGGCTTATAAACCTGACACTATGCTGACCCACAACCAGTTTTTTTTTCCCCTAATTGTCAAGTAATCATACATAAATCTTATATTTAAAGAAGCCATTTGATTTTTCTCTCTCATAAGAAGTGTTCTGACAATGTTTTAAGACCTTTGTGTGAAACCTAGTTTTTTTAATCATAGTAGTTATTTGTTTTCATTCTTCCCTAGACATTCTCAGCTATAAATTTTCAATGCAATCCATGCTATTTGGAGATGATTTTAACTTTTCCCTCTTTGGGGGGGGGGGCATTTTTGTCTCAGTCAAGAAGCATTCAAATTTGGATTATTAAATATTTGAGTTCCTAGTTTCCACATTGAACCATTTAGTGCTTTCCAAATCTTTGTAAATAGAAAATTTCTCCCATATATATGATGTTCTACACCTGGGTTCTAACTTATGTGTATACAAAGGCCTGCTGTGTCCAGGTTGAACAGAGGCACTCTTGGCAGCTATTGTTAGCCTTCCTGGTTGGATGGGAAGGTGTACAGGAAACCCACAACTCCAAAACCCAGGAACGACACAGCTCTGAGATGGGATGGTATCCCAAGGGGAAGGGTATGCTGAGACACGGGAGCCCAGGAACCACACAGCTCTGAGAGAAGGCCTCCTCGGCAGGGACATTGCAGCTCACAGTGGAGGGTTTTCCCATGCCCAGCTGAGCTGAGGAGCCTTGGATCTTGCGCCCCTCTCCTTCTCCAACCTTTGCAGCTCACAGGGGAGGGTTTCCCCAACCCCAGTTGGACTGAGGAGCTTTGGCACTGGAGCCTTGCTCCTTCTTTGCTTCTTCTCTTCTAGGCTTCTTGGCCAGGCAGCAAGTCTCTTAAAAGAGATTTATTGGAGGGATGAATCCAGGAGTGGATGGGATGTCAGTCCCATGGGATGACAGCAGAGAGCTGCGCGAGCACAGCCTTTATATAAAATTTTTGAGAAGGCAGAGCTTTCTAGGGCAGAGAATTCCAAAGTGAGGATTGGTGGGATTTCAGATCCTGAGCTTGAGGGAGCTTAGGGATTGGTGGGTTTTTGTTCAGACTTTTCACCTAAAATTAGCATAAATATGGGAGGGGGTCCCACTGGGGGACTGGAGATTACCTTTGTGACAGTTAGAGGCTGAAACTGCCATTCTAACAGAGAGGTGTTGGGGAGGGACCTATTAACTCCTGCCTTAGGGGGTTTACACAAACTTGAACTCTAAGATAAACAAAATAACTTTACTTAACTAAACTATGAATTTATACTATGAATTTAAGTTATGAATTACCACAGAGATGGCAACTGAGCTCATAGACTAGCTCCAGCTGGATATACCTCCCTTCTCCTGAGTTCCTTGTCATCAACAGCCATACTGAAGGCTCAGGTGCCGCTGGCCCCAGCTTCCCAATTTTTTTCAGGCATCTGATCTCAGGTCCCAGTGATGTGGAGATTTAATCTCAATCACTCTGGAGTCCTGAGGTGTTGCTGTCCTAAGGTATAGAGGAGCAACAGCACAGCCTGAAGATCCAAGCATCCCTTTCAGAGACCGCAGGAAAGCTACAACACCCAGGGAGAGCTATGAACAGGAGAGGAGATACAGAACTGAAGAGGGGGGCACCCAGGGAAAGATGTAGGGAGCTGGACAATTTCCTGAAAAGTATACAAACTTTAAAAGTATACAAGTTAATAAAGGGACTCCTGTGAATAGTCTCCAGTTTTGATTGATTATAAGATCCCCCAGGGACTTCTGAGGTATGCTAGGAGGAGCATATGTAAAAGTTTTTGACTTCTGACCACAAGAAGTACTTCATAATATGTCTGGTGGAGTATGACTATGGAAGTGTATCACTTTTAAAGTGAGTAGTTTGTATTGTTATAGATGTTCTTGCTGATGAGAACTTGATGTAATGCCTGGTGTGGTGTTCATCTAACAACTATTATTCTCTGATGAATGTTATTCTCTGTTTAAACCTTCAGAAATGCATCTTCTGTAGACACCGGGTTAAGAAGATTTCTGGAGCCTGCATCCAATGTTCATATGGCCGATGCCCAGCTTCATTCCATGTCACATGTGCCCATGCTGCTGGGGTACTCATGGAGCCTGATGACTGGCCTTATGTGGTAAACATCACATGCTTCAGACATAGAGTCACATCAAATGTGGTAAGACCCACTCTCCCACTTGCTGTCACTTTATATGAATTCCTTCCTGGACCCTTCACCGAACTATAATACCATGTCTGTGTTGACTAGGGATGTTATTTACACATAGTTTCACATAACTTTTCAGTTTCTGGTATGCTCTAAACACAATATTTAGTAAGTTGAGTGACTGCACTAATGAATGAGTCAAACTGTATCCATTCTAGTTTTGGATCTGTGTACAGGGTATCTGAATAGTTGTATACAAATTGGGCAGTTCATGTGTTCAGGGTGTCAGAAGATCACTTGAAGTAGAGAGAGCAATGTGAAAAGTCCTATTTAAAATTTGCAAGGTATTCTCCATGCAACTATACATACATAGTTAGTCTCTCCTGGAAAAAAAACAAAAAAACAAAAAACAAATAGCAGCAATGTTGTAAAGGGAGTGGGAAAATGACCAGGAAATATTGATTCTTACTAATGTGGAATAACTTGGGCCCAACATGGAAGCCCTGGAAATTAAAATTATAAAGAGCAGTTTGCCCCACCAGCACATTTGTTTATTTTCCGTAAGACTGAAGTTCCTCTTAGAAAATAGAATTTGTACCGAGATAACATGAATTTAACTGTAATTTAATTAATCTCCCCTTGGTTAATGAAATCATTCCCCTGACTCAAGCTTTAAAAGATTAGGGCAGTATAGAGATCTGTGTCCTTACATGCTTTTCCTGTCTCTTATAAACTTTTAAATAGAATGTCTTCTACAATTCGACAACTTCATACATGTAAATGATGTATCTTTATTGTATGCACCTCCTAATGACTTTTTATGAGCAGATGCCAAATTGTCTATATTTACTTGAGGAACTATCTTATCCACAAAACAGTTTTCCAGCTTTTTGTAGTGATTCCATCACTTTCCACTAGTGTCTTGAGACATATTTGCCGTTTGTGACTTGGACTATGTGGATGTGTGAGAACGCTCAAATGTAGAAACTGATGTTACAAACTCTATTTTACAGTTATTTTCCATTATTTCAAATTACAGGTTGCATAGAGTGCACCCATGCCTTTTTTTCTAGTATCCTTAGTTGATATCCATTAGCCCAAAAAAAAAATGTATTCAGTAGCAAACACATTTAAAAAACTAAAAGTTTAGTAATAATATATTGCAGTACTGTGACACCTTGCAGTTTACAGCCAGGAGCCAATAATGTTGCCTTATTAAAGGATCCTGCATGTATATTGGGACATAGAAAGGTTCTAAACTCTAAAGCCACAGTGATTGTTGTTCATTCTTAGAATCTGCCAGTAAAAACTGATAATTATGAAAAAAGTGAAAGTTACGTACTAAAATTTCCTTTGCTTTTACTATTGCTAGTGCTACAATCTTATATGCATAACATATTTTTGCTTTAAGAATAATAAACCTATCAAAAGGCCAAAACTTCACATTGCATTTTTCAGCATTATATAAGTACAATACCTTGAAAAAGAATTAACCTTAATTTTGTATCAGTATACAAAGATCTATACCAATTTAGCCAAATATAATCTTAACTTTGTATCAACATATAAAGATATAAGAGCATATTCAGTAGTCTATCCTTTTTTTTAATCATTCCTATATCATGTCTATATCCTTTTTTTTTCTTTTCAAGTCTTCTCCCCCTCCAACATAGGAGAGAAAGAAGAATAAAGAAAAGAAAAAAAGAGAAATCCCAGGGTCTAACTTCCTACACCTTGTTTAACAAGACCATTTAACAACTTGTAACCAATCCCCCTAAATAACAACAACCATCTATAACCCATCAAATGACTGAAAAAAAAATCACCCACCCCATCTTCTGGGAACAGGATGTTGTTCTCTTAAAATTGCTTTCTGCTGATTTGGGATGTAGAAAACCTGTTTGGGGGCCCAAATAAGAATGGAAAAATTGTTAAGCTAGTTAATAGTAGCATTTGTTGTCCGATCTTTTTTGTGCTCGGCTATTTAAATGTCCTAAGAAGTTTGTAGTCAGAAGCTGAACTGAGAAGAAACTGAGTGAGAAAGTTCAGACCTTTACTGAAGTCCTGGCTGGAACAGTCTTTGGGGCTGAACCATCTTAGTTAGTGATTTTGAATTTGTTCTGGATGTTGACTTTTTAGGAAACAGCTATTGAGGCAGTCTGCGAGACTGGATCATCTGGGCTACTTGTCTTGTTTGGTGTCTGCTCCCTTTTCTTCAGAAGTTTCATTTGTCCATTTGTCCCTGGACTCCTTAGATGTATGCTTTTAATATCCTGGAAAGATAAGAAGAGAACCTTGCCCTAATCCTAACTCTGGGGTGCTACTTTTTTGGCAGGTAATAGCTTTCCTAGGGCTAATTGGGTTTTTTGACAATATAAAAAGTTTTATCTTTAAATTGAGATTTTAAAAAAATTCTTTAATATTTTGGAACTAAACGTACCTTTAAGGGCATATATTTTGAGCTCACAAAGGATAATTCACTTTGAATTTCAGCATGCCTTTTGAAAGCAGCTCTTAAACTTAAATCATTGTAAATCCTATGTGCCAGCCTCTGCCTCTCAAGTGTTAGTTTCAAAGGTGTGTGCCTCCCAGTTGTTGGGATTAAATATGTGAACCACCACACTGGATCTGAGTTTTTCTCTTGGCCTTTTGATAGCAGCTGTCGCAAACTGTTTATGATAATTAAGAAATGCAAACTTACAGTTATTCAAACTTGTCATTTTGTTATGTGCTAGCATAGTGTATCATAGATGTTTTTCTAAGTTAACCAGAAATCAAGTCACTAAGAGACAAGCAACATTTGATTATCCAAATATACGGAGACAGATAGGTAGTCTTCAAAAACCTCAAGAGATCTGTAGAATATGACATTCAAAGATAATTTAAGATTTTTTGATACTGAGACCTGTCAGCTCCTGACAGCACACCCCATTCTACTCCAAGTAGATGATAAGCATTGAAGAATCTCCACTTGGGGATGGCTGTATTAGTGGAAAGCTTGTCAATGGGCAAGAGAAATCATTTGCTTCAGCTATAGATAGAATGCTGTCCAAAAAGGACAAAACTTTGAAGCAGGTGAGTTGACAGCCTAACTGCCAAGACAGGGTGGGGAAGTCCTTCATAATTACTGCTTTATAATTAACTTCTGTCAGAGATACCAGGTCAAAGTCTGAAAGTCCTCCAATTAATTAAGAGAAATTGGGGACAGTCTAGGCAGCCAATAGTCATTTCTTAGTTTTGGAAGCTGCTGGCTCTATACTTCCTGTATATTCAGATATATTTATCCTTTGCAGATCTCTGATGTGCTTGAAGACTAGATAGTTATAGTCTCACAGTTAAATTTTAAGTTGTTTAGGAACTAAAAGGATGTTCTAGATCTAATAAGATGTTTTTAAGTTGGTAATGCAAGTTAGGATGGAAACTGAGTTAGGTATAGAACTTTAAACTCATTGAGATAGATAGATAATAGAATATTGATATCAGTTGCCAAATATGTATGGACTGGACATTGGGAATGTGTGTTATACCATACAATTTTCATAATTGTGACTTAATTGTTCTTATTGTTTTGTATTGCATTTATTGTTATAAGAAAAAGATCCTTTTTTCAGACTAAAACGTGAAGCTGTTGGGGGGGGAAAATATACACCTTAAATTAAAAAAAAGATAGGAGGGTGAGGGGGAAGTGAGTAGGAGGGTGGGACCAGGAGGGGAAAGAGGGGAGGGGACTATGATTAAGATATAACTTGAAGAAATAAATAAATGTTGGGGGGAAAAATAAACCTAACTTCAGAGGGGTTCAGTTCCATGTACAAGCAGACGTAGTCATAAATGCAGGTAATTCTTCAGCCTATGTATGTACTCTAATATTTGTTGAATCCCTAACTCCAAACTTAAGTAGAGCTAGTAGCATGTATCTGAAGTTTTTCTTGGGACTATATACCCCATGTTAATACTGCACTGCTCTGTGGCTACTGGTAATTTTATTGAGATTGGATTAAAGAGCTCCAGGGAGTCTGCCTCCTCCTGACTCTGGTGTGTGACTTCATAAGGCTTAGATTGCTCACCATTTTACAAAAGATGGTGAAAAAGAAAACAGAAAACTTTTTTTTTTACTTTTCTCTGTTTAATTTTTATTAAAATATTTTTATGTTTATTTATTCAGGTTATATCTCCATCACAGTACCCTCTTTCAACCCCTCCCAGTCCCACCCTACCACCCTCTACCCCCATCACTTCCATCCCACTCCTCCAGAATGGAGTGTCCCTACATATCAGTCCCCCACCCCAGTTCAGTAGTCATTTAAGGACCAAGATCCTCCTATATACACTGGGGGCCTACAAGGCAGCCCCACTAGGGTAAAGTGTCTCATTGACAGGTAACAAAGTCTATGTTCCTGTTCCAGTGTCCCTTTGGTGCATTGGCTGTAGTATAGTTATCCTGTACTATATGGCTAAAATCTAGTTATAAGTGAATAGATGCCATGCGTATCTGTCTAAGTCTGGGTGAGCTCACTCAGGATGAGCTTCTCTAGTTCCATCCATTTGGCTGCAAATTGCATGATTTCATTGTTTCTGATGGCTGAGTAGTATTCCATTGTGTAGATGTACCACAGTTTTTTTTATCCATTCTTTGGTTGAAGGACATCTGGATTGTTGCCAATTTCTAGCTATTACAAATAAGGCTGCTATGAACATAGATGAGGAAATGTCCTTGTGGTTTGGTGAGGAATCATTTGGATGTATACCCAGAAGTTGTACGGATAGGTCTTGGGGTAGAGCTATTCCAAGTTTTCTAAGATATTACCAGACTGATTTCCATAGTGGTTGCACAAGCCTGCACTCCCACTAGCAGTGGAAGAGTGTCCCCCTTTCTCCACAGCCTCGCCAGCATGTACTGTCATTTGAGTTTTTGATCTTAGCCATTGTGACAGGTGAAACTCTAAAGCTTCTGTAAGGCAAAAGACACTGTCATTCGAACAAAACAGCAACCTACAGATTGGAAAAAAATCTTCACCAACCCCACCTCTGACAGAGGGCTAATATCCAAAATTTACAAAGAACTCCTTTTAAAAAAAAATTTATTTATTACTTCAGGTTACATCTCCATCACGGTGTCCTCTTTCCACCCCTCCCAGTCCCACCCTCCTACCCTCTACCCCCTATCCATTCCATCCAACTCCTCTGGAGTGAAGTGTCCCAACATAACAGTCCCCCACCCCACAAATAGGAAACAGAGCTAAACAGAGAATTCACAAAAGAGGAATCCCTAATGGCTAAGAGACACTTGAAGATGTGCTCAACATCCTTAATCATCAGAGAAATGCAGTTCAAGATGACTCTGAGATTCCATCTCACACCTGTCAGAATGTCTAAGATCAAAACCAGAAAACTTTTAAGGTAGTTTAGAAACTACTGTCCCACAGATCCACTTTATGTGTTGTATGTTTGATAAAGAGAATATCATATAGTTTAAATATTATATGGAATTCTGGCTATTTCCTTATAAAGCATGAATGAATGAATGAATGAATGAATGAATGAATGAATGAATGAATTGTAGGGTTTGTAATTACTTCTGGCCCTCTACAGGTAACTCTAGGTTTTTGAAATGTAGTCCTGGTAGCTATTACTTACCCATTCTTCAATTAGACTTCAGTGTGGATTCTTCCTCCAAAATTTGGAAATTAGAATGATTGTGGTGGTTTAAATGAGAATTACTCCCAGAGACTCATATATACATGTATGCTTGGTCTCCAGTGCGTGGATCTGTTTGTGAAGGATTAGAAAGTGTGGGATTTTGGAGGAAGTGTATCACTATGAAAGGGCTTTGAAGTTTCAAAAAGCCCATGTCCTCCCTAGTTAGCTCTGCCTCTCTTTCCCTCTTTCTCTCTGACCTCATGTTTATGGATCCATTATAAGCTCTCAGCTGTTGCTGTAGCAACATGTGCTTGCCTGTTGCCATAATCCTCAGCATGATGGACATGGAATCTAACCCTCTGGAACCATGAGCCCCCAGATTAAATGCTTTCTTTTATAACTACCTTGCTTGTGATGCATTTTAACAGCAGTAGGAAAGTAACTATGGAATCTGGTGTCAACTTCTGTTAAAATTGCCTCTCCTGAAGTACATGGTCCTTTTCAAATATAACTGTTCAATTCAACCAGCCTTTTCTTCATGATGATGATGAATGACAGAGGACATGCTCTTAAAGCAGAAACTGTAGTTTGTCTGTTTTCATCCATCCCTTGACTCTCTCAATGAGCTAAATGATAGCGATGAAAACCATAAAATAAAATTTGTCCTGTCTCCTGAACTGGTTGTTTTCTATAACAAAATGTGTACAATTAGGGTGAAATGAGATATAAATCTATGACTACTTCAATGGGGTATCCATTTTCATTACCAGGTTTCTTCTTCTTTTATTTTTCAGTTATCCCCACCATTTGCTTAATATATTTAAAGGAATAATGTTAAGACAAATTCTGTGTGTTTAGTGTCTTAAATTATTTTAACTATAGAACCTTATTTAACATTATTGAGTTTGGTATATCTTTTAGTTACAGTTTTATTTCTTTGAAGAGACACCATGACCAAGGGAATTTATTAAATAAAGCATTTAATAGGATGTGCTTACAATTTCAGAGGGATTTTTTTTTTTTTCAATAAACAGCCTGGTTAGTCTCATCACAGAAGTACCCCAGTCACTGATACCAACTTCGGTCTTAGTTGCTGTTCTATTGCAGTGAAGAGATACCATAACAAAGGTAAATTATATAAGAAAACATTTAATTTGTGGCCTACTTACAGTTTAAGAGGGTTAGCCCATGATTATCATGGTGAAAACATGGCAGCATGGTGCTGGAGCATTAGCTGAGAGCTTATGACTGATCCTCAGGCAGCAGCAGAAGGAGACAGGGAGAGAGACAGAGACTGGGCATGACATGGGCTTTTGAAAGCTCCAAGCCCACTCCCAGTGACATACCTTCTCTAGCACGACCACACCACCTAATCCTTGGCAAACAGTTCCCAGTTTCACTAACTGGGAACCCAAAATTCAATATGAGCCTACGGGCCATTCTTACTTATATCACCAGACTTTCTATTTTTATTTCCTCTCACATACTCCAGAACATGGGTGTGCAACCTTGGCAACTCTGGGCTACATGAGAAAAAGAATTGTCATAGTCCACCAAAAAAAAAAAGCTGATGAGAAACTAGTCTGTTATAAGATTCATATATGATTCTAATTATGCAAGGCCCTTTTACAGTCTTCTAAAATTGTCTAATAGGTCCAAAGTTTGTAATTACTAATAAGAAATTGAGTATATCTGAGTAATAAAATTTTATTGATTCATTAATGTTATTAAAACATAATTGCATCACTTCCCTCACTTTCCTTTCCTCCCTTCAACCATTCCTATCCCTTTCTCCCTTTAACCCCTCCCTGACAAATAGATAACCCCTAACTCTTTACTCTTGGTGTGTGTGTGTGTGGTGTGTGTGTGTGTGTGTGTGTGTGTGTGTGTGTGTGTGTGTGTGTGTGTGTGTGT
>CAJQZJ010034102.1:2457800-2470550 GCA_907164525.1 Lophiomys imhausi | reverse complement strand
TGTGTGTGTGTGTGTGTGTGTGTGTGTGTGTGTGTGTGTGTGTGTGTAAAATACACTAAGTCCATTTAGTATTAATAGTGTGTATTTGATTTCAGGACTGACCACTTGGTATTTGATAACCAATTAGGGGCTCATCCTGGAAAAGGTTAATTCTCCCTTCCTCAGAAGTCATTAGTTACTGTAGTTCTTTGCTATGGGGAGGGACCTGAGAGATTTTTTTTCTTTTCCACATTAGCATGTCTGTTGATATTGCACTTCTTTTTGGCCTTATTTAGGAACCCACATAGATTTCCTGTCATATCTAGTAGACACAATCTCATAGCAGATTTCCTGATCCTCAGGCTATTACAATCTTTCACTCCCTTCTTCTCTAATGTTCCCTAAGGTACAGGAGTTATATTGCAAATATATTAATTGAAGCTGAATACTACATGATCAGTTGATGTCTACATTTTGACTCGTTATAGTGGTCTCCATCTGCTGCTAAGAGAAGGTTATTTGATGAGAGTACGAGCTACAATTACCTGTGGGTATATGTTTTAGAATGCAATTACCAATTATGTACTGGCTTAGTAAAGTGGGGGTAGTAACTTTTCCTCTATAATTCATGACCTCACTAATTCTAGGTAGTTGGCTAGGTTTTTGTTAACAGGCATGATTTCATTCCTGTGGAGCAATTTAAGTTCAGTTACAGAACTGCTTGTTGCTACAAATACTATGAATGCCACTCTTACCCTTTTAGGGATAATTTGCCATGATGGTCATGGTGGTTCATAGACAACACAGCTAGATAGGTCTTCTCTCTCTTGAAGCTTGCATATCACTCTCTAATAGTATAAAAACTTAACCTCAGGATGAAGGCTTTCAGGTCAGATCCAGTTTTAATCTTCCAAGTCCTGTGTCCAAAGTGTGTGCGATCTTCAGCTTTGAGATGCAACCAAAGGCAACAGCAATAGGCTGTATTGCTTAGGGAGTCACCATAAGACAACTGACCTGTTGTTTTTTTTGGTCAACTCGAAAGAAAATGTCTCATGCCTAATATTGGAGAGTTTTGTTAGATATCTCTTATGGGGGAAAATTGTCAGCCCAAGTGGGATAGCTTCACTTAAGATGATTTATGTTTATATGTATCGTGTAATTTTAGGTAAATATAAAATAATGATTCCTTGTAGAAATAATTAATTTAATTATTTCCAGTATTTATATTATAGCTAATTGGTTGGCAATGTTAACCTTTAGCCTGCCATTGTAAATAAACACAGACAGACACCAATGGATCTTAATTAACTTGGCTTAGCGTAGATTGCGTAATCTTAGCTCATCTTATGCTAGCATTTCATGCTATTCCCCAAATAAGACCCCAGTATATACATATGGCCCTTGGGATATTCTTCTCCATGCTGTGCTGATGTTCCAGGCCACATGGTGTGATGTTCTTACATTTCTCACCTATGAGGTGTCTCCTCTTTCTTCCTCCTGGATTCTTCTTCTCATGATCCTTTCTGCTTCTTCAGAGCCCACCTTCTTTTCCCTGTCTATCTCTATCTCTGCCCAATCACAGGCCTCAGCATTTATTCAACCATTTAGAGACAATGGTTAGCAAGCAAGGTAACACAGCTTCACTTGTACTTACGGCTTGGCACAGCAAGCAGGCCTCTGGGAGAAGATTCATTAGCATTTAGAATACATAACAGATCCCTGCATCAATTCCTTAAACCTTAAAAAAAAAAAAACCTTAGTATTATTTGTCCTTCCTTCCTCTCCACTTCTCATCAAATCCTTCCTTCTTTCCCCTTCATATTACCTGTATTTTGCTATTTTCCTCTGAAGTCACCTGCACCAATTCCTAATAATTGTAAATAGATCAGGAATAAACATGGCTAAGCAAGTATCTGTGGTATAGGGCAATCAAGGAGTAGAATTGCTGGGTCATATGGTAGATTTATTTTTACCTTTTGAACATTCTTCACATTGATTTCCAGAGTGGTTGCACTAGTGTACATTTCCACTAATGGTGAATGAGAAGTCCCCTTTCCCCACATTCTCTCCTATTAGTTGTAGTTGTTAATGAAAGTACAAAGTTGTTTTAATTTTCATGTCCCCTGTTGCTAAGAATGCCGAACACTTTTTGAGATATTTCTTAGCCATTTTTATTTCTTCTGTTGAAAGCTCTGTTTAGATCATAGCATATTTTTCTTAATTGAGTCATTTGTGGATTTTGCTCTTCCATTTTTTGAGTTCTTTATATATATTTCGGGTATTAATCCTCTGTGGGTTGTGTACTTAGCAAAGATTCTCTTCCAATCTAGTTTTTGTCACTAGATTGTTTCCTAAGCTGTACAAGTTAACACCTGGAAGACTGACAAGTGTATAATTAGTTTACTTGTTTACAAATGTATAGCGGGACTTTTGGATCCATTACCTGTACAAATAATGACAGAGAAGCTTTTTAGTATTTTAAAGCTTTGGCATTTTAGCTGGGCAGATTCCCAACCAGCTTTCTAGCTTAACCCATTAATACTGGCATGTCCCACCACATGGCCAGCTCCACCTGTCTGCTTCTGTTTTGTCAGTTCCCTTCAATGTCCCACTGGTTACTCTCCCGCCCTTGCTTTCTTCTTACAGAGAATTTTCTTCAGGAAGTTTCAGCCTTCACTTCCTGCCCACTATTAAATCTTTCTTACATCCAATAGGCAAGTGAGGAAGGACAAATATTTACAAAATATGAGACTGGTGATGGGCCATAGAAATAACAATACTAACAATACCAAGCTAGTAGGCTAACACTAGCTCTCTGCTGCTTTAGCAGTCAACAATCAAATATACAGAGACACACAATGTACTCTAACAAAAATGTACTTGAACAATTTCCCAGATTTGTTACCATTGATTAACATATCCTACAGCTAACCTCCACTAAGCTGTTGTGATGGGGAGTAGAAAAATTTCAGTTGAGTTTAGCCAATTCTCCTGAAATCCAAGAAAATTTAATGAGTCTATGTTCTGTTACTTTGTCTCACCATGTATCTTTATAGCATAATTACAGCTTTAATCCTGTCTTGACAGTATGTCAACATAAAGATTATGAAGGAAATAATAATTACCATTTATGTATCATCTTACATAGTATTGTGCATGTTTAGACAATTCTTGTGAAAAGCACCTGCAGCCCTTTCTTCCACCCGAAGTCCTGAAGTCCATTGCCCTCTGAAATGAACCTACCATAAGAGCATAAGAGCTAATTGCAGAGATGTGAAACTTCTCAGGCTACATAGCAGAGAACTGCTAATAAATAAATAAATAAATAAATAAATAAATAAATAACATACATACATACATACATACATACATACATACATAAACACATATATTACATTTATAGATTCTTATGTTGGGTAAATGTGGGACAATTTGAGCAACAAACAATAAAATACAATAGGACTTATATACAATTAGGGATAAGGAGTTAATCAGATCATGCTGATATTGTGTAGGTAAGGTAGATAGGTAGGTAGATGCAGGAGGTCATGGGAGATTCCTATGCCAAATGCCAATTAACATGTAGTAAATTCTCTAAGAATGATATAGCTCCAGACAATAATCTTTCAAGAAGATGAACACGGACTTGATACTTTTATCTGCCACCTGGACTCTACTTGGTCAGATGAGCAAGATGATCAGTATTTCCCACCATCCTCATAAACAATAAGTGAAATTCATTATTGAATACTAAATCTAAACAAAGTTGTTTGCGTAGTAAGAAATTTTTCCCATAGATTGGATATTAGTATGAGAGAAAAATAGTAAATAGTTAGAGAAATTGGGTCACACTGCAAATTAGAATCCAAAGTAAAATTGAGACACATGCAAACATCATGTTTCCTCAGATGAAATATCCTGCAAAAGAATATAGGATTCTGGACAATACTGTTTATAATCATTGGGAAGTATCTATTAAAAAACAGAAGAAATTTTATCTTTGTAAAGTATAACAGCCATTAAGAAATAAAACAAAGAAGGCCTGTGGAAATGAGATTTAATGAGCCTAAAATGATGTGGCAGATAAACAGAACTGAAGTAGGGTTTCCTGTGCCATTTCCTCCCTCGTTCTTTGCTGCCAGACCTCCGCCATCATGGGTCACATGCACGCTCCCAAGAAGGGCCTGTCCCAGTCAGCGCTGCCCTACCACTGTAGCATCCCCACATGGCTGAAGGAACAGATTTATAAACTGGCCAAAAAAGGCCTGACTCCCTCCCAGATAGGTGTGATCCTAAGGGACTCACATGGTGTGGGTGCCGTTTTGTGACTGGCAATAAAATATTGAGAATCCTTAAATCCAAAAGCCTTGTCCCTGATCTCCCTAAGGATCTCTACCATTTGATTAAGAAAGCAGTTGCTGTCCGAAAGCATCTTGAGAGAAACAAAAAGGATAAGGATGCTGAATTCCGCTTGATTCTGATAGACAGCAGAATTCATCAGTTGGCTTGTTACTATAAGACTAAGCGGGTCCTCCCACCCAATTGGAAATATGAGTCATCCACAGCCTCTGCTCTAGTGGCATAAATTCTCTTGTGTACACGGGCAATAAAATCACTTTGAATAAAACAACAACAACAACAACTGAAGTAGAGAATGGATACTTTTCTTCAGAGTTTAGGGGAGAGGCTAGGAAACCACCAAAGTCATTATGAGGTCAGTTAACCAAGTTGAATCCGGGTGGAAGATTAAAGTGTCATGTCAGTGTTCAACTTCTTGAAGTTGAGTAATGGCTAGAGCTGTTATTATATAAAGCAATATCTCATTCTTAGAAAATAAACATCGAAGTATTCAGATAATAAACACCGTGATATACATGGCTTTAAAGTTGCATAAGAAAACTGAAGGAGATTGAAGTATAAGGCTCACTGGTCCAGAGCTTTCCAAAGGTAAGCCACTGAGACAGAATTCTGCACACATGACACATAATCTCTATCCTTCTACTTCACATGAAATGTTCAGACAATAAAGCATATCATATTAGTTATTAGGTATTATTAAGGAATGACTGACCAATACTAGATGAATCTTGACACCTGTCAAATGATATGTGATTTTTGTACTGATTATATTCTTTACATTTGAAAGTATTCTCTCATATTAAACTTAAACTACTTAAATCTTGACAAGGTCGGTTATTGTTTTCCAAATAAATATTTTTTATTTTCTGTTTTTTTTTTCTCCTGTCTCTTTTCTTCCTTTTTTATCTATTTCACAGAAGTCCAAAATTTGTGAGAAAGCTATCTCTGTGGGTCAGACAGTCATCACAAAGCATCGGAATACTCGGTACTACAGCTGCAGAGTGATAGATGTGACGTCACAAACTTTCTATGAGGTCATGTTTGATGATGGCTCCTTCAGCAGAGACACATTTCCTGAGGATATTGTGGTAAATAGGTTTTCCCTGAGTGCCTGATCCCTCAGAAGTGTTTGTGACTCATTGTCCATTACCATTGATAACACTGACATTAATTATCCTTCATAGCATACTTTGACAAATTTTATGTAGCCAAGGAAAATGAAATAGTCTTTGCTTTTGTTTGCTACTACAGGAAAGTATCAAGACTAGGTATTTAGTTTGTTTGATTGGTTGGCTAGTTGACTGGTTGGTTTTCAACACAAGGCCCTGGCTGTTCTGGAACTCACTCTCTAGACCAGAATGGCTTTGAACTCAGAAATCTGCATGTCTCTACCTCGCATCAATGAAGCAGAGGTTGATAAGAAAACTTGATTGCTCTTTCCGAGGCCTGGGTTCACTTTCCAGCACCCACATGGTAGCTGACAACTGTAACTCTAGGACCAGAGGATCCTATGGGACACCGTTCTCTGATCTCTTGGTGCTACAAGCATGTGGTGCACTTACTACATGCAGGCAACACTTATACACATAAAAAAACTAAAAACTCTAAAAATCTGTCTAGAAAAAAACTACTGAAATAAGGCTGTTTCATCCTAGAACCCATGATGGAAGAACAAAACTATTTGGCACTAGTAATCCTCTAAAGAAAAGTGTGCCATTGCCATTATGGGCCATGTAAAAGATTAACTGCTTGCTCTGGAGGTATTTTATCAGAAACTTTTTCATATATACTTCCTCACTGAAGGAAATTTATCTTCACTTTGGACAATTATCTCAAAGCAATTTGTTTGATGAACTTAGTCCCAGGAGCAACATTTGAGGCCTATAGCTTCTGAACATTCTTGTCTAGCCTCTATATTCTTAGTCCTGTCTGTAAAAACCATTCTAGGGGAGGAGTAGTTATATCTCGATGTCACCTTAAACTATATTTACCTACTAATGATTTGAGCTTTTTGTTTTCAAGTGTTTACTATCCAAGTATATACATCTCCTCACTTCCTGTTTATTCAGATATGTTTATCCTTCTCAGTTCTATGATGTGGTTGAAGACTAGATAGTTGTAGTCTCACAGTTAAGTTTTAAGTTGCTTAGGAATTAAGAGGATGTTCTAGGCCTAAGATGTCTTTAAGTTGGTAATGCAAGTTAGGATGGAAACTGAGTTAGGTATAGAACTTTAAACTCATCAAGATAGGTAGATAATAGAGTATTATTATCAGTTGCCAAATACGTATGGCCTGGACATTGGAAATGTATGTTATACCTTATAATTTTCAAAATTGTGGCCTAATTGTTCTTATTGTTTTATATTGTATTTATTGTTACAAGAAAAAGAGCCTTTTATTGGACTAAAAGGGGGAGCTGTTGGGAGGGAAAAGATACACCTCAAATTAAAAAAAAAAACAAGTGGATGAGGGGAAAGAGGTTAGGAGAATGGGACTGGAAGGGGAAGGAGGGAGGGGAATGTGATTGAGACGCAACTTAATAAATGAATGAATGAATGAATGAGTGAATGAGTGAATGAAATGAAATGTTGAAAAATAGTAAATAAATAAAATTTAAATTAAAAAATAAAAACAAGAAACTTCAATAAATGTGAAAATATGAAAAAAGTTAAACTCCCCTCCCCCGAGCGCCAGCGGCAGGCGCCGAGTGAGAGACGCCGACTGCTCGGCTGGGCGAGCGCTGCCTCGGAGCTACGGGCGAAGCGGAGGCGACGGCCGCGGCTGCACAGGAATAATGTGTTTGTGGCCTTGGACATGGAGTAATCAGACCTCTGTTGCTGTTAATATAGGATCAGGGACTGATGAGGGAAGTATGGACCTAATGAACGGGCAGGCCAGCAATGTTAATATCACAGCTACTGTTTCCGAGAAAAGTAGCAGCTGTGAGTCGTTGAGTGAGAAGGGCTCTGAATTGAAGAAGAGCTTTGATGCTGTGGTATTCGATGTTCTTAAGGTTACTCCAGAAGAGTACGCGGGTCAGATAACGCTAATGGATGTTCCAGTGTTTAAAGCTATTCAGCCAGATGAGCTTTCAAGTTGTGGATGGAATAAAAAAGAAAAATACAGTTCTGCACCAAATGCAGTTGCTTTCACAAGAAAATTTAATCATGTAAGCTTTAGGGTTGTTAGGGAGATTCTCCATGCTCAAACATTGAAAATAAATCAGAAGTTTTGAGCCACTATATTAAAACTGCTAAGAAACTATATGAACTTAATAACCTTCATGCTCTTATGGCTGTGGTTTCCGGCTTACAGAGTGCACCGATTTTCAGGTTGACGAAGACGTGGGCGTTATTAAGTCGAAAAGACAAAACTACCTTTGAAAAATTAGAATATGTAATGAGCAAAGAAGATAACTACAAAAGACTCAGAGACTATATAAGTAGCTTAAAGATGACACCTTGCATTCCCTATTTAGGTATATACTTGTCAGACTTGACTTACATTGACTCAGCATACCCATCTACTGGCAGCATTCTAGGAAATGAGCAAAGATCAAATTTGATGAATAACGTTCTTTGGATAATTTCTGATTTACAGCAGTCCTGTGAATATGATATTCCCATGTTGCCTCATGTCCAAAAATACCTGAACTCCGTCCAGTATATAGAAGAACTCCAAAAGTTTGTGGAAGACGATAATTACAAACTCTCGTTAAAAATAGAGCCCAGAGCAAGTACACCACGCTCAGCTGCTTCCAGGGAAGACCTAGCAGGTCCTGATGTAGGAGCCTCGCCACAGGGTGGGAGGAAGAGCAGCGCTGCAGCAGCTGCTGAGGGAGCCTTACTGCCACAGACGCCCCTGTCCCCTCGGAACCTCCTTCCACATGGACACAGGAAGTGCCATAGCTTGGGTTACAATTTCATACATAAGATGAACACAGCAGAGTTTAAGAGTGCGACCTTCCCAAACGCAGGCCCTCGACACCTGCTGGACGACAGCGTCATGGAGCCACACGCACTGTCTCGAGGCCAAGCTGAGAGCTCCACACTTTCCAGTGGGATATCCATAGGGAGTAGTGATGGTTCTGAGCTAAGTGAAGAGACCTCATGGCCAGCTTTTGAAAGTTCTGCGGAGTCAGAAGACTTGGCGGTGCACTTGTACCCAGGAGCTGTTACTATTCAAGGTGTTCTCAGGAGGAAAACCCTGTTAAAAGAAGGCAAAAAACCCACAGTAGCATCTTGGACAAAGTATTGGGCAGCCTTGTATGGAACACAGCTTTTTTACTATGCTGCCAAATCTCTGAAGGCTACAGAAAGCAAGCATTTCAAATCGACATCAAATAAGAATGTGTCTGTGGTGGGATGGATGGTGGTGATGGCTGATGACCCCGAGCACCCAGACCTCTTCCTGCTGACTGACTCTGAGAAAGGAAATTCATACAAGTTTCAAGCGGGCAGCAGAATGAATGCAATGCTGTGGTTTAAACATTTGAGCGCGGCCTGCCAGAGTAACAAGCAACAGGTTCCTGCAAACTTGATGACCTTTGAGTAAAAGCCTGAGAAAGAAGAGGTGTACCATTGTTCCCATGTGGAACAAGGACCTACCAAGAGCCTCAGCCACAGCATCCCGTGCCAGGAAGAGCCCCAGGCTCTAGCCCAGCCTCCGGAGCTCAGAACCAAAAGCACTAATTTCAGGGAATAAAGTGAGATATTCCCAGAGAACAAACTGAAGTTGCAAAACAAACTGCCATGAACTACGCTTCTTATCTCCGAACTGACCTGTGGAAACCACTGCCTTAACAGAGTTAAATTGATAATTTTTTATTATAATGTTTATTTATTGCATCAAGTCACATCTCCATCATAGTGCCCTTGTTCCACCCCTCCCTGTTCCAACCTTGCACCCTCTCCTCTCTCTCCCATCCATCCCACTCCTCCAATGTGGAGTGTCCCTACACATCAGTCCCTCTCAGTTCAACAGACATATGAGGGCTAAGAGCTTCCTTTTGCTCTGGGGGCTTACATGGTAACACCCCTAGGACAAACTGTCCTATTGATAGAGGTAACAAAGTTTATGTTCCTGATCTTTTTGGTGTGTTGGTTGTAGGAGAGTTATTCTGTACTATATGGCTAAAATCCAATTATAAGTGAGTAGATGCCATGTGCATATTTCTGAGTCTAGGTTAGCTCACTCAGGATGAACTTTTCTAGTTCCATCCATTTGGCTGCAAATTCAATGATTTCCTTGTTTCTGATAGCTGAGTAGTATTCCATTGTGTAAATGTACCACAATTTTTTTTTATCCATTTGTCAGTTGAGGGACATCTGGGTTGTTTCTAGTTTCTAGCTATTACAAATAAGGGTGCTATGAACATAGATGAGGATATGTCCTTGTGGTTTGGTGAGGAATCGTTTGAGTGGATACCCAGAAGTGGTATGGCTGGGTCTTGAGGTAGGACTATTTCAAGTTTTCTAAGATATTGCCAGACTGATTTCCATAGTGGTTGTACAAGTTTGCACTCCCACCAGCACCTTTCTCCACAACCTCTCCAGCATGTACTGTCATTTGAGTTTTTGATCTTAGCCCTTCTGACAGATGTGAAATGGAATCTCAGAGTCGTCTTGAGTTGCATTTCTCTGATTATTAAGGATGTTGAGCATTTCTTCAAATGTCTCACTGCCATCAGAGATTCCTCCTTTGTGAATTCTCAGTTTAGCTCTGTTTCCCATTTGTTGATTGGATTATTTGGTTTCTTGGTGTTTAATTTCTTGAATTCTTTATAAATTTTGGATATTAGCCCTCTGTTGGAAGTGGGGTTGGTAAAGATCTTTTCCCGATCTGTAGGCTGCCGTTTTGTTCTAGTGACAGTGTCCTTTGCCTTACAGAAACTTTTCAGTTTCATGAGGTCCCATTTATTGATTGTTGATCTTAGGGCCTGAGCTATTGGTGTTTTGTTCCGAAAGTTGTCACCTGTGCCAATGAGCTTGAGGCTTTTCCCCACTTTCTCGTCTTTAGATTGAGTGTGTCGGGCTTTACGTTAAGGTCTTTGATCCACTTGGACTTAAGTTTTATGCAAGGTGGTAAGTATGGGTCTAATTTCATTCTTTTACATGCTGAAATCCAGTTAGACCAGCACTATTTGTTGAAGATGCTGTCCTCTTTCCATTGTACAGTTTTGGTTCCTTTGTCAAAAATTGAGTGACCATAGGTGTGTGGGTTCATTTCTGGGTCTTCAATTCGATTCTATTGATGCACTGGTCTGTTTCTATACCAGTTCCATGCTGTTTTTTATTACTATTGCTCTGTAGTATAGCTTGAATGTAGTATAGCTTGGGATGGTGGTACCCCCAGATGTTTTTTTATTGTAGAGGATTTATTTAGCTATTCTGGTTTTTTTGTTATTCCATATGAGGTTAAGAGATGTTTTTTCCAGGTCTGTAAAGAATTGTGTTAGTATTTTGATAGTAATTGCATTGAATCTGTATCTTGCTTTTGGTAGGATGGCCATTTTTATTATGTTGATCCTACCTATCCATGAACATGGGATATCTTTCCATCTTCTGATGTCCTCTTCAGTTTCTTTCTTCAAGGACGTGAAGTTCTTGTCATAAAGGTCTTCACTTGCTTGGTTAGAGTTACCCCCAGGTATTTTATATTGTTTGTAGCTATTTTGAAGGGTGTTGTTTCCCTAATTTCTTTCTCATTCCATTTATCTTTTGTATAAAGAAGGGCTTCTGATTTTTTTTTAATTAATTTTGTATCCAGCCACCTTGCTGAAGGTGTTTATTAGTTGTAGGAGTTCTCTGGTGAAATTTTTGGGGTTACTTATGTATACTATCATATTTTCTGCAAATTGAAATCCTTTATGTATAGACAATTTAGAAATATTTCTTCCAGCTTTTGCTTAGTCTGTTCACTTTCCAATAGTGTGTGATATAACAAATTTTTGTTATTGTTGTTGTTTTTCAAGACCCTTTTTCACTGTGTGGCCTGGCTGTTCTGGACTCCCTTTGTAGACCAAGCTGGCCTTGAACTCATAGAGATCCTCATGCTTCTGCCTCCTGAATTCTGGGATTAAAGGTATGCATGACCATTCCCAACCAAGTAATGCATTTTCATAAAGCCAAATTTTATTACTTTATGTTTATTTAACCTATAGATTATATATGTGTGTATATGTATATATGCACATAATATATGTATTTATTAGATGGATGAATGAGAAAAGTTATGCCACTTATGATGATTATGTCTCCTCAGTGAACAGTAGACTAGCTCCCAAAAACCCAGCTTTAGTCATGGGAAATCTCCCGTTCAGTTTTTGTTCAGAGTTGAAGAAATCCCCAAAATAGTACAGGTAATTTCTATTGCTCTTGATTTCCTTTTAGAACTTGAAGTTAAGTGGAGACACCACATGTGCTTTGAACACAGGACATAGAGGAATTAAGCTGAAACTGACCAGGAAACTCTTATTGTTTCAAAAGGTGCTTTGCAAGATGCCAAGGAAGAAAGCATTCAATACTGCTACCCTCCTACCCAGCTGTAAATCCTGCATACAACAGCAGTGACCAACAAGGTGTCCCAAAGGTGCAATAATAACACTTAGGCCTATTCAGTGGTAAGGAATTCATAGCTAGTACTAGAAACGCAGCCAACTACTCATGGCTGGTAAAGTCAGCCTTTAGAGGAGACACTGTTACTGTCACTATGATAAATTCATATAATTCCTAATTTTGTTCTATATACTTATACCCATACTTTAATGTAACTTGCACCCTTTACTAAAGAAGCATCTTTTTATAGCATATAGAGACCATTATAAAAACTCTCTCTCTCTCTATGTATATATATATATATATATATATATACACACACACACACCACACACACACACACACACACACACACATATATATATACAGTGTGAAATAAATTATGCGTAAATATGTAAAGAAAAAATCCTTAGGGGAAATAGACCAAAATATTTTTCTTTATATCTGGAGAGTGTTATCAGTTATAGCTGATTATGATTTCAACTTTATCTCTTTGTGGTTTCCATGTGAATAAGATTTCTGTTTATAATCAGTAAAAGGGGTTATACTTTTAAAAAGTTTCCTTCACTTTCTCAAGTTTTCCTAACTGAATCATTTCAGATTGTTTTATCAAACATTGTATTTAGATACATCATCTATTGAGGTATCCTTTGTTTTGCTATTTAACAATCTCATACATATAATGTACTTTGAGTATATACATCCAACATTGCCCTCTCTTTGTCCTCTTTCCATTCCCCCTAAAACTTTTTCCTTTAAAAGAAAAGTCTCTCTTTCTACTTTTGTGTCTTTTCATGAGTGTCTGTGTGTGTGTGTGTGTGTGTGTGTGTGTGTGTGTGTGTGTGTGTGTGTGTG
>CAJQZJ010034102.1:2440996-2451481 GCA_907164525.1 Lophiomys imhausi | reverse complement strand
AACAATACAATGACATTTTACAGAGAGGCATAAGCTGGGGTCTTTCAATTTAATGTCTAATTATGAATTTTAAGGTATGGATATCATGCCATTCACTTTGCCATCTGTTGAGTGATTATTAATTATTAACGTAGTTCATGCGAACGAGTATTATAGCAGCAGTTTCTCTTCAATCAGTTCCCCAAATGCGCACACGTAGAGACTGTGATTTATTTAAAAAGGCTAAGCACAGAGCTGAGCATGAAATCTAATCTACTGCCCCATTACTAACCTATATTCTTCCCATCCAAAGTCCCCAATACTTGCAGTTATCTTCTCTGGCATGAGTCCTTTCTCATCTTTCTCCTATACCTCTCTACTCCTGGTCACCCTCAACACTCCCCCTCACCCCCCAAAAGGTGTGTCCTTTACTCCATCTACCTCTTCCTCCTCCGCCCAGTGTCAGCAATTTATTCTCCAACCAGGGAAGTTTTTAGAAGGCAGGAGTTACAAAAGTCATTTTGAGTGTCTGCTCCTGAAAGCCAATAAGTAGACCTCAGGGAGCAAATGAAATAACATTAGACTACATGGCATCAAACCAATTCACAGCAAGCTCTGGATTGTCTACTGAAGGAGAAGTACAAACCAACAAACCATTTGGCCTTGATGAATTCTCCGTATAACAATTAACGTTGTTCTTACATAGAAGATGATTTGTGTTTATGTGTCTGGTCCTGGCAAGGTGTATCTAACAGCCAAGAACTTGGGTTTCCTGAAGATGCAAGGTGGGTGTGGCTGTAGTTTAACAATGACAACTACACTATTGTGGAGTATAGGAAGTGGCGCATTCACACATCTATATGCATTCATTTCCTCTTCAATGAAGAAAAAAGCTATTAAAAAAATATAGGAAACTAGGCTTTATATTTTCTGAGAGCTGAGTTCATTAACCCTGAGCCTATAATGACAATGATTCTGTATGCAGCACAGAACATGCATATATGCAGATAATTCTAGGTAGGAGCATTTCAGATTTTTCTTTTAAGCATATTAAAAGCCTCTCAATGTAAAATAGAATTGGCTCAGGTTTTATACATACATATAATTTTACAGCATTACATATGCATACATATATATACACATATATATATACATATACATATGCATTTTACATTCTTACATATACACACTTATTTTACATCATTATAAACACATGTGCAGCCACTAAGGTGTACAATTAAAATGGGAATAGGGAAATATTCATATTATTCCCAACATGTCTTCTCTTTGAAATGAATAATAAAATGTCAAAATAGAATTAAACTTTTACACGTGAGTGTAATAGGACATCTCTTTTTTGTAAACCTACATTTTTCTCTTAGGACTGTTGAATGACAACAAATTACTCTACTCCTTTTTTGAAAATGTTTTTTAAGACTAAGGGACAGCCTTAGTCTATGAAAGCTGATCCCTACTGTAGTTACACTGGCCCTGACTGCCACTGTCATATGAAATGTGACATATGTCCCCTGCTGCCTTCCAAGAGCATTCTACCCTCTACTTGTTTCTTTGTGGATCTGATTGTAGGTTCCAAATACTAGCCAGGTGCAGCCAACTAACCAAATTCCTATTGATGTCTATGTTGCTGGTTAACTGGAGAAGAGTTTGTGACATCTCAGTGTCTATCAGGAGAGGCCAACTCTACCTCTTACTGAGACACAGCCATAAGAAATTTCAGATGCTGAACAGCCAAGCACTTCATAGCCACTACAATTATGACATTGCTTCCAGTAAGTCTGTTTAATCCCTTCTATGTCAGTCCAATAAGGAGCAGGTGTTTACCTCTCAACTATCAGCATCATTATGTTGGATTTTTCTCTCTAGTTAATGAAATCCCATTCCCCAACTGGTTACAATGTGATATGAGATAGTCTGGATCCGTGTCTTCATTCAAACATAACTGGGATTGTTGCTTCTCTCTTTAATTGTCACATACATTTAACATGCTAGCTACAAGCTTGCTGGCAGGTTTTAGACAGCCATGTTTGTGGAAATGGGACTCTGCAAGATTTTAGTTGGGTTTATACCTCCCTAGAGTCAGTAAAAAAAAAGTGACAAATATCTCTTTATGGCTGATGAAGGCAAATGACCTCAGGGTCTACAACAGCAACTGAAAAAATGTATTAGTTTAGGTTTGAATGTATATAATTTTACAGCAAAGATGTTTATCTGCTCTAGGAAAGCAACTATAAGGTTATATTAAGGAAGAACTCTTCGGCATTTTACACATATTCATACAATTGTTCTTAAGTTCTAGAATGTTTGAAAAGAATCACCTGAGTCAAATAGCTTTGCGACCCTACAGACTTTGTATCCTTGCATGGGTCCCATTGTAGGATTCCACATTGAGAAAATGTGTTACAGTGTTCATTTCCCATAGGGTGAAGTGAGGAAAAAAGTCTGTTTCCTACAAACTAAATTCCCCCCCCCACACACACACATTTATATGCCTTGTATCTTTTCCTAGGACTTTTTATATATTTTCTTATAATCTTTGTAAACATTTTGCTTTGTTTTTAATTTTTCATGACTTCTTTGTACAATGTGTTTTGGTTATATTCACCCACTCCCACAATTCCTTTCAGATTAGATCCACTTCCTCCTTCTCTACCTGCCCAACAATGTGGCCTCTTTTTTGTTTTCACCTATAAAGTACAATTTGCGTTACCCATATATTCTTGGATATCCACTGGAATATGGTTCACCTATCAGAGGCTGCACTCAAAAAAAAAAAAAGAAAGAAAGAAAGATGACTCTCCCTCTCCCATCAAGCATTCTGTTGGTATTAACTACCTGAGGGTAGAACTTTGTCCCTATTTCAATTAAACAAGTTGAGATTTGGTCTAACTTGAGGTTGCACAGGTCTTGTGCATGCTATCATAATTATTGTGAGTTCATATATGAAACTACCCTACTATATCTGGAAGACACTGCCCACCTTCTAGTGGGCATGTCTTGTCAGGCCAATTGTTATTATAACCCACAGAGGTCACTGTTATTTAAGATTGATGAAGCTAGCCAATAGGGATGAAGCTAATAGCATTGGTATCTAATAGCATCGATAATATCCTCTATTGTGTGATATAACCTTTGAAACCTCACTATCCAGCAACTCCAAAAGAAGTAAACCATTCCTGACCTGGACTTTTTATCTCTTTGCTTTGTATATCTAGAACAGGCATTATCAACCCATTCTGGGGTAACTTCATTTTTCACACTTTGTGTGTGTGTGTTCCTAAATACAACCTTAGATTATAATAATCAAAGGAACAAGGAGTTTGCTGTGAGGTTGTGTCTTCTAGGAATTTCAGAAGCTACACCCATAAACTCTCACAATGTGACAGTGTTTGAAGTGTTAGAATTTTGGTAGGGATTGTATTGCATCTCTAGATTGCTTTGGTATTATGTCCATTTTCACAATATTAATCCTACCAATCCATGAGCATGTGAAATATTTCTACCATCTAGGGTCTTCATGTCTTTTATATTGTGCCAGTCTTTCACTTCCTTGATTGATTCATTTTAATATGTTTATTTTTACTTTTGTTTTGATGCTACTATGAATGTTATTGTTTCTCTGATTTGTTTCTTGTTATGTTTGTCAGTTATATATAGAATGACTACTAAATTTTTTTGTTGATTTATTACTTCAAGTTACATCTTCATCACAGTACCCTCTTTCCACCCCTCCCAGTTCCACCCTCCCACCCTCTCCTCCCTCTCCCACCCATCTCACTCCTCCGATGGATGCGAAGTGTCCCTATATATCAGCCCCTGTCAGTTAAACAGTCATATGAGGGCTAAGAGATTTTGTGTGTTAAGTATGTATACTGCTACTTTATCAGCTGTAGTTTTCAAGTGTTTAAGGTCTTTCTTATATAAAAATATATCATCTGCAAATAAGGATATTTTGACTTCCTCTTTCCCTATTTGTATGTCCTTTATCTCCTTTACTTGCCTTATTGCTCTAAATAAGACTTTAAGAAATATATTGATCAGGAAAGGGGTGAGTGAACATCCATGTATTTTCCTTATTTTAGTAGAAATTCTTTGAGTTTTTCTCCATTTAATAAGATGTTGGCAGTTGGCTTTCTGTATATTGCTTTATTATGCTAAATATATATGTATGTATGATCCTCTATTATCCGTAGATAATGAAATCATTGATTTCTATCCTTAAGTTAATTCATGTGATGGGTTACATTTCTTTATTTATGTTGATCCTTCCCTACATCTCTGGGTGGATAATCTTCTTGATGTCTTATTGAATTTCGTCATAAGTATTTTATTAAGAATTTTTGTGTCCATGTTCATCTTATACCGTCTTACAATATTTTTGTTGGCTACTAGTCTGATTTTGTTATCAGGTTAAAACTGGCTTCATAAATCTATCTAGTCCCAGGCCTCTTTTCTTTTCTTTTTCCAGTTATGCAAGTTTTAATACTGCTTCTATCACATTGGAAGTTATAGGTCTATTTAAGTTGTTTATTTTATCTCAATTTAGTTGGGTAGGGCACGTATATCTAGAAATTCATTCATTCCTTTGAGGCCTTCAGTTTGGTAGAATATAGGTTTTTTTTGTTTGTTTGTTTGTTTGTTTGTTTGTTTGTTTAAGGAATGTCCTTAAGAAGCTGTGACTTTCCTACTGTCTGTTTCAATGTGTCCCATTTTATCTCCAGCTTTAGTTTGGATTATCTTCCTTTGGTTAATTTGTCTAAGAATCTTTTAAAATTTCCTCTTATTTTCTTTTATTTGTATTATTATTTCTTGGTTCTTTTGTAGATATCAGATCACTTTGTAGTCTTGGCTGTCCTGAAACTCAATATATAGACCAGGCTGACCTCACACTTATAGAAATTTGCCTACCTTTGGGTCTGTGGTGAAATTAAACATGTGAACCACCAAACCTGGCTTGTTAATCTTTTCAAAGAACCAACTCTTTGTTTCATTGATTCTTTCATTTTTTTTCATTTCTGTGCCATTAATTTTACCCCAGACTTTGAAAAAATAATAATTTTTTATGTTGTTTGTTCTGTTTTTTCCTAGGATTTTGTTGCACCATTAAATTGTAAATTTAGGATCTCTAAATTTTTTTGATGTAGACACTGAAATAAACTTTCCTGTTAGGCTGCCTTCATTTGTCCCATAGACTTTGGTATTGATTTTCATTCAATTATAAGTGGTTTTAAATTTTTTCTGTCTTGATTTTTTTTTCCTGTGAACTAATTCTCATTCAGTAGTTTATTGTTTAGCTTCTATGTATTTGTATACTTTCTATAATTCCTATTGCTACTAATACCCAGCTTTATCCCATTGTGGTCCACTAGAACACTGGATGTGATTTCAACTTCCCTATATTTATTAAGACTTGCCTTCTTTCCTAGCATGGAGTTGATTTTGGAGAATGTTCCATGAGCTACTAAGAAAAATATGTATTATTTAGTGTTTAGGTGGAATGTTCTGTAGGTATCTGTTAGGTGTAACCGATCTTTTAAATTATTATTTAACACTTATTTATTTATTACTAAATTCACTTATAACAAACACCAACAATTTCTTAACTATTAATCCTATAAATTCCTACAACCCCTTTAACCTATCCACTAAACCTATTGATAATTATAACAACTACTTTCATAACCTTTTAGAATGATACAGTCTCTGGGGCAGGTCCTCAGTCGTCAGGAACACAGTCTTTGTTGTAGATTCTTTAACGCACTTAGCAGTCCTTTTTGTGGATCTCTCAGATGCAGGTTCATCAGGGTAAGTTGGTTATTGCAGTCTCACCTTAAATAAGGCTTCATGCTTTCTTCTCTGTGGGAGACTCCAGCCGTCTGCAGGCCAACTTAACTTCTTTTGAATCAGGAACTCAGCTGCTCTGCCTCAGTCCTTAAAGCCAGGCACAATTTCCCCTAGGCCACTGATCGGACAGATCAAACCCCTCCAGGCAAAAGCTGAGCCACAGGGTCCAGTCCTTGGCCTTTTGGTGTCTTGCTCAGGCTTTCTTTGCTCACCGGCTTCTTTCTGCTTCAGGAGAGAGCTGGCCATCAATGGCCAGCCCTTTTTTCAGCAGGACTCTTGGAGCTCTCTAGCATCAGGGGCCTCTTCTCTCTTCTGGGCTCCATGCACTGTCCTTAAACAGGAGGAACTCTGTTTCAGCTTAATTTGGGCTCCGCCCACTTAGCAGCTGAAAACAATGTCAGGCCAGATACTTTGTTTCTTCAAGTCCATTAAGTCTTTCCTGTTTTCCTGACTTCAACCTTGTTTTTCAGTCTATTAAGTCTCCTGTTTGTTTCCTGTTTTTAGTCCACATGCTGATAATGCTCTTTATGCCCCAATTAAGAGACAGTATCAGAAACCCCTATATATTTTCTAAATCTAATTTATCTAACCCCTACAGTTAGGACTATTTGATTTATGTCATTTACCTCCAGAGATTCGTTATTTATTTATTTATTTACTTACTTACTTATCTATCTATTTATTTATTTATCTATTTATTTGTTTGTTTGTTTGTTTGTTTGTTTGTTTATAGCTGGATTACCTGTCTGTTGGTGAAAGTGAGGTAGTGAAGACCCCCACAGTCACTGTGTTGTAGTCAATCTGTGGTTTTAGACCTAATGTTTCCTTTATGAAACTTGATGCCCTGTGTTTTGGTGCATATACTTTTAGAATTGTAATATCTTGTTGGTGGATTTTTCCTTTACTGAGAATGAGCGAGTTTTCCCTCCTTATGTCTTCTGACTAGTTTTTATTTGTAGTCTGTTTTCTTGGATATTGGAATAGCTATGCCTCGTTGTTCCTTAATCCATTTGTTTGGAATACTTTTTTCCATGCTTTTACCCTAAGGTGCTATCTGTCATTGATGGTGAGGTATGTTTCTGGAGGAAGCAAAAATACGGATGCTGTTTTCTAATTCAGTCTTGTCAGTCTGTGTGGTTTTACTGAAGAATTGAGACCATTATTGATTCAGTTATTATTGAAAGATGTATGTCTGTTTCTGTCATTTTGTTAGTATTGTGTTTTCTTGAATCTTTTGATTATCTGTTCTATTTATTTGTTTCCTGTGATTTCTTGTGTGTTTACCCTTCCTTTCAGTTGAAGCATTCCTTTTAGTATCTTTTGTAAATCTTCTCAGTAGTCAAACTTGCTTTAATCAGTTTTTAACATGAAAATTTTTATTGTTCCTTCAGTCTCCAGTCTGAACAATGAATATCTGGCCCTTTCATACTTAATGCTATCCTAACAATAAAATGACCACTCCTTTTTAAGGCAGAATTTTTATTAATAATAAAAAGAAATATATAATGTGTTCTTAGTTGTAAACAAACAAATATGTCTCATGTTTCTTTCATTTAAACCACACAATATTTTCAGGCAGCATTTAAAGCTTGATTTGTCAAATATGCACTTTTATCAGCCAGACTGATAAACTCTCTGAGTATATTTACCACTTGATACTTATATCCTCTTGGCAGAAGTTAGCTTTCAGAATGAACCACCCTGGGGAGTTTGTTCACAATTGCCTTAGCAGAGAAGGACACAAAACAAAACACTAGACTACAGAAAGCTTTCAATAATGTTTGTGAGGCCACTAGAAACACCTGTAGATACAGTGACCTGCTCACCTAATGGGATACCAGTGAAAGTATTCCTGGTTTTGAAAAAAACAGTTCTTACAAGGCAACTGAGGCAGGCCACATCCCTGCTCCATGTGCCATGTCCCTTCCACCCATTGCCGTTTCCCTGCTGCCTAAGGGATCAGTTCTCTCAACTCTGACTTTGAGGTCCCTCATTTCCAATATTTTCAGAGCTTGACATTCAGCTTCATTTCAGTATCATTTATGACAGAGGAACTCCTTGGAGGTTCAGTTTTCTTGTCAGTAAAAGAGATAATAGTCTGCTACTTCATATGATCTCAGCATGGGTTGGGGAAGGTAGGCATATAGTCCTACCCCCAGCTCAAATGTATTGACATTTGATAGCTACTGTGATGGCAGAGATAGTTTTCGTTAATGGTATGATCACTAATAGACCAACCATACTACACGGCAACCTCCACCACATGTAACACAAATTAGGCAACACAATTTTTACTTCATGGATATAAAAGAAAGACAGAGAAATTTCTGTGTTGGACAACTAGAAAGATGGGGATGGATAATTATGCAATTGCAGCCAAATGGATGGAACTAGAGAAGCTCATCCTGAGTGAGCTAACCCAGACCCAGAAGGATGCACATGGCATCTATTCACTTATAGTTGGATTTTAGCCATATAGTACAGGATAACTATCCTACAACCAACACACCAAAGGGAACATGGACATAGACTTTTTGTTTTTTTGTTTTGTTTTGTTTTCTCTCCCTGTCAATGAGACACTTTTCCCTAGTGGTACTGCCTTGTAGGCCTCTAGTGTATGAGGAGGCTCTTGGCCCTCATATGACTGCTGAACTGGGGTGGGGGACTGTTATGTAGGGACACTCCACTCCAGAGGAGTGGGATGGAAGGGTTAGGGGGTAGAGGGTAGGAGGGCGGGACTGGGAGGGGCAGAAAGAGGACACTGTGATGGAGATGTAACCTGAAGCAATAAATAAATAAATTAAAAAAAAAAAGAATTTGGGGAAGAGGTTGAATGTGATTAAATAAATACACTGTATGAAATTCTCAAAGAATGCATAAAAATATGTAAAAAAAATCTGTCTACTTCAAAGAGTAATTGTGAGTCTCCCTGCCGCCCCCCCCCCCCCGGTGGCCATGGGTCCCAAGGACGAAGGGAATGGAGGTGGGGGGTGGGAAGGCAGGGACTTGGATCACTGTGAACACAAGGGAATGACCTCCAGGAACCACTTCAGCGAGATAGCTCAACTTTATTCCATGTGAACAAATGCTATATAGTTCTTACAGAGTGGGTGGAGGGTTCCCATGATAGGTGCACACCATAGGCTGGGACTAGGAGTGCCAGGGATACTTTATTTGCCTTTGGCAGCACAGTCCTCTCATATGAAGGGGAACACACAGTCCCTAATTATCCTATGAGCAGCTGGGAACTGTGTCAAAGGTCACACTCCAGATAAGGTTAGAGGCATCTGTACCCAGAGATGCTCTCCAGATGAGGTCAGGCAGAGAGGAGAGGAAACCCTGCTGACAAATGGAGTCCTCGATATAGAGCTGAGCTCAGGGCTTTCAGGTCATGGTAGACTGCAACCTTAGCAGCAGGGTCTTCCAAGAAGTAATTATAAAGATCAAACTATCTATATAGAAGCTCTTTGTTAATTGTAAAATGCTACAGAAATGTCAGATGTTATGAATCACCAACTGGTCTCTTCCTCATCTAAAGTACTTTGTATGTATTATTTGAACTGCCTGGACAATTCTTTGTCAAATAGCAAATGTAGTCCTGGTGGGTTGTTGTTTTTGTTTTCAACTAGTCTTATGGTGCTCCTTTGCAAGTTTATGGTGTAGGCTAAATCTTGAAGTGTTCCTTTGCCTCATATCTCTTCCCTGAACACCCAAGCAAGTTTTAATCCATAAAACACAGGGACAGTTACTCCTTTTAATTGCCAAGAGTTCATTATGTGTTAAGTTCCAAATGCATTCACTTAGGCCTTGCTTTAAAACGCCTTTCCATTAATTCCACAGAGCCGAAACTGTGTAAAGCTGGGCCCTCCAGTGGAGGGAGAAGTCATCCAAGTCAAGTGGCCTGATGGTAAACTTTATGGGGCAAAGTATCTTGGATCAAATATTGCCTACATGTATCAGGTGAGTGCTGCTATCTCTGTGATGCTTGGTGAGATGGACAGGAGATACCAGAGGGAGATAACAGAGTATGCTGTGGATCAAAAAGCCATATGAATTTGGGGTGCCTTTTATTTTGTGAAAGATACAAAACTTCAATATCTAACCACCTGATTTCAACTTATACTTTAGTTGCTTTGTTGGACACTGAGAAACCTTAACAATTGGTAAATGTTTAGTTAAGCACATGGTTCAACTAATAGATAGGCTGTTTTCCTATGTTTTATTTATGAAAGTTGGTTTCATCTTACCTTAAGCCAGAATGTGTGCAGCTTAGGGCATTATTGCTCATCAGTAGAGCACTTGTCTTGCATGTGCAAGGCCCTGGACTTGATCACCAGTGCCATAGGAATAAATGAATGAATGAATGAATAATAAATAAATAAATAAAATGTTACATTCATTTGCCAAGTTGATACACTATTACATATTACTTTTGAACTAGGTCTATAATGGCTGTCTAAGCATCAGCCCCGACTAGATTTTTGTTTTGGGTAAAGAAGCATAACCTAAGCATCTCAGATAAACGTAAACCAATGGAGCGCAGATGTTCTGAGAACTTAGAGTTGTAGAAGCATCTCAGATAAACCTAAACCAATGAAGCACAGATGTTCTGAGAGCTTACAGTTGTCACCTACTCAAGTTTAA